>CM039483.1:38881909-38960076 GCA_022433065.1 Begonia loranthoides | reverse complement strand
TTATGGGCTTGTTGTTAGGCTGAATTTTGAGTATCCCTTACCCAATTAAATTATATTAAATTTTAAAAAAAAATTGAGTTTTTTTTAGAGATATAAAAATTTTACCCAAAAATTAATACCATATTTTTGGATAGATACTCAACATAATTAAAAATTCGTGCATTTTGGATTTTGGACTAATTGGACATTGGACTTTGTCATTGTAAGCCAACTTCAAGGTAGAGATTTATTTTATGCACTACATTGCATAATTTTTATAAAGTGAATATTTTGAAACTTGTCTCATATTAAAACGACGCGTCCATTTTATTACCATCAGATTTTTATAATATATTTTATTTTCACTATACACGTTTAAATTGAGTATGCATATTATATTTCTAAATCAACTCGGTCGTGTGAACTGAGTTCAATCGACCTGGTTTGGGGTCTTTTTTATTTTACGCACATTTGATGTGTTAAAATGTGTTGGTTGTTGTTAAAATGGGTAATATGACAGCTTTATGTGTTATGTCCTTAGGTTTTGAATCCCTAAACCTAATCAGAGTATTTATTTAGCTTTTTCGATCACCGAGCATCGCTTTTATTCTGTTATATGCCTATGGCATGGTGAACCTGGAGTCCGTGAGTGGCTCCATTTTCACTGTGATTTTTAATTTGTACAACAAAGACTTATTTTAATTAAGTACCACATATTAGTGGGTGGTTTTAAACACATGCCCTTTTGTACCCATTTTTCTGAAATGAATTTATAAAACGTGAGTTTTAAATTTATGCATGCTTAAATATCATTTTAATTAAATTTATTAAAACATAATTCCTATTGAGTTTAGTCAACTCACTCCAATGACACCTTTCATGATTTAATTAACCAGATTTCCAGATACCGATTCAGGATTAGAATCGACGAAGTTTATTTAATTTCTTTAGTTCTGATTATTTTTTTTGAGAGACATTTTGTGAGGTATTTTTTTTTATTTGGATAGTTGTAATCCTATTTTTTTAATTTTCGTACAGTTATTTCATTTTAGATTATATTACTATGCTATCAGATATCACTATTGGATCTGTTAAGCCCATATTTGTTGGGCTCTGACTTATAATTAATATTTTAAGTATTTCGCTGATAATTAATAAATTTTAAGAGAAAAAAGTTTGGGCGATTCGGTTCTTTGGGCCGGGTCGTTTCTTGTTCTGTCTCAAGTCCCTTGTGGGTGACAAAGAGTACTAATCTTTGAAGGCAATCAAGGAATCTCCAAGAGGTAAGTCGGATTTAGTTGATTTCTAGAATTTTTGTGCAAAGTATGATTTTTAAACCTATAGACGCGATTTGGTTTGGAAAAGTCAAATTTTAGATATAAAGATTATTTTGATACAAAAATTGAGAACCATACTATTTTTTTCATTGTTGGATATGTAATTTAGTCATGTGTTATTAGGCTCTAGTTTTTAATATTTTATAAGATTTTTATTACAATATTAAATAATTAATGTTAACAGTCGTGTAGTTCAATTTTCTTATGAGTCTAGTCGTTTCGTATTTTGTCTTAGATTCTGTTCATGTAACTACTTGTGCGGTGTGTGGGGTAGGAGGCAGCGAATATATTGAAGGAGGGAAGACAATTTTCCTGGTGTGTTTCCCCTCGACTTAACTCATCACCGACTGTAACCTCTACTTTGTCCTTAAAAGAAGACAACTCCTCTCTCTCTGCGAACGTCCATGCAAATTCAAAATGAAGGATCTTTGCAAAATTTGTAAGTTCGAACAACGAAAGAAGGGTGGAGTAAGACTTTTCTAGCAGCTTATAGTCTTTGGGTGTTTCTAGAAGGTAATCTTTGGTTTACGTTCATGGTGATTTCTTGATTTCTGTTGATGGAGATTACGATTTTTGTTTTTATATTGGAGTTGATTTGGTTGGTTAAATCTGTTGATTTTAGATTTATATCACGTCATAATTGTAAACCAATGTCTTATGGATTTTTTGGAGTCATTTTGTGTCAAAAATCATGGAAGTTCTGCGAAATTTTGGTGGATGGCATTGGGGAAGACGACTTCAAGCTGCGACTTGGACCTTCGAACTGCGACTTAGCCATGCCCAAGCCCAGGCTTGGACCTTTGAGCCGAGACTTCGCCAGGTTGGGGCTGCGACATGAGGTTTTTGTTTGGTTCTATTTTTGATATTGAGCCACAACTCATGAAGTTGAGGTCGTGACTCGGACCCAGTTTTGGCCACAGTCTGGTTTATTTAAATCACAATTTAGACCATGTTTTAAGGTTGTTTTGGACGTTTAACCCAATTGTCTTTGGGTTGACTCGAAGCTATTCCAGAACCAGTTTAGGCCTCAGACTCGATTTTTTTGTTCTCGAGCCATTTTCCTGAACCTAAAATTAAGAATTGAAACGTGATAATTTGATCTTAATTTTGTAATATGATTATCTTTAGAATATGAGACTTGGAATTTGGATTTGGCTGATTATTTGACATTCCCGTTTTATTTTAAGCCTTGATTGTTGGTTGGCCACTTTGAGATAGAGTTTTATTTTATGTATAACATTGCATCGTTTTCCAAACAATTATTTTGAGACATGATTTCATATAAAACGACGAGTTTGTTATGACCGTTCATTTTTACAGTATTATATGTACAATTTTCATTGGACATGTTTTATTTTAAGCATGCATATAATTTATTGATCACCTTGGTCGAGTGCACGAAGTTTGATTGACTTATGAAAGGGTCCTATTTTATATACACACATTCGGTCGTTGAATGATGTGTTTGTTGTGTTAAATAGATTAATGGGGCAGCTGACTATGTCGTGTCCCTAAGTGCGAAATCCTAATCCTGATCAGGATATTATTTCGTGGCTTTAGCGATCGCTGAGTATCTCCTTGTTATATATGTCTATGACATCTGTGTGCCTGGAGTCTGTGAGTGACTCCGTTTTCACTGAGATTTTGTTGGTCATATTTTTCGTATATACCACACTATAGTGGACGTTTTCACTTTTGTCTCACCAGTCTATTTCTACTCAGTTTTCAACACATTTTATTTATGACATGCTCCCTTATTTATTTTATAAAATTCTAATTGTTGAATATAAAATCTTACTTCTATTGAATTTAGTCGACTCACTACAACAAGACCTCCTTCAGGTATCAATTTGGAAGATCACCTAATGTCGTTGCAGGACTGAGCCGACACCTCTTTTATTAGGTCAGTATTTTTATTTTGAGAGTCTGGTGAGGTTGAGTTATTAAAAATCTGTAATAATATTTATATAAATTCTTGATATTTTTGGCACATTTATGTTGACTTATATTATTACTTTATTTTAATATCAATATTGGACTATCGGCTTAACCCAATTGATAGGGTACTAGTAAAAACTATAATTCATTAAAATCTTCTGTTGCATAATTAATTAAATTAGTAAATAAAGAAAAAGTTAAAGGGTCAGACGATTCGGTCCATCTTTAGAACGGATCGTTTCCATTCTATCTTGGATCCCCTCTAAATCGTGATAGTTCTAGTAGTAACAATATGAGCGATGAAGAAAAATTAGAGAAGAAATCAAAATTTGGGCTGTGAAGCTTTAAAAAACTTTCAATAGTTAAATTGGAAACTTAAGGGAAAAGCATTCATTACTCAAGAAAACTCTCTTTAGACATATAACCCTCGAACCAGATATCACCCTCCCACAAGCATGGAAGATATTGAAATGCTCAACGAAAGGCCGAAGTTAGAACAAATAACACTACAACCTGACAAATGAGATCAGAGAGAGTGAAAGCGACTGTTCATGGAGATGATGATAACTTTAAACTGAAAGAAAAGGAGAGAAGAGAGAAAGCCAAATGATGGCTGCGTACAGGAAGTGAGCTATAATCAAGCTGACATTTTATCCTCCTGTCTGTCTTCGTTTAATACACCCTTTCTTCAATAAAGTTAGTTAATAGGTTTGCCAAATTCTTGTTTTTTATCGCCCAGTTGCGTGATCTTATGGCAGTGTTAGGTGATTCACCTCTGCAACCAGTACGAACAACTCTATATACCCACCCAACAAATCAATGGATGAATGGACAGAGAGAGAGAGAGAGAGAGAGAGAGAGAGAGAGAAAGAGAGAGGTGGGGAAGAGATAGAATGAGGCTGGAATGTTAATCAGGTGGTTTTCAGAATTCTTGTGGGCGACAACACAGAACATCTAGTTCTTGTCAATTTAGTTAAGCTTTTGATAGTGCTTGACCTGTCATCATTTGGAATAAACCAAAATGTAAGTGTTTGAGGAAGCTGTTTACATCATTTGATTGGTTAGAATTAGAAAGAGGAATTTTGTAGAAATTAATACATGAGATATCTATTTAATTTAATGCATATACTAGTATATAATAAATTACCAAGTTATATGAATTTGTTTAATTAGGTCAGACCGGTTTGGCCCACATTGAAAGTTTCCTAATTCCTGCAGAATTAGGGTTTCCATATTTCCGTATGACTAGGGTTTCCTTTATCTATAAATATATGCTTGAGCCGCAAAGTTCGTTGTACCGATTTCTATTAATGATTTCTTTTCTCTGCCCGTGTTTTTTTTCCGTCTTGGGTTTTCCACGTAAATTCGGTGTCCACTGTTTTCTCTTTCTCTTTTCCAAATCTCGTTATTTCAACAATTGGTATCAGAGATAAGGTTGAGGTTTTACATGCCAATTTTCAACAGAATTACACATTAATAGATCATGCAAGTACATAAATCAATGTATTTACACATATATGAATGAAAACGTTTTAAATAACTTTTTACAAATGCATTGAATTGAACTAAAACTACATTAAAAACATATATTAACCAAAACATATTATTTGAATTAAACTTATAACTTCCTTTTATCTTAATTCATGGTAACTTCAAGCATCATCCATCGTGTGAGTCATAGAGGGCTTTGATATTAGTAGTGGGAATATTACCAAATGAACCACATTTGAAGTTTAAAACGTAGAAGGTTCCCTTTCCTAACAGGTAATAACCTCATTGATCTGCAATTTGAGATGGCTTGACAGGCAGAATCAGGTTGGTCTTTACAGGAAAGCATTTGCAACTTTGTTTGAAGAACCCTGTTTATTTTGAATCTAATACTGGAGACCCAACAACATGGCCAGCCATTTTTGTTGAATAGGTGCAGTGATTTGCTGTTCTTACAAAAATTTTATAGATCAGTTGTCAGACCCATGTTCTTGGGGCTAAAACATTTACTCAGGTAAGCTATAGGTTGATTCTTCTGCATTAACAAATCCTCCACTTTTATGGTAAATAGAATTGAAAAATCTAGTCAGGCCAATACAGGTGCACCACACATGGCCGACTTAAGAGGAATTTTTGCTATATTAAGTTGTCTTGTTCATGAAGACTCCCTGCCAGTCATCGTCGGAGAAGAGGAAGCCTACTGCCGCACAGAAGAGGACGATCTCCGGTGCCGCCCATGAAGATGTTGTTCCTGCTCCAATCGATGTGTCGAACGTTGTCTAGCCACGCCTCTGCTTCACGCGGACGAACGCCCCATTTTTCATTCAGTTTTCGAAGTAGAAAATTTTCATTCTTTTCCACTCCATCCGATCTGCCCCAAACCACCGTCAAGCCTCCATCGACCGTCGCAGAAGCCGGCGGTATCCAGAGAAGAAGCCTTGGTCTTCTTCAGTTCTATCTGTCCCTGTTCGTACCGTGGCGCCACCTCCGTCGCACAACGAGCTTGTCATCTCTAGCGCCATTTTTTTGCACAGAAAACTCTTCCCAGATTTGCCCGTTCAGAACACCAGTCACTGACCAATTTGCTCGCCGGTTTCTGTCCAGAAAGAATCTCCGATCTATGCTTCGGAGTTCGGAAGACATCATTGTTTTTGTAATTTTTGCAAGGGAATTTTTGGAACAATATTTTTTGGGCGGAATACTTGACTTATTTTTTTGCATTTTGACTTTGGTTCAGAAATTTTATGATTTTTTGGGGAATTCATTTTCATATTTTGGGGAAATTTGGAATCAAAGAATATTTATTTTTTGAGATTATTTTCGATTGAATTTTAAAATATATTTGAATTTTGTGATATATGAGACTTCCCTGAGTGCAATATAAAATATAAAATATTAACTTTTTTAATGTATGTACATAAGATTGTAAGGCTTTCTCACTAGTGGAATGAAGTTGGGTCTTCAAGAATATATATGTGTTTTTAGATTCTTTGGAAAAATTTGCCTTGAAATTATCCATTCTTTTTAAGTGGCAAGTGTTACTGTATACTATGAGTTCAATGACAAGTCAACTATTAAATAATTTTTTCTAACAAATAAAACACTCAACCATAGAAAACGAACGACGTAAATATTGCCGTTAACTTAAGAAAAATGACTCGTGCATATTGTTTTAGAGAACTTGCAATGGAAAAAAAACTGTAAGAACTCGTGATTTCAGAGACTTTCAGTGGAAAAGAGCTAATACTCATGAACAATGGATTTAAGAAAATATTGTATAAGTTGATTTTAATTTTTTTTGGTTTTATAATTTATACGATTTTGTAAAAGAATATATAATGTTTTAGATGTATTATGATTTAGAATTGTTTTACTGTCCATGAAAAAATCACAACTTGTCTATATTTTTTCAAGAAGAAGACAACAGATTTGTTCCTTATCTGTAGTGGAAAGATACAGAGAAAAGTTGACTTTCCTTTGCGGAAAATCGACTTTCTTGATTCCTATTTGAAGGACTCACTTTCCGCAGCGAAAAGACAACGTTTTGCTACAAAAAGACAATATTTTTTAGCAAAAAATGTAACCGTGATATTTGCTCCTTTTTTTTTCAATAGTTGAGTATTTTATTTGTCAGCAAAAATTATTTAATAATTAAATTGTTATTAATCTTATAATACAATGGTTGTTTTGTTAATTTCCTTTTTCTTATTGGCTTGTCTGAACTATTTCTATCGTTTCATTATAATTTATTTTTATCTTTTTCTTTCAAGTTTTTCTTTTTTCCGATGATAGAATTTGAGTTAGAAATTAACATTGCTTTGCGTACCTCACTAGTGTAGTTGATGAGATGTTTTTATATTTGATTATGTAATTGTTCTTACATTATGTTTTTGCAAAAATAAAAACTAAGTAGTAAGATACAATTTAAACTTGATTACTTTATGAGTAGCGAAAAACTTAAGATATAGTAAAATTTGTCGAAGCCCAAATCAAATGAGATAAAATCAACAGTCTATTAATGACATCAGAGAAATTATAGTAATATAAGTCCATAATAAAATAATGTGCCAAAAAGTATAGAGAAATTAAAACTAAAGGTGAGATACAATTTAACAATGTCTACCTCACAAATAAAATATCGAAATGAAATTATTAAAAATTAG
This sequence comes from Begonia loranthoides, assembly GCA_022433065.1. NCBI lineage: Eukaryota > Viridiplantae > Streptophyta > Magnoliopsida > Cucurbitales > Begoniaceae > Begonia > Begonia loranthoides. The sequence continues at coordinate 38,952,671 of CM039483.1, read as the reverse complement.
GAATAACAACACGTCAAGACTACTCCTGCGTCGACAACTTTGGATCTTTCAAACTAAATCCTAAAAAAAAAAATCGTTTCGGGTGAATCGACTAAACTTAATAGGGATAATATTTCATATTCAGTGTAGAGTTAACAAAATACACGAGCATGCTAAGATAAAATTATTTTATGCATCTGGGTATAAAACTTACAATATGATAAGTTTTTAAAGTAATCTACTATAGTGTGGTACGTAATGGAAAGTAACTCATTATTGTACAAAATTTTAGTGAAAAATGAGCTACTTACGGGCTCCAAACACATTTTGCCATCAACAGTAATAATAATAACAGCGATATTCGGCGATCGCAATAACCACAAACAACACTGATCAGATTTAGAGTTTTGCGCCCAAGGATACGACACATACAACTATCTTATTACTGTAGTTAACATCAATCAAATGCATTCTCCTACGGTCGAATGTGTATGAATAAAACAATATCTCCACATGGATCAATCAAACTTGGTTCATGCGACCAAATTGATCAATGAAGATAATATTCATGCTTGAAATAAAACATGTCTAGTGAAATATACATATGTAATACGAAAACCGATAAGCCATAATGATGGTCACGCCTTTTTTTATGAGAACACATCTCAAAATAGAATTTAAGAAAAACCAGTGCAATGCTAGACATGAAAGTAAACCCTTACCTCAACTAGGCATACCAAATCCAATCCAAGTAATCAAAAATTCAAGGAAATCCAATTCTTTCGTTAATCTTTTGGACCTATTAAAGTATATATAACCATATCAATTCACTTTTCTAAACTTTTAAAAGTTTGTTGGAAGTCATAATCGAGATAGGAACCAACTTGGAGAAGTCACGTAACAATCCCCAAAATTTTCCAATTTTTAAAATTTGGTTTGGACAACCTCGAAGAAGCACGATCGACCGAACCGGTCGTCCTTGAAAGCAGTCAAGTAGATCGCTCTTCGAGCTTCCGGTCGACCACAGTCTGAGTCTAGACATCCGCTCGTCGAATGTTGTCCACTCTGCCATAAATTTGGTCAAACGCGCCCTCCGAGTTCTAGACTTGGAGATCCTTAATCACCTAATATCCCCGATTAGTGATGATTGACTTCACAGGTGTCAATCAAACCTTTACTATGACTAATTCTCAGGGCGTCATCCTTAGCTTGACTATTCACTAGGCGTCACCATCAATTTGAGTACAATAAAAATAAAAGCAAATACAAACAATAACCTAATTCTCCCAAATATTAAATCTCAAGTTTGGGTGTATGGAGGGTTAGGTTTGACACCCTATTTGTTGAGAGAACACGAGTCTAAATTTTCTCAGAGCTTTGCTATGGTTCTCTCTTCGTTGCTCTTCACTTCGGAGTGTCTCCTTTTTTATAAATTTGCATAGCCGGTCGACCACTCCAGACCGCTTTTTCAGCAGTTTTAGCATATAAGCAATATGTCTTTTAAGCCGATCAATTTTCTCCAAATTGGTCAACTGCCTCTTCAGATATTCAGCAATTTGGTTGACCACCCAACAATTTTAGTCGACTTTTTCTCTGTGTTTTGTACTTCTTGAAGTTTCTACATCTCAATAATCATACTATTAGATGCATGGATTTAGGTAAACATATTGAAACATATAAATACCCTTGTTAAAAGATATTTTCAATGAAGATCAATATAAATATAAAGATAATACAATTAAATATATTCAAAAGATAAACAACTTATAATTCAATTAAAACATTCATCACTATAACAATTAAGCCTGATGACTTCTAGGCTAACACGAAATACCACGAAATACCAACGAATAGAGGTTGAAAAATCAGAATTTGCCTCTCTGAAAATGTCCAAATGTTCAAGCTTTATAACTCTAAATTTACAATGACTTAATCTGATCAGTAGAATGAAAATTAAATCAATTCTATTTATCAAAATTTAAGAGTTTAACAAGATCCTCAATTTAGAGAAGAAAATAATTAAGTCTTATCCAATCGTCCCTTAATGCCTTCACTGATTAAAATGACTAGTATTCACCTCAGGCTCGATCAATCTTTACAAAGGCCAAGAGTTCCTAGGTCGAGAGGAAGAGAAAACAATTATTTGGGGAGAGAAAATTTGCTTTAGAGTGAGAGGGAATATGGGGTATCAGATACCATATGGCTGAAACAAGAGAGAAACCCTTGAATATATTTCTTGAATTTTTGCTATGGTTGTCACACATACTATTTACATTCGAATACTCAAACTAAAGTCGATGAATCTTAGGTTGAAATATAGGGTTTCGAAGAGCATTTCGAAGACAATCATGAATAGAGAGAGTTGGAGATTTATACTCATACAAACTTAATGGACGATGAGTAGAAGGGATGATAATTATTATTTTTTTCTTTCTTCTTCCTTTGATTGTAAGGAACTCTCATTCATATTAAAGTGTCCACCTTCCTTGCCTTCATTTTCTCCTGTTAAACCTAGCATAAAAGGCAAAGGCGAATCTCTTTGATTTTATTCAACCTTCAAAATAATAATATTATTTTTAAATATTCTATATAGTCATCTTCTTGACCCTTCTTTGTATTGTTTTCACTACTCCATGCTTCCCCTTCTTCCCTTCTCCTCATCCTCCCACTCGTACGGCCACCATGGTCTTGAGAATTTCTCCCATAATTTACACAATCCTTTGGATTTCACTTTTTTTGTTAGTATTCCATAAAATTCACAGCTTGAAGATGGTCTTCGGCCAAACAAGCTCAATTAGCACCTCATCTCACTCTCTCCACCTTTCAATAAGCCAAAAACTACTAGAAAGGAAGGTGGATTTCTCAACGTTTATACTGCACCAGCAAGACAAAATCCACCGGAAAAGCTCTCCGAACATGGACATGCATCCGGAGCCGGTGAAGACAGAGATCGACCCACGATACGGCGTTGAAAAGCGCCGTGTCCCCACCGGTCCCAACCCATTGCACCATTGATGATGTTCATTTGGTAGATGAGGAAAAAGATGATGGTTAGTGGAAGCTTTCATTACTTCTAAGAAAGTTCTTCCTCTTCGTTATTATTTCAGCGACCAAGAATTTAAAACTCACAAAATCTTATGCATATTTGTGAATATCATAATTGGCTTCGAGTTTGTAAATTTCTCAATCGGGATATGTTCAATGTTCATCGCATAATAGAAAAAATACTTAATTTTACGTGGTCGTTTTTATGCATGATTAACCCTAATTACTATGTTTACAAATCACTAAATAATGATTCTATCTTATTGGGCATGTTTATTGTGAAAAAAGACATGAGTAGCTGTGAAGGCACGGCCACCATATAAAACCACACCACAACGGGATTTATTATTAATGAGGTTGATTAGTGTAAAAGCTTAAGATTTCTCTGAAGATTAACAAAAGCAATATCAACTTCAAGTGATTTTTAATTAATTGATTAATTACAATTAGCACAATAATAGATTTTGGATTATTCTTTTTTTCAATAATTTTCAAAATGAAACAAATTAAGTCTAGAACCGTGATTAATTGTAGTTAAGTATTAATCACATGAATAATTTACTTTAATAAGTTAATTAAAAGACAAACTTTATTAACAAAGAGATATGTTGATAGTGTTTTGGATAATTCATTCGATATTATTTGAGTGTTTATTTTATTAAATTATTAATAATTTAATTCTATTTATAAATTAATGATATAATATTAATGAAATAATTTAATTCTATTTATAAATTAATAATATAATATTAATGAAAAATAAAATTCTGTTTTTTCTGGAAAGGAATGACCGATGGAGACAGAGAAGGACAGAGAGAGAAAAGAAAAGTGGGACGAGAGAAATTTCATCACGAGACTAATTTCATCTGTCGAAGCAAATTCAAAAGACTATCTGCAAGAAATTCTCTTTGCCTACCATTTCACTAAAGTAGTAATATAACTAGATTAGGTGCTTTATGGGCATGGTTTTTGACGTTTTGACCCCAAGGCTTTGTTGTTGATGTAAGGTCTACCACTTCAAAATAAAAAGTAAGTTATTTTTAATTAAATAATTAATTTATTAAGGGTAGTTATCAATTTAATTATTCAAATTTGCAATTAAATAGCTCTTTCGTGACCATTCATAAGTTTTGGAAAACATCTGTGCGAGAGAGAACGAGCATCGAAAGTGTTGGGAGTAATGTGCTCAACAATCAAATGTAATAGAACAATTTTATAAAATATAAATAAATTAATATTGATTGATATTATGTTAACATTTTAGATTATGTTTTATAAAATTTATAAAAAATTCTTTGGTTATTTATGCTAATTTTATATTAACATATATATTGTATATATGTGAGATAAAATATAAAGCGTAATAACCAAAAATATGTCTATGACTTATATTTGAAATATGAAATCTTCAAATAGTTCATAGTCATAAACATAATTTATCTCATTAAAAATATACAGTTATATCCCGACTATATATGTAGTGATATAAGATAAATATGTTTTATATAATATGATTGTATAGGACTGAACCAGATAAAATTATATTGTTCTGATAATTTTCGTTAAATATAAAACAATTAATTTTATCATAATGATGGTCATATATGCATGATCTTAATTCGTTGTATTTAACAAACTCCTATTTTATTTTAATTTATTCTTTAATTTACTCGATAAAGTTTTGTACGAGTTACGATTCATATACTTTGTATATTGGGAGTGAATTAAAATTAATAGTTGGGAATATTAATATCAATACAATAAAATCTATTTCTATAGATTCCCTTGTTTGTTAGTTCAATGATCGAATAATTAGCGCGCAATTCATAATCGTTATGAATTAATTATTCAATCAAAAACTAATGGTAGTCAAGGATAAAGACAAAACATGAGAGGTTAACGAATTATAAACATAACTCTATTGCGAATCTAAATAGAGGGTTAATACATATGTAATGACTATATTAATGGACATTACTTAGAGTAATATATTATATAGTTTTTGAGAGTGCAACTCTAAGTATTTAGCGAAATTACTTTAGAGTTAATAATTATGTTAATTAATATAAAGAGTTTATATTAACTAACGAAATATTATTGGAGCTTAAGACTATAGATCTATCGGTCCCTTCGTCACCTTCTATCATTATTCGAATAAAAAAAAATCAATAAAGAAGATTAAAAAATTAATTATGAATTAATTATTTAATACACTCAATAATAAGTTTATTGTTTTTCATTAAATGAAATAATTAAATTATTGATTATTCAATTAATTAAGACAAAATGACAAAAGTTGTCATAGTTAATATGTTTGTTATATTTCATTAAATGAAATAATTGAACTATTGATTATTCAATTAATTAAAAAATATAAAGTAAATTTTGAAAATAGTTTTTAAAATGGATTTTGTCAAATTTGAGTTAATGTCATAGTGCCAAGTGTTGAGCTATGATGACAAGACCTTTTGCTTTCCATAACATTTTTGTCATAAATGTATTATAACTTAAATGAGAGATTAATAAGTTAATGTCATAGTGCCAAGTATTGAGCTATGGTAACAAGATCTTTTGTTTTCCATAACATTTTTGTTATAAGTGTATTTTAACTTAAATGGGAGATTAATATTTGTAGTGATTTTCTCTAAATGTCATAATGATCATTATGAAGTTGTTCTACTATAAATAGAGGTCAAAACTCATTAGCATGAGAGGTTGAAAATCTTTGAGATTGAAGAATCCATTTTGAGAGCTAATTTGTGAGTCTTCCGTGTTGGCTTTAGAGAAGCGTTCTCTAAATCCAAATAGATCGTCTCATGTGTTGAGAATAAGATCTATCATAAATTGAGTGTGATCTTGCTGCGTTCATCACGTTCACACGTGCTTATTCGAGGTAAAGAGAATTGACGGAGAAGATCGAAGGTTGATTTTGTACCCGTGTGAAGTAAGCTACAAAGGTAATATTCTTAATCTTTTAGATTAGATCTAAATAAAGATTTTAAATACATATTATTATTAATATATTATAACAACAATCTGTTTTATGTTCATGTTAAAATTATTTTTCATTATACATAAGTTACGCACGTTTAAGTTGTTATAAACTTCGGTAATTCCGCCGTGCGAGGGAATCTAAAAACCAACAGAAAGAGTGAGAAGTTTGGATTTCTATATGGCAATTTTTCAATAAGTGAATTCTCTATATATTATGATGAAAATTTTCTAGTAAAAATAAAAAATTTTAACTATCAGAATCGATTTAGGTTTGCATTTTGTCAACCGAATTGGATCAATAAATTTTGGGGCTAAAAAGTTTGAAAAATTCATGTGTTTTCAAGAGATAAATCTCGATTCGATCATAAGGTTCATCTTTATATTCATATTTGAGTTATTTTTTTGGTGGATTAGAGATTTTGGTTTTTAAAGTTTGAAAATTTATACTCAAAATGTCACATTGATGCAAGATATCAAGTTAAATCGTGATGCGAGGAAGGGAAAAACAACGCTTGTCGCCTTCTCTGCATTCCAGCCTCAGTCATGGGTCAATGCAAGGACCTTTCATGGACTCCTAGCTAGTGTAAAAGATTGGGTACAGTCTGGTCTATAAAATGCAGACTAGACCAGTGAAAAAATGGCCAATTCAGTTTTGAGCTTCAGACCAGTGGGCTTTGGTCCACTTCAGTTTTTTAGCCTGTGTTTGAACCCTATTTGTAAATCTATTTGGGACCATGGGTTGTGCCTACACGGATCATATTTCAAGTCATATATCGGGTCATCATCCACTTTTGTTTTGGGCCAAATTTTTAGTAATTTTCAGCCCAATTAATTTTAATTTAATTTTAAATAGTAATTAGAAATTTTAAGGTATAAAATATGACAAAAAAATAATATCTTATTTTTGGATAGATGCCTCTATTTCTTTAAAAATCCGTGAACTATTGGATTTGAGTTATTTGGATTTTGAACTTTAGTCGATATTAGCTCATGTCAAGGTAGAGATTTTATTTTTATATACTGCATTGCATAATTTTTAAAATAAATATTTTGAGACTTGTCTCTTATTAAAATGTCGTGTCCATTTTATGGTCGTCGGGTTTTTAAATAATATTTAAATTTTCAATGTATACATTTAAATTAAACAAGCATATTATATTTCTATATCAACTCGATCTAGTGAATTGAGTTTGATTAACCAGGTTTGGGTCTATTTTATTTTACACACATTTAACAGTGTAAGAATGTATTTGTTTATTGTTAACTATAGTAATGAGACAGCTATATATGTCGTGTCTCTAGGCGTAAAATCCTAAACATGATCAGAGTATTTTATGTGGCTTTCATGATCGACAAACATCGCTTTTATTCTGTTATATGTTTATGGCGTAATGTGCTAGGAGTCTGTGAGTGACTCTATTTTCACTATGATTTTTAATTAGTACAACAATGGTCTATTTTAATTATGTACCACATATTAGTGGATGGTTTTAAACATGTGTTCTTTGTACACATTTTTCTAAAGTGAATTTATAAAATGTGATTTTAAATTCATGCATGCTTAAACAATATTTTTTTAATTAAAATTATTAAATTCCTATTGAGTTTAGTCAACTCACCCCAATGACACCTTTCATGATTTAATCAACGTGATTTCCAGATACCAAATTAAGATTAGACTTGACGAAGTTTATTTAATTTCCTTAATTTTAATAATTTTCTTTAAGAGACATTTTGTGAGGTATATTCTTTATTGGATAACTATAATCTCTATTTTTAATTTCCGAACAATTAATTCATTTTAGATCATATTACTATGCTATCGGATATCACTGTTGGACTTGTTAATCCCAAGTTATCAGACCCTGACTTTTAATTAATTATTTTAAGTATTCTGTTGCTATTTAATACAGTTAAAGTGAAGAAGGGTCGAACGGTTAGATTCTTTGGGCTGGGTCGTTCCTCATTCTGTCTCGGGTCTCTTGTGGGTAGCGACAATGTCAAATGTTGGTTCTACTACTGCATCATCAACAATCTATAATATTCTTTTTACCAGAAGAAATTCTCTATCAACATGCTCTAAAGATCATAATGACTATCAAAGCGTGGGATTGCAGGTTGAATGAAATTATCAGTTTCAATATTTGAACTTGGCTCATACCAGTGTTGAAGTATAAAAAATGGAAGGATAAAAATAAACTTAATGAAAGAGAAGATAAAATCTATTGAGTATGATCCACACTTAGTTTCATTATTCAATAGTTTTTATATAGGTATTACATAAACTTCAAAATAGCGCCACTACTAACATCACTTTTAAAAAAAACAACCCACTATGTAAACAACTACCCACTAATAGATCATGTAATTACAAACTAAATACATCCTAAGGAATAGGGTATCATTATCCCACCAACCATGCTAGCACCACTTGCTTAACAATACACATCACTTGAAAAATGTGGAGAGTAATGATCTATACATAAGACTTGGTGTCTACTTAGTACAATGCAATTTAAGGTAAAAGCTAAAACCGATTGTCATTGAATTTTGACGTAAAATAAAATAAAGTGTAGAATTAGAGAGTTATTACTATAGTGTGTACCCCAATAGAAAATATGCTTCCCTTTAAGGCTACAACCCAGAGAGAGAGAGAGAGGGAATGTCACTTCACTAACCATAGCTCTCACCGAACCAGGGTTTTGCCGACCCTAATCAACCTGTTCATTTGAAGCTTTGCAAATGGAAATGATGTTTTCCTTTAATTCAACCTTTCCATTATTTGTGTTTGTAGAGAAAGGCTTGAACAATACTAGTGATAAATGACTTACACATACCCTCTGTCAGATGATTCAATGGATCCTATGTCTAAATTCTTCCATTGCATCAAACATCATAAGTTATAATGTCACTTGAAATTTACACTTTCTTTATTATAATGCATAGGAGACAAAGTAAGAGTAGAAGAAGAAATAAATCTCAAACGTCATCAGCTCAGCAGGACTATCCAGTTTCAAATTTGCGTAAAATAATTTTATAGCCCTATCATAATAATAGCCCCCCATCATGCAAAATCCATACAGACTAATGCGTTCAAACATTTCCTTTAATCCAAAGTCAGCAAAAGCATTGAAATCTATCCTCCTATAAATAATTACGACATTGGGTATAATGTCATTATCGTACCGTTGTTTGGAGGAGGCTGAGCTGAACACCACGGGTTGTGCCTTTGCGGACACGCGTGCTCCACCTTCGGCCTCGGAAGGAGTCACTTTACGCTTCTTCGACACTTGAACGGCCTTCAATGCCATTTTCCGCTTCAACAAATGTGAGGATAGATATCGGAAGTTCGAGTTGGTCGAAGGAAGTCGAAATTTCTCTCTGCAATATCTAGGGCACAGGACGTCCTTCACGTTATATAGGCATATTTGCATCATCCGTCGATTGGAGAAACGCTGTCATTTAGCGTTCAGAGAAGGACCCTCGGTCTAAAACAGACGTTCCTCGTATCAAGACGGACGTCCGTTATGGCCTGAACGACACAGTCTTAAGACGAGAGATGTTCATAATTGGCATAACGACGTAGTTTTGGGGCGAGGGATATCCGTTATGGAAGAGGGACGTCCGTCTTAATTAAGGGAATTCACGCATTTTAAAAACACGTGTACCTTGCACGTGACCCTTCAACTTGAAAGAATTTGAAGTCCATCTTAAGCGTCCATTCCGATCTAGGGACAACCCTCGCTCGATCCAATGACCATGGATTGTCGTCCTCCATTGCCTTTAGAAAATGGAAGATTCAATTATGGTCATCAATCTCTATGAGGAATGTCCCTCACTCGATCCAACGGCCATAGAATGTCGTCCACTATCGCCTTTGGAAAATGGTAGATTCAATCCTAGCCGTCAATCTCAATAAGGGATGTCTTTCACTCGATCCAACGGCCATGGAATGTCGTCTGCCATAGCTTTTGGAAATTGACAGATTCAATCTTGGTCGTCAATTTCGAGAGGGGGACGTCTTTCCTTGATCCAACTGCTATTGACAATCGTCCGCCATTGCCCGATAATCTTTCCCGACTTCCATCTGTCTTCCAACGGGCAGGAGGGACGTCTATCACCCCCCGATAATTGACGTCCTTCATTTCCATTCGACGGTTCTTCCCTTCAACGAAACGGAGGCATTAACGTCGATAGGTTTGGACCGGAAACGTGACTGCGAGATCGCCAGCGAGAATTTTTCATAGTTCAAGATTTTAATTGTTAGCAAAAATTCTTCAGAATTTGACTCGTCATTAATTGCAAACTGTAGGTTCTGCGATGTTAATTTTCCAATAAAACTAATTTGAATCAATATAAAGATATTGTACCGGAAAAACATACAAAATAATCTAAATAAAATCACATATAACCCGAGATCTTTACACAAAATATTCTCTATCTTGTTTAAAGATTTTACAAAGGGATATACAACATTCAGAGAGACAATTGTGCAAAAATCTTTAGAGAATTCAAGGGTAGGATGGGAGAAAAATTAGAATTTCGAGAAGACAAAGATCAAAGTTGGCAGGGCATATGGTTCCACGAATGAGTTTCATCCTTTCCTATCTCTTCATGTTGAATCCAATGGTTAAAAGCATTCATTTTTATTTCATGAGCTACATAATAATTCTAATATAATGTTATTAACCCTTTTTCATTTGTAATATACTACAATATCCAGACTTGAACAACTCTTACAGCAACAACTTCATAGTAACAATTGCAATATACAACAGTATGGTGAAAGAGAACAAAAAAACAAGACAAAATCTCAGATTCCCAGCTCATTTGTCCTGTCCTATTGGGGCGCTAACTCGGCTCCTTAGCTCTTCGAACGCCTTCATGCTTTCCGCATCGAATCCACCTGCAAACTGAGAACAAATCGAAGCAAATATTGTCAGTGGAATGTATTAAAGACCCTCTAGTTTCCAAAAAGTCTAAGATGAGATTCGATTGACAGATTAAATCTTCATGTACTATGTTGCTTAAGTTTTGCTACTAAACTTGACCAATTTGTGGAAAGGTACCTGATGAACTCGGAATGCGAAGCGGACTCCTTGCAAAATCAAAAACTCTCTATTCGGCTCTTTTTCGGGTGTGTTCATACTGTCGAGTTCGGCTGCTACCCGTTTCATGTACTTCTTTGCCAATTGTACCGACGAGAGCTTGATCTGTAAATAGCAAATGCACAAAAAAAGAAAAAAGTTTTACTCCATTTTATTCGCCCGATTAAGTATAATCGATTACATTCTCGAGGGTTTTATCCCTCGTAGAGTTATAGCTATGGAAAGAAGCTAAAAAAGAAATTTGGACATAGCTAACCCAGAAAAGCTGAAAAGATAAACTAGCATATACAACAGTTCAGTAGAGAACTAAAACAAATGGGAAGAAATCCTTTTAGTTGTTGGTTTCCATGGCCAAAAGTGGTAAGAAGAGTTCTTGTATGTGATATTTGTGTTTAAAATCTAACTTCTTCCGGAAAAATCGAAATTTGTTTGTGAAACGTACCTTGCCCACGACTCCTGAATCTGACATCCAATCGACGGGAATTCCAAACTCCTTGTATCGAGACATCGCCATATCCCTCGTTCGCAAGAGTGCATACACACTCTGCTCCACTCTGCCAAACAGAAAATGGATACAAAATTAATTCAATAAGATGGCAGAAAAGTAATTATGTTTTGCATAATGACAGATTAGATTAAAGAGAAGACTATGATACAAGTCGTATGCTTTATTCGAACGTCAAATAAGCAAACTATTGGTAGAAAAATACGTACTTCTCGAGCAAGGAGTACATTTTCTTCAAAGCAGCTTCACAAGAGAGTTTAGGGTCATCAACAAAAGAGGTAACTTGCTTCTCCAATTTCATGAGATCCTGGTATTCGAAAGATGCCTCTCTGAGCGCATCTGCCTTTCCTTCAGGCCAATCGAAGTGCTTAAGAACAGCTCGTTCATCGACCTTAAAAGACGGAAAAAGGAGATGATAGTTAAGTTTATGAAAATACATAATATAAGAGATTGAAGTTCTGGTTTACTCAGGATGATCATGATTTATGATCAAATTTTGAGTACCCTCTTAAGGAAAAAAACCCAAAAAAAAAATTGATGGCATACCAAGAAGGATAGCTCCTCATCCAGCCAGTTGACAAAGGCCACAAGATCATCAATGTTGGTGAAGGAAGCTGCTCTAACTTCATCCGCAAGTGACATAACAAAATCTCCTTGAGTTTCCACGTCCGCTTTCACCTGAAATTATAGCCCATGCGAATCCTGTTATGTTAAACTAATGACACTCGAGAATATCGAAAAGAAACTAAGACTAGAAGAAAATCCAACATACAGCTAAGAGGAATGTTGATTTGTTTTCAATCTCCCCAATCATATTGCTTCTAGCATCAGACACATTTGATCCTGAAGAAATCAAAGAAGCGGTGTCCTTCTTCGCCTCTCGTTTCATCAACGACTGATAAAATTCGACTAGTTCAGGCGCCCGATGAACTTTATCGCCACCAGCTCCTCCTTTGGGCAGACTTCCGGGAGGAGGAGGTGGGCGGGGCACTCCACCAGGTGGTGGCGGCGGTGGTGGAGCACCCGGAGGACGAGGTGGCATGGGTGGGGCCGAAGGTACCCCACCGATCGTACTAGGAGTTGAACTGGGAGGGGCACTTCCAGATGCTTTAGGGGGCGGTCGAGGAGTCCGGGGAGGTCGCCTTTCGATTTCCGCCAATTTCATTTTGCTCATCACAGGATTCTCACTAGTCTTATTACCATCACCAGATTGGTTACCAGATTCTTGAGGAAGAACATTTTTCTCCTTTATCTGAGTAAGTCTTGTAGGCAAAACCGGGACTCTCTCTCTTTCGCTCATGCTTTTTTTTAATTCATGATTAGAATTTATGTTCCGATTGTCTCCTCCAAACTTCTCCGCTCTCGCTTTATCAGCCTTTTCCTTGAGTTGTTTCTCCCTCTCGAGTGCCAACTTATGACGATCCTTATACGCAGGGTATTTCTCATCAAGAACTCCCTCAACCGATTTTGACATCACCTGGAAAGAAGCAGTCACTGAATTCAAATTGTCGCCAGATGGAACTGTTTTAATACTTCGAAGAGATGGAGTTTCGGGTGAGTCAGGAATTTCCTCGTCGAATTTCCCGAAGCTAGTAATTGCTACACTATCACCAGCATTTCTAATCATAAGCGACTCTAGTGGACCTCTGGGTTTAACACTCATGCTTGGCCGGCCTGGAGAGCCTCCGGGAAGAGATCTCGACGGTGAAGACATAAAACTCGAATCATCTTTGCTTCTGCCCCATCTCTTCAACTTTTGAATTAAGCCTGGCTTCTTACTTACGCTGCTATATCTGCTAAATGAACTATCGATTGAAGCATTGTCGAAATCTTCGCTCCCGGGAGAGGACGGTTGGGAAAAATTGCTTTCGAGATCAGTGTCCCCTTGGCCACGTTCTGAGCCTGCATATTCCAACATCAGTTGTTTAGCCCGCTCTTGGGATTTGGGGCTCATGCTCTTATTCAGATCACGAGCAGACACTTTTCCCGGTTGTGTTTGATAGTTTCTGAGCTCATACCGTAAGCAGGCATTGACCCAACGAAGATATACTAACTCTTCAACTTCACTAAACCTGTTCATTTGCAGCCCTTCAACTTGCTTCAAAAGGTCCTCATTTACATGCCTTAAATTATTGACCTCTTCTCTTGCGTTGGCAACCATTTCACTCTGTGGTAGCAAACATAACATATCCATCAAGATTGTTAGAAATCAAACAATAATACTGAGAAAATACAAAACTTGAGATACCCAAAATCCTTTCAGAAAAAAACCACGACTAGACAAGAATATCTATTATGAAAACTAAAATATAACTGCAAGTTTTGTTCTATTCGTTTAGAAGAATTGTAAAGGCCGATAAGTAACCTCACCTCTGTCAAACTGGAGAGGGTTTTGATTCTTGATTCAGCAGCATTGAGTTTAACGGACAATTCCCGCTTTTCATGCTGAAGTTCCTTGTTTTTCCTCTTCAATTCCACGACGTCTACCTCTAAATCCTTCACGGCTTTTAGCTTCCTTTCGAGCTCTGCATCTTTCTTGAAAGCCTCTGCCTCTTTCACCTGCAAACTAGAAACTTGTTGTTTGAGTAATAACAACTGGCCTTTTGTTTGGTTTGCTTCAAGCTGAATCTGCTTCTGAAGTTCCTTTATTTTCCTTCTAGCAACCTCCAAATCCTTCTTCACTGCAGCTCCCTGGGCAACTTCTTCCTGAAGCTTCTTCCTCTCCGCCTGCAACGAGCTAATCGTAACATTGAGCATATCGATTTCAACGGTCTTGATTTTAAGCTGCCTTTGTAACTCAGCAATATCAGACTCTTGCTCCTTCAATCCATAATACTCGAGCAATTCCCCCTCGAGCTTCACTTCTCTCTCCTCCAATTCCTTAACTAGTTTTCTTAACCTCTCCAATTCATTTGCATTGATTGTAATCTCGGTTTCGTATACCTTTTCTTTCGCGGGTTTCTCATCGTTGTCTGGTAAAGGAAATTCGATCTCTCCGGACAGAAGATCTTCGAATTCAGGTAAAATATCTTCATCTTCGATGTTAGGAGGAGGACTATTGGCTCGGTTAAATATGCTGCTGATTAATTTCACTTCTTCTTCTTCTTCTTCCTCTTCCTGCTCTCCTTCCAACCTCTAATATCAAAAGAAAAATCAGTAAAAGATTTCCTTTTTTTATCAAGCAATAAAACCAAAGTACAAAATGTTTTAAAGTTCACTTACATCCTCCTCTTTGAAGCTTTCAATAGAGAAGGTAATCTCCTCTTTGCTTTCACCATTCTCTGAGTTCAACAAAGAAGAACACAAGCTTATGAGAAAACTAAAATCTCTTCCTCAAACTCGCAAATAGCATATAAAGATAGGCAACTTTTTCTTGAATGAAATTCAAACCGTATAGATTAACAGTTGAGCCCTTCGCGCTAGAGGGTTTGGAGTTGATCTGCTTAACAGCAAAGGCTGCAGCTGAAGCAGCGACCAATAGACCTACTTTCACTATCATTGAGAAATTTTTGAGATAAAAATCTGAACTTTCTAATCATCAGTTGAGGAGGAGCCAACCCAATTTCAGAACATCCCACAATTCTTCTTCAGTCACTGGAACTGCCCAAGAAATAAAAACATCATTGAAGTAACCTGAAAAGCCCAGAAGACTACTCTAATGGAGTTGCAGTTCTAAACCAAAACCATATCAGAAACTTCAATTCATATGCAATTTCAATACCCATTTCGACGGATAAGCCGTCCCATGTTATCAGCTTTAAAGAGCTTTCACACAGCTCAATGTCCAATAAAAGCAGAGTTCGTCGCCGATAGAAGTTAAAGACAATCTGTTATTCTACTACAGGCCATAGCAACCACCAATAACTAGTGGCCAATCTTTCTCCCAAAGGATTGAAATTTCACGAAGTTAATGCAGATTGTTCGGGATTATAAAAGAGTAAAACAAAAACACAGTTGAATAAGACAATCAACAGTAAATGTAAACAAAATCTTACCAAAACGGTCTGTCTAGTGCCTACGGCCAAATGTTAGAATCCAAATCCGGCCGTTAGTTTTGAGTAAAAAAGTGAGAAAGAAGCTTCCTTCGTCTCTTTTGCAACTCTGTCTGGTCTTCCACCCGAAAACGTGGTTATTCACTGTAATTTTCTTTTTAGCCAAACTTCAACGCGAGGAGATGAAGGTGGGATTAGCTTACTTTGATGAATACATTTCACGAAGTGGGTCCAGCTCAAACGACAGTTTCATCGAGAGATGTCTGGTTTGGATGGCCACAAAACGAAGATTGAGAAAGTAGATGAGTGGGTTTTGATAAGAAAAGTTTCAGCCTCTCGCCGGTTGGAGTTGTGCGAAGGAAACATTATCAAAGAATAAAAGCAAATACACACCCAACTATTAGACCTTTTGTCATTTCTGTAGAAATTTGTTTTCTGTGGGTGTGTTTTTGGATCAAATTAGGGACATTCCTGTAGACAAATTACTTTTTGGCTGAATTACCAAAAGCATGTTTTTTCATGGGAAGGCTTTCCTGGGCAAAAAATCTTGTTCATTTGGTTGAAATTATGACCAACCATTTGGAATCTTATACTCAAGCTCATCATTTGGTTCGCTACCGGTCTAATTGTAACTAGACTATGTTTTTTTTTTTAGGACCCGATTGGAAACTGAGTCAAGACTATGTTTCCATAGGTAGACCGGCCTGCAGTTCTTATCCAAATGTCAGCCCGGTCCATTTTCTTAATTTTGTTAATTTTTTGTTATTTCGCAATGACACTGAGTTAAAAATCGAACCAACCCAAAGGATGGCCTGATGACCTTTTCGAGATCTAGGTGGTTCAAGGTTGGATTTGCGGGTTTGGTTCCACCCCAAACCAAATCGGCCAAATCTTGGATGACCCAAATTTGGGTGTGTTAGGGTTCAGTGTAACCTAAATTCTAATTAAGTCAAGCCGGTTTGACCTACATTGGAGGTTTTCTAATTTCTGCAAGATTAAAGTTTCCAATTCCAGTATGACTAGGGTTTCCTTTATTCCTCTGAATATATGCTTGAGCCGCAAAGCTCATTGTACTGACTTCTATTAGTGATTTCTCTTCTCTGCCCGTGATTTTTTTCCCATTTTGGGTTTTCCACGTAAATTCAGTGTTCAGTTGTTTTCTCTTTCTCTTTTTTAAATCTCGTTCGTTATTTCAACAGGGTGGACCCCAACAAGCTCGAGCTTTGATCCATCCTAAAGTCAGGCTGCTTAGTTTCAGCGAGCCAGCCCAATTTAGCCCGCTAATGAAACGAATCTCATATTGATTGAAAAAGTAAGAGGTAAGTTTGAGATGCCCCAGTCTCGAGCTAATAGTTTTGAGGTGAGTTTTAGTTAAATGTTATGTCATAAATTCAATGCAACTATCAAAAGAAGTTTGATGAACAATAATTTTCAGATGTTACCCACCTGACATTTCAATGCATGGGTGAGAATTTGTTGGTGATAACAAGTAAATGAGCAAAGCAAAATCATTGAGCAAAACTTGGGCATTGTAGGTAGATGAAATCGTCATCTGTTCATATCTGCATGTGGAGTCCACCCCCACAGTTGCTGCCAAATTATCATCCGAATCTTTTGGGGCTCTTATCAATCCATGCCTTTTCCAACTAATCTATGAACTTCTTTCTATCTGTTCAATGGGTCCTCTCGGTTTGACCTAAAAATTGGTCCAAGAACACAATTCACTTGAAATAATTGCAGAGAAATTATCATTTTTTTAGTAGAAATCACTTGAAAGTCATGGATAATCCGCTTGATTATGCTGAGAAAAGTTGTCTAGCATTTAAAAACTTGTTACTTGTTATTTTCTTTATTTAATAAATAATTAACTGTTAAATAGTATTGTAATGTCCATATTTTTGGTACAAATAGTTTTAATTTGGTAAATACAATAATTTAGAATTTAATAGATTAATCATTGTTAATTGAAGAATTTTAAGAAAGGAACTAAAATATTAAATAAGTCATGAAATTAGAAATTTTAAAATAAATCAAATTAATTTGTATAATAAAATAAAATAGAAATTATTGAAAAATTAGAAAAATTGAGTATATTAGAATTAGTAAAAAAATGTTGTGTAATAATTCATAGTAAGAAAATTTGTAAGCGTTAGTTTATATTTTATATATGGGAATTAAATAAATATAGTGTAGGAAGAACTAGATGCAATAGTAACGGTTAGATGAGGTTTAGGAGCAGCTGAGATCATTCTGGATTGAAAAAAGATTCTCCGCATGAGCGTTTTATGCGGAAGCCGTTGGACTGTTTGATTGGTTTAGCAGAAGAAACATGGATCGTTGGATTAGAAAAATATGCTTCTATGGGAGTGTAGGTTGCCACTTAGTGTCAGAGGATACTGAACCGTAAGATTAGATTAACGGAAGGAACTTAAATTGTTAGATTTAAGAAAGATTCTTTCTGCGGAAGTGATGGACGCCTCTTCAACTCGGAAGAGTGTTGAGTCATTGGATTTGGTTTAGGGGAAGGAGTGTGAACCATTGGATTAAGAAAAGATTCTTTCGCGGAAGGAAAAAAATGTCCTTTAGATAAGTTAAGGAAATGGGAACATTGTCGTTTTGCGTTTTAGCGTGTTTTCACGGCTGCTTTCATGTCCATGGCAGTGATTTTAGGTGTTGAAACAGTGTCGTTTTGATTAGTAAGCCTCGTTTAGCAGTGTTAGAACAGAAGTATTCGTTGTCACAAATAGGTTAGATAATGTGAAACGTCGTCGTTGGATTTACTGATTTCGTAGTGATGCTAGTGTCTGTGGAAGTGTTAGCCTTCGCGGAAGGGATTTTCATAATGGCTTAGGACACGTGGCAGACGACGAGTGATGGACGAACCTGGGGATTGGAGTTTCTGCGAGAGTTGGCTTCCGCGGAAGTGTTCGAGATCACAATTGATTTGGCGATAGCGAATGTAAGTTTTAGGGCTGACGTGCCTGTTGGTCATTGGTCGAGCGGGCTGTTGCAGACTCTCTCAGCTATTGTTGGCAAGTTCGTTGTAGCCTGGACATGTTTAAATAAGTTAGTTTTTTCAGATTCTAGCAGGTTACGATTCGATTCTTAGACTGTTTGGGAATAGATAAAATTTATATATGATTTTATAGGATTTTCTCTTGCGAATCTTTCTAGTTTTAGTTCTATAAATATTAGAGTTTGGTTTTAAACCTTAATCCCCCGACGACCCCAAGGATGAGAGAATCATTCTCTCAAGCTCTTGGGTCAAACCTTCCTTCAAGTGTTTCAAGGTAGGTTCTCCATTGTTCGATTTCTGGAGTTATGTTTGACAGTGGGTAATGTTAGGGTTATTATTTTAATAACTAATTCTTTGTTTACTTAAAGGAAAAGTTAGCACATGAGAGGTGTTAGGACAGTCAGACCTCTATTAAAGATTTTAGATAAGTGATATTGTATGTGTGTGGCATTTGGCTTGTATAATAGATTAAAAAAAGGCTACGAGGTATTACAATTAATGATCTTATTATATACATATGTAAGATAAGAAGATTAGGTATAGAATTCTTTCTAGGGCCCATGATAGACCGCAGTCGAATTGGTCAAGTAGATCATTTAGGGCCATATATATTACATCTAGATACCCATGTGAGGGGATATTTAAAATGGGCGGATCATCTTCTTGTTTTGCTCATGGGTCGGCCCACTACCTGCCTTATCCTGAAAAAAGACACAAAAGAACAAAAAAACCCATCTCAATCGTATTAGGAGTCTTTTTTTTCAACATGGACAATCCTCTTACTAGAAAGATTTGGGCTGTAATTGCTCAAAAATACTCAGATGTTAAATATCTGTGAATGATTTTATTTTCACTGAAAATTTATATAGTAGAGGGTTATTTTCTGTTACGGACTGCACCATAGTGGAATTCTTTAAAACTTACTCTACTGAACGTTATATACTCAGATACATAAAATGTTTTATTTTAGTATGTTCAAATATTTTGTTTACCTCTACACTGAATATGAAATTACATCCCTACTGATTTTAGTCGATTCATATCGAACAACTCCTCTCTTTTCAGGATTTAGTTCGAAAGATCCCCAGTTATCGACACAAGTGTGAGCTCGACGGCTTACTTTTATAGTTTTTAAATACATATGTTATTGTAATAATTTTGATGTGTCGAGCGATTTGATCCATTTCTAAGCTAGATCGTTTTTCTTTCTGTTTCATATCCTCTCCTAGGCGTTACATTCTCATGATTATTTCTCATCACATGTTGGATCAGTAGTCCATATTTGGATCATATGCACGTGTTACATATCTATGAACACCTAAAGCATTGGCCACAAATATTGACTTAATTGTAGTGCGTAACTTAAACTAATTACACGTGAAGTTTATGCATTACTTACGTATATAATAATACTATTTGAAAGGTGGGTCCAAAAGGGTAAATATGGAAAACCAAGTGAAGAAATCAAGGCAAATCTTGTGGAACAACAAGCTCTTCTTCCTCTTAGCCTCCATTAATGCCCAAATAGACAGAATGTCGGTCTCATTATGACAGTAAAGGATCAATCTTGATCGGACGGTTCACAATCTAAGTTGACTTCAAAAAATCAGCCACATTTTCTAAGCTTGCAAAACTCCTTCAAACCCTTGAATTCAACTTCCACCAATATTTTGTTTTTAATATAATTCTTGTTTATTTTTTAATTTTAACGTTGTTGGCAAAGTCAAAACCACCACTTTGTGTTCAATGGGTTTTTAGAAAATAACAATTTTTTTAAAGTATAAAATAATTTTTTTACAAATTGAACTGCAACGTTTCAGCTATAAGTAATTTAGACATTGCAATCAATTTATCTGTTAAATCAAACATATATATATACCACAGTTTTTCATTTAATCAAGTGTTTTAACCCGATTTCTAACTGCTTTACTGATTTTTATCTTTTTCAATGTGATTTCGAACTTCATCGAGAGACCGAAAGAGTTCAAAATCATATTTATAGTCGTTAAAGGAGTTAGAAATTGAGTTAAATTACTTAATTCAATAGAAAATATAGAAAGTCTGAATTGCTAAAAGTGAAATGTTTATGTTCGATTTGTCAGAAAAAATAATATAAGATATAATTATCAAACAATAAAGTCTAAATTGTAATTCATCTTTAAAAAATAAAATGGATATAGATAGTCCAATCTATTAACAAAATAATATAATTTTGAAAAAGTTAGATTAATTAATTGAGCAAGTTGGGCATGAAAATCCACACGTCCATCAATGGTGGAATTGAGTTTATGACTAGATTTTGTGTAATGTGACCCCACGAAGAAGCTAAGTTTTGCTTATGAAAGATTTGCACGCAAAATATGTCATTTTTTCCATGCTATAGAAAAATGTCAATTCTCGAACATTATCTTATAATATCATCTTCATCATACACCTAAATCCCCTGTTGTCACAAATGAATCATACTAGTCGGTTAAGGAACCAAGATTTTATTAGAATACTTTAATAAAATGAATAAATACACAAAAAATTCGTATAATGTATTAAATAGCTCTGTAAAATGACATTTTTACATATATTTTTAATATAATAAGTTATATTGATAACGTATTATTTTTTATAGGAAATATGATAAATCAACCATAATTTTTTACACCTCGTGACAAACCAATCATCATTTTTTTTTTTTGCTAACAAATTAACCACTGAAACATAGAAAAATAACGCTGTCAACATTGCTATCACGTTTGCTGTTAAACGTGATAATGTCGAGCCATAGTGGTTCGTATACAAACCACTACGACTCCATAGTCTTAAAAAAACTACACGACAATTTTGATGAATCGCAGTGAATCATCTAGTAAACTGCAGCGGTGTGACAATAAATCGCAGTCACTTCATACGAAACTGCCGTGGTTTGTTGTCACACCGTTGCGGCTTCATATGACACTGCATGGGTTTATCGTGTCTCTTGTTTGATCCTCTGTTATACTACATATGACTCAATCGTGGGCTCTAGACATGTTCACCACGAACAATGATATCCTTGGCGAATATTCAAACTCTCAGACCTTTGTTTCACATTGTATAATCGATACTAATGGATTCCCACACGAATCCAATACTATAGCAGCTTCGTCTTCAATTCCACATACCTTATTGGGCAAAAACGTGATTGTGGACCCAATTTCAACTTAACAGTTAATAACAGATTTCTCAACACTCCAAGACGCCATTTGGTGTTCAACAAATTCTTCAACTTTGCCAAAATGCGGTTCACTTCAGCTCTCAGAATCTCTAGGGTTAGCTAATCGCTGACAAAATGTTTGAGAAAATTGCGAGCCTTGTACTATGTATTTGTACATGGCAAAAAAAGCATGATAAACCGCTGCGATGTCATATGAAGCTGCAGCGGTGTGACAATAAATCGCGGCAGTTTCGTATGAAGTCGTTGCAGTTTATTGTCACACCGCTGCAGTTTATTGTCATGTTGATGTGATCCGAGGTCCAATGACGCGTGCCCGAGCCAAGAGACTTATTTTATCTTTAACTCATTCTTATTTTGCAGGAAAGACTAATTTATGGGACTTTACGGAAGAGACTACTCACGAGGCTAAAGGAAGATCATTTCATGTTGTTACTTGGATTAGCTCACCTCCAACGGACTTCACTACTCCTTCTAACTTTGATCCGGCTTAAGGTTGCAATTCGTCTACATATTGGTTCCGTACTTATTTTTCATTTTATATTTAAGATTCTAGTGGCTGAACTTTGAGTTGTTGGTTATTATTTGGTTGAATTTTATGTTTTAGTAAGTCATTTTTGAGAGGTGTGCGGCTTGCATGTAAACCGCGCCCTCATGCCCAATTTTTGGTATGTTAAGGACATTTTAGTCCTTTTATGTTTTGTTGTAAAACCTTAGGGTTTTATACCCCTTTTGCTGGATGAAAGATCACTTTTGATGAATTAGAAAAAGAAGACTTGTGTTTTTTAAAGAGAAGCTCCGCACGGCCTCCCTCCTCTCGGCCTTCCTCTCTTCAACCCAAACTTGCTGCTCTTGTAGCGTTTCTTGAGCAAGTTGGAAGGGTTACTATCTCTTCCAAGCATCACTCTAGTGGCGCAATTGTAGTGTGGAGGTAGAAGAAACGCTAGATCCCATGGAGAGTGCTTAATCCGTGATTAATCGGATTATTCCGATCCTCTAACATTAGGAGGGCAAATCGGACTTCACAGTTCCCTTTGGTATTTCGAAAATTATTGTTGGTAAGACTTGGTTATTCTGGATCTATTTTTTCTATATTTGGTGGACATCATTCGTGTTTTGAGATATAGGCGTCGTTCTTGTGAAGATGGTGATATGCTGGACATTTTGTTGACCGCAGAATCTATTTTTCTATGCAATATGTTTACTGCAGTTGATTGTTAATCTGTTTTGAAGCCCTTGCGTGGGTTTTCTTGATTTTATTTTTTCTAGAGATTTATTCTTTGTTGAGTGACGAAGCTGCCTGTCAATTTTGGGAATTATTGGAGTTTTATAGAGTGAGATCTCGTTGTTTTATTGCTGGTCGTTGAATCTGTCTTGTGAATCGCTGATCAGTCCGATTGTGGGTCTGTTTTGGGGTTCTTACATTTGTTATATTGATTACGTGTCTTCTGAAGAATTGTTCTGTAATGTGCTGGGTTGCTATTGTCCAAATTTGGCGTTCATTGGACTTATGAAATTTGAGTTAATTCTATTTTAGCATTGCTGGTTCGGAAAATTACAGTTTTTGGAACAGATTTCTATTTTGTGCTCTTAGTGATTCTTGGATCTTATCACATGTAGTTTTTTTTTTTAAATTATGGAGCTGCGGCGGTTTGTAGACGAACCGCCACAGCACGACATTATCACGGTTAACGGCAAACGTGACAGCGATGTTGATAGCATCATTTTTTCATAGTTCAGTAATTAATTTGTTAGCAAAAAAAGGACCATAGTTAGTTTGTGATTTTCCCTTGTTTATATTAGTATTATATATGTTATTTGAGTAAAATACATTTAATATTTAAAGTGATTTAAATGTTAGATTTTAAATAATTATTTTTGACGACAACTTTAGTCGTCATCCATTTAGATATTGCTTTCAATTTATGTATTAAATTCAACATATATATGTATCATGGTTTTCGTTTAATATAGTGTTTTAACCCGATTTATAATATTTCTAATACTTTCTAACTCGATTTGAAACTCTGTTGATCTGTTAACTAATTTTGAAATTGTTGAAGATGATATCAACATGGTTGAAATTCAGGTAAAAAATAGTTAGATGAGTTAGAAATCAAGTTAAAACAATTGATTAATTCAAAAGTGTGATATATATTTGATGTGGCAATCTACCATGTGAAAGCAAGGATGATCAAAGATGTTATTGATTGTGAGAGCTCATCTCATACCAGTGGGGTGCACAATCTCACATTGTTTAGGAAAGTGAAAAATGAATGGTTTATAAGTAAAGTTTTCCTTCCTACCTAGTACAATGCATTTTTAGCTAACTCCAAGAACAAAACTGTGCGGATTTCGGCTTAAATCAAACAATATTATACTGAGAACACGGGAGGACTCTACACTTGTTGGATTTAACGACCCGATTGGTGAAAGGTGGAGTTATGTTTGTCTAGAAAAAAATAATTTAAAATTTAATTTATAAATTACTCGAGATATTAAGATTTAAATTATATTTTACCCTAGATATTCTTATTACATTTATTTTTTATTCTTAATTTACGTTGTGCATTTTATCATTTCTAAATAAGTAGCGTGACATGCAGGTCCAAGAAGAAAATGAACCACATTCCAGCCTCCCAAATTTGTACAATAATTTAAGAGTTTTGGAAGAGTTGACATTTGAATTGAACAGTCGTTAGCGTATACTTCTGTCTTTCTCCATCTTTTTTTCTTCTAATTTTCCCCGTTTGCCTAACATGCTCTTCGTCTTCCTTCATGCTGGCCTATAAAACCCATTCTTCCTGAAGAAGTAATTGCTATCCATAGTTCTCCAATGGCTTCCTCTTCCAAACCCAGAAATAATTCCTGCAAAAACCTGACCAGTCGATCGTTTCTTCTCCTTCTCTTTCTCCTTCATTTATGTTTTTGCTCTGCAACTAGGCCTGTTCGGACGACGACAATGGAGGATCGAAAAGCTTGGAGAAACACAGGGAATATGAAGCCTTTCGTTTCAAGCCAGAAAATGGGGTTTCAATTCAAAGGTCAAGCTTTTTCTGTTCTTCCAAAAGGGCCAGTTCCTTCTTCAGGTCCATCCAAGAGGCATAACTCCTACGTTGATTCTTCTCCAAAGAACTGAATACAGAGGCGGATCAAATCCTCAACAACTCTCTGATTCTTCTACTGTAAATATATTTTTTTCATTATTTTGAATGATGAATTTTTGAACCAGTTTTCTTGATTTCCAGTCACGATGATCTAATGGAGCTCAGATACTCATTTTCATGGCGTTTTTCTCTTCTTTCTGCAATTTTGCATATTCAAATTGTGTATGAATCTTCAAGTCAAATCATCTTTCTCTTCTCTGACTTTGAATCATTCAATAAAAGCCACCCTGCTTTTGTTTTTTTGGTGGATAACCAATCAATACGGCATTGAATTGGTAAAGACTGCAAAGAAAATGTTAGTGGCTCATTCACGTTACAAGAATTGAGCCTCTTGTCTCGTCATATAATTGAGTCCAATCATTCATTATATTTGGTTTCTTCGATTTTCTTCTCCTCTCGGGTGAATTTCACCACCTTCTAATATAATATTATCTGTTTTGAATCAAAACTGGTGTAATTTTGTTTTTAGGTTGGCCCAAAACGTATAATACTATGTAATAATGAGAACTCTACTTATAAACCATTCATTTTTCTACTCTTTCGGGCGATGTAAGATTGTGCACCTCACTAATATAATATCGTCTTTACCTTTACAGAACGGGCTAGGACATGAACTCTCTGTTTCCTACACGGTAACAACAAATATAAATTTAATTTGATTCAATTTGATAAATAAAATGGTCAAAATCAATGAGTTTAATAATCTCACGTAAATTAGTTGAAATGAAAATGACTAATCCCACAAGTAAGATTTTTCAAGATGAGAAGAGCTCATTTATTAGATATCATTTTCCGTTTAAAGTTTATGTCCCCACTTGGGTTTATCTTTTATTTTATCCAAATGGGAAGGCCAATTTTAGCATCAAACCCTTTTTCGCGTGAGTCTTGCAATAATTACGCACAAACACAAAAGGAAAAAAGAAAACTCGAATCCCTAAAATTTATATGAAAATTGTAACGTCATTTGGTGCTCCCAGTACAATATTGTCTGCTTTGGGTAGAAGCCCGCATGACTTTGTTCTTGGGGTTAGCAAAAAATGCGTTGTACTATATACGGAGGGGAATTTTACTTATAAACCATGCATTTTCTACTTTCTCAAGCGATGTGAGATTGTACACTCTCATTGATATAGGCTGGACCCGCACCTGGGTCTTTCCTGGCCTTCACATGGTGGGTTGTCACAAAAATCTTGACGAAGTAGAAAAACTATAGATATAATAGACAAATTCACTCTGTCAAAATTTGAAGTATATAGATAATTTTAAGACGTAAGCATAATATTTATAATGCATTTAAATCCTAAAATAGGTCCAAGGTTGTCGTCTTTGATCACTTCGCTATCATCACAAATCTTTAAGAAAAATCAATAATTTTGGTCTTAAACTTTGATTGTATTCAATGGTTTTTCATTCTATCCTAATAGAATTTGAGTCACTGAACTCTAATAACTGCAATCAAATAAACGTGATTGTTCCTATAACGTGGTTGAATGTTGCTAAAAGTTGTTGGATTTATGTGTCGTCGATAGAGTAAGGTTGACAGCCGTAAAATTTGATCCAAAAAGAGTTAGACTAAGCAAAATGATTTGGTTTGAATACAACGCAGAACTAACTGATTTGGATCTGGTTTTGTTTGACATTTCCATGTCTTGTTTGTAATCATGGAGTTTGAAAAAGTTAGCACCATCGTCACTTTGATTGAGTTTTGGTCAGAAGTAGCCAAGAAAAATCCAAATATATATGACCTGAAAATATAAAAATTAAAGGAGTATGAGACAATGTTGGTGTGGACTTTGGAGGCAAGAGTTAAATTCAACTCTACAGTACGTAAAAATGTACATAAAATATTGTTGAAGGGAAGACAAATGGCAAAGTACTATAAAGTCGTCCCCTTGTCACAAAGGGAATTTACCTTGTTTAAAACAATAATTTATACTATTTGTATAATATGATCGTGTAACATCTGGAGGTTTGAAAGGTGAAAATTTTAAAGGAATCAAATATATTTATTTTATAAAAATTTGGGACGGCTGAGGCTGATTGATAACGGGCGTTCTACAAATGGATCTGGAGTTCTATAAATTCGTATTTTTCTTTCCCGAAGATTTAATTTTTGTGGAAACATTGTGGGAACCTTTTGTGATCTAGAGAAAATGAGAGATTAGAGACCAAAATTTGATCAATCGTTTTGTATAATTTTCATATATGCATTTTTGATTAAATAATTCATACTTTTGATGTGGATATTCAGATCATAAGTTTCATCTTTCGGACGCGAATTGAGTTATAGATCGAGTCTGTCATTAGAACTTGGTTGGGAATTTCTAATTTTTGCAAGAAATCGAAGAACTTGAAAGTGAGGAAATTAATTTAAACCTTATAAAAATTATGGAGTTTCAGAATTTAACGTGGATATTTTGATTTAGGATCGAGATTCAACCTAAAAGTGTTAAATTAGAGGATTTGATCATCGAGCTACAGTGAGAAACAAAGAATATCAAAGGTAAGATGAAGTTTTTGTCGTTTTGGAGATTTGGGCATAAGTTTAAATTTTTCTTGTGAAAACCTTAGTCTAAATAAGCATGAAAAACTGCCAATAAATTGTTAATTTGTACAAAAATACCTATGATAAATGATTTGGATATTTGGTTAAGAAATAAGGATGATCAAGAGAAACATATTGGTGACTGGAAATCCTGATCTGAACATAATGTCTAGTTGTAATGTTCATAGATGTTGATATGTTCTTCGAAACGAGAAGTGCCAATTTTGCATTTTATGTCACGACATAATATTGGTTGTATGTCTTGGCATTTTGTGTGAGCCGTGGAGTTCATGAAAGGAGGACATGTGTCATGCCTAGGCGTTCAAGATCAAAATGCCAAGACGTGTGAGGGACATGTGTTAGTGCACTATGGCGAAGCTATGCCACAACATCAGTCGGGTATGCTGAGGCATTAAGACACTGAGGCACACCCAAGATTTGTGCCATGGTGTTGTAACGCTGAGGCATACATGAGGAGTATGCTGCGGCGTTTTCTTCATATTGGGCCAAATTAGATTTTTGGCCTGTTTCGCTCCCAAGTTGGTTCTTGAGTTGGTTCCTAGTCAGGTTGTGGGTTCCAGTAATTATTTTGAGAATATTGGAATGTTACTAATAGTCATATATGGTGATATATTGATAGGTTTCGAGACTTGACACATTTTGCACACTTTGATTTATTTGGACTTGAGCTTTGATAGATCTGTTCGAGGTAAAAATTTATTTTTATATTTAGCATTGTATCATTTTCTGAAATATTTATTTTAAGACGTACTTTCATATAAAATGATGTGTTCGTTTCTATGGCTTGTCTATTGTCATATTTTATATATATATAATGTTTCATGGGACATAATTTTATTCGAGCATGCACATTCTTTTCTATCTTTTTAGTTGTGTGAACCAAGTTTAATCGATCTATGTGAGGGTCCTATTTTTGTTATACACATTCGATCGATTGAGGATGTGTTTATTTGTTCGTTAAATAGAGTAATGAAACATTTGTATGTGACATATCCTTAGAGGCGAAACCCTAAACGTGATTAGAAATATTTGTGGCTTTGTGATCATCAAGTATCACTATTATTATTCTTGCTCTAGCACGTTATTTTTTAATTTATATTATTACTTTATTTTTTATATTACTATTGGACTAATAGTTTATCTTGGTTTCATCGGGTCTATGTTTTACTTTTATTTAATTCTTCCATTATTACTTGAAATAATATAAGTTAAGGGTTAGGAGACTCAGTCCTTTCTCGGACCGAGTGGCTTTCCGTTCTATTTTAAGTCCCTTGTGAGGCGTGATAGATAGAACATTCCTCGTGATATAGTTTACGAGCTCTACTATATGCCCTTTGCCTTCTATTTATCTTAGAGTTTATTATTTAAAAGAGCTTGGTTGATTATTCACTAGAACCATTCAAAGAATTATTACTAGAAAATATCATTTACAATACATTTTTAAATTGCAGAAAGGTTTTTGTCATGCTTAAACAACATTTACATGCAACATACATAATTGAGTGTAGCTTTCATTGTTTGATTATTTTGTGTCAATCTAATTTATTCTCTAAAGATTAGTTACACTAGATGACAAGAGACTTTTTGTCTAGATGTACTAGCATTGCTCAAGTATTAGGGTGGTCCATCGACACCCAAAGAGGGATGAATAAAGTAATGAAGGAAAATAAAAGTGGCTCAAAAGGAAGACAAATTGTATAGGGACGAGGGAAGATAAAATATAGAAATGAATTTTTAATATGGTTTAATTAATAATTAATGACGTGACAAATAGTATGGGTGTTGTCACACTTTCTAAGTTGCTAAAGAGTGATAAGTACATAAGTTAGGGTGCGCGAAGCATAGGAGGGCGTCATATTGGCAATGTGGAAGATGTACCATGAGAACTAAGCGGTGGTGCACGCATGAGTGCACAATTGCCTGCAAGAAGAGTTTAGGGAGGTCACACGAACGAGCAAAGAAGTGAGGCACATGAGAGTGCACAAGAGGTAGTAGTGTAGAGACAATTAAAGCCTGTCAAAGAGTGTGTAGGTGGGCAACAAGCGTATAGGGAGTTGGAGCAACACAAGACTATGGATCACACAAAATATCAGTTTGAAAACATGATGCAATACAATGTAGAAAGTATAAAAATTCTTACCTCGATGACGACTATGAAACCTTACCGACTAGTCAGCTCCACGTGCTATCAGAAGTAAGGGTTGAAACCAGCGACATCTGCGGAACCTATACTAAGGCCAATGTCAACATCTCAATAATCACATAAGGGATACAACAAAGATCCTAAACTGGAAACCAAACCACACTTGAAGGACCAACACAAGACTTCCCTCTTCAAACCAAGAACGATGAGTCCTCTACACCTTAAGCCGAAAATCTACACGACCGAAAATCAGACATGGTAGACGAAGCCAAGTGAAATTCACCAAACCCAAACTTCACAAAGCAAACTATGCAGTTGCTCAGATAGAACAACAATCGACCTAGCACTGCAACAGACAACCAGAAAGACCCACTAGTTGACAAGACACAATGATAGTCGACAGAACATGACATACTCAACATGAACAACTCAGCAGTTGAAAAGACATAGCTAGAGTCATTCAAACCCACCAACGGTCAATGAGGCATCATAGTGGTCAACCAAGACCACTCAACAGTCGTTGAGGCAAAGTGAAGGTCAATCGGGACCTCGTAGGTCATCCAGACTCAACGACGTTCAACCGAGACTATTTAGTGTCAACGAGACACGTCGATGGTCAACCAGAACCACGGTGGTCGATAAGACACGCCTGCAACCCTTTAAGGCTCAGCAATCGAGGAGACTCATATCAAGTCAATCAAGTATGTCTTTATTGGAGATCGGCTCGAAATCCATAAACTTAACAGAGCCTAAAAACTTGCCATTAATGAGTTACAAGTGACAAGTGGAAGGGTTCTATACTAAGTCTAGGAACCCGACCGACGCACAAACAACCCAAAAATATGACAATGCAATCGACCAGAGACCTCCTTTGGTCTACTTGAGAATGGTGGTCGGCCGTGCACGTCTAGAAACAAAATGGTGGTCGACCGAAGCGAGTGTCGTCGAACAGCCAAGCAAAAATTGACTTGTGCACTCCCAACTTGACCGATCGACCAGACATTACATAGTGGTCGATCGGAATGACACTCAGCCACGGTATTCCGACGGAAAACACATTGTTTTCGCCTAATTTTTGACTTCTAACGACAAATAACCCTACATAAATTTCAAATAAATCAATATAAACAAAAACTTTCCTTGAATTTGATTTTCTAAGCTCGAATATGTGGTCAAACAAAATTTCAAATTTAAAACTTGTAAAAAGAGGAGAAAAACAAAAATACTCACCAACGACCTTCACAAAAGTTATGGGTCTTGATGCAGGGAACCCAAATCCATCGTCGAAAATTGTCAACTCTACGATTCGGCTCCCTCCCTCTCACGTCTCTCTCCTCTCGGGGGTCGACTGAACTTCTTCTTCTTTTTATTTTCTTTTTCTTTTATGAAAAAAATATTATACATATATTAAAATATATATTATATATTAACTAAATCCAATTTAAATTCTGATTCAAATCCTGACTCATTATAAAAGCTAATCGACAACGATTCTCTAGTCAAATCAATTTACTAAATTTATTTTCTCAATTAAATTGCTGTTCGGAAATATTCAATTTGACTATTTGACTGAAAATTTATACGTTGCCGCTACGCAATATATTGAGTCAACTTTTCAACACTTTACCAAAAATCACAAAAAAAAAAGAAAAGAACGTGAAATCTATTATTATAAAATTTAAAACGTTTATACATACCATTCTAAGACACCTCTATATCCGTCAATTTTTTTCTCGATGCCTACGCATCATGTGTATGACCCCACAATGCCTAACACAAATTCATGTGGTTTTCTTCAAACCTGATCTTCCTCTAACCCTCCACCACAATTTGACTTTTAAATTAGAGACAAATCAGTTCCTTAACGTTTTCATGTGTACTTATTTAGTTTGTGTCCAATAATTTCAATTCTTGATCCAAAAATTCAATCTTTTCCATTAAAATCATGCTCTCTTTCAACTAAAATTGGGTTAAATAGGAACTAACCATTGAAGATTCATGCATCCTCGTCATAAATTCTCTTTTCCACATCGTCATCGCTCGATTTGTTGTCCAAATACAAATCTAGGTCAGCTTCCAAGTTAAGATTCTGAAATTTTTATAGGAAGCGATGAACCGAAAACGATTATTACCTCCCGGTAAATCCTTGTCGTCGGGAGTAAGTTCTGCGGGTTAAATAATTCTCTCAAGCAATTGTCCCTCTCCCTCTTTCAAATGTCAAAAATTAAGTTAAAAGGAAAATAACACTAATTTGTTCTCACTTCGACCCAACTACATTAAAGCCCATAAGTCAAATTTTAAAATGGTAAACGACAAATTGTATTTAAGTTAAAGTATAGTTTTGTGTAACTTACCTATTAAAGCCATACGCCACATGCCTGATGACACCACGGTTTTTTTATTTTTAAGATTGACACTCATACTCTATTTCATCGCCCCGTGATTGAGAGGTCGACCACACTTCTCCTCCGGCGTACAAAAAAACAAAAGGAACTCAATCCGAGAAGAGCGAAATTGATCTAGGCTTAGCATGTTGACCCGAGGGTGAGAATTTTTACATAAGGAGAACATGGTCGAGGAACTTTCGTAATTGTCTTTCGTTCGAACTGAAAAAAATATTCAATATTTGTGACTAATTAGAAGATAAAATTAAGGCACGAGTGTAGAATTAGTGTGTATTTAGCTAATCAAAGAATTAATGTAAAACTAATAGCAATTCTTTTGTTAAGAGTATAATTATGACGAGTTTAACGAGGAAGAGGTCATGGGTGAACGAAAAGAAGAGAGAATATTTTGAGAAATACACAAAAGTTATACCCATTACCCAAATCCAAGACGTCCATCAACTTGTACAATCAGTCAAATAGTGAATTAATTTAATCATATAATTTAAACGTGTGATGCATAGCTTTTGATCATGTCATTGGTAAATTAGAGTAGAAAAAAGACAACCTCAAAAAGTTTACTAAGAGTTCATAGCTTCATCCATTTAATGCTCAAAATTTAAATTCTTGTAAAGTCGGAGAAATTTTTCTGCAGAAATGGGAAGGACTTAAAAGAGAAGGCCATTGGAAGAAGATGATGCTAAGCCCTGAGCAAATAGATGCTAAGCTCTGGTCCTCCACACTTATCTGGATTCACCATGTAAAAAGCTTCCGAGTCTTTTGATCCGACCACTCTCTCGAACCTCGCTCTCATGAACATCGTTTCCCCTTGTTCTCCATCATCCTTCCGCCATGGTAGCACTCCTGCTCCCATTGAAATCGGCTCCACTGCTTTCAAAACCTTCCACTCCTCAGACCCACATTCCCTTTTCATGGCGTACCCGCTTTTCTTCCCGTTGCAGTAGGTCCGCCATTGTTGCTCCTCGAGGAGCTTTGTGGCTGTTCTTCCTTTTGGTTTCTCTTGTTTTCTCTCGCTTTCTAGTGCGATCCTAACCTGCCCTGAAGCCATTTCCTTGATTAGGAGGCTTGTCGGAATGGAAAGCTCGATTAGAAATGGCGGATTCAGTTTCTGATCGTCCTGAAACGCGAAATGAACGTGGCCTCTCCGGTGGCCAAAAAGGGTTACTATCACTCGCCGGCCGAGGCTACAATAGTGAGATGACGACAGGGTTTTGCTGAAAACCGTAAGACCCAATCGGAGTTTCAAAACAGAAACTGCCGACTGCTTCTTTCTCAGCGCCGGGAAAGATTGAACTTCATCTGGGTATCGCCGGATTTCAACCTCCTCTTCTTTCTCGTCTTCGGAGAACTGATAAGTAAGAATCCTCTCATCGTCATCTTCTTCGTCATCGACCCTCTTTTTGCAGTTGAAATATCTTTTCGAGAAGGAGAAAGAAGAATCAACGGAGGATTTAGCCATGAGAGTTTTCATGGCCGGAGGAAGCAAGAGAAGATCAAAAGAAGATGACTCAGATCCAGAATGAGGAGGGATGGGCTGTTCTTAATGTATAGTTTTTCTGATGGAGAGTGGTTAAGTAGGGTGAGTTAAAGTCATCTTCTGAGCAGAAAAGGTCAAGATCTGTGGGGGCAGAAAGAAATGGGCGACGAGGAAGGTGAGCAGTCGTACCTACCCAAGAAAGAGAGAGAACGGAAATGGAGGTAAGATTGGAAAAGCATGGCAGAGAAGTAATAGACAGCGAGAAGAAGAAGGAGACTAAATTGATTGTTCTTTACACTCACTGTCAACCCTAATCCATGGAAGTATTTAGTAGACCCAGATCTTCTGGTTGGTATCAGCTGAAGAATATCTCATCCTGCGACAGGTGGACTATAGAGGATGCCCTAAAGACCGTTATTGTCTATTTGCTTAAGGTTACCCTCTATTTAACGTGTTTATTTACTTATTATTTTATATAATTTATTTGCTAGAGTGTCGCAGGGAGGCCAATTTGTAGGCCGGCCTCACGGTCCAAGGTTACATGCTCGACCTCGGACCACCTAAATTTAGGTGACCCTGAACTTTAAAGTCGGTTGGGGCCAACCAAAGTCTAGTGTGGCCTGCTAATAATGAGGCTGAATGATAAATAACACAAGTTACAAGTTGTGTTTTTGGTAAAATTAGTCATGGGACAAAATGATACTAAGGAAGCATTCATGTCAACACTCCTCAAAACTCTCCCATGCATTGTTATATTACTTCTTTGATTTTGTATGTCTCACAAATAATCGTTCCCAAATGATGATGGTTATAATAGATTCATAAAATGTCACGACCTGCAAGGGATCCGAAACAGAACGAAAAACAACCTAGCCTAGAAGAATTGGGTTGTTTAACTCTTTTTAATTTTATTTATTAGTAGAAGAAGATTTAAAATATTTATTACAAGCTAGAGCCCGACAAAACGTGAACTTAACAGGTCCAACAAATTATATCATACAATATAATAATATTATTCAAATAAAATATTGGCGAAAAATACAAATAGAAATTACAATTATTCATAATGAAATTTTACCTCACAAAAAGTATCTCAAGGTAAAGTTATTAAAAATACTTGAAATAAAATAAAGTCTGCCGAATTTAATTCTGATTTGGTAACTAGAAGTCTTGCTGATAAAATTCTAAAAATGCGTCATTATAGTGAGTTGACTAAACTCAATATGGATCAGATTTAAAATTAACAATGATTTATTTGAAACAGTATTCAAGCATGCATGAATTTAAAACTCAAATTTTATATATTCATTTTAGAAAGATTTGTACAAAATGAGACATGTTTAAAACAATTCACTAATATGTGATACGTAATTAAAATAAGTTTTTGTTATACTAGATAAAAATTTCAGTAAAAATTGAGTCACTCACGGATTCCGGACGCACCATGTCATAGGCATACCATAAAATAAATATGATGTTCGGCAATCGCGAAAACCACATAAAATATCTTGATCATGTTTAGTGTTTTGCGCTTAGGGACACAGTTCATACAACTGTCTCATTACGCTAGTTAACAACAAATAAACACATCCTCCCACGGTCGAATGCGTGTAAAGTAAAACAGACCCCAAATCTAGTCGATCGAACTTCATTCACACGAGTAAGTTGATCCAATAATTTTAATATGCATGCTTAAACAAAACGTGCTCATTTAAAAGAAAATATAATATAAAAATCTGACTGCCATTATATGAACACGTTATTTTTATATGAGACACGTCTCAAAATTTTTATTTCATAAAAATTATACAATGCGATACATAAAAATAAATAACTACCTTGAAGTGGGATTATCACCGGCTCAAACTCAATTATCCAAAATGTCTAATTTTTAAAGCTCACGAATATTAATTTTGGGTACTTAAAATAAGATCATAAAATTTTGTGGGTTAAATTTTATTAAAAGTCCCAATTATTGTTAAAAATTAAATTCAAAATTAATTGAATTAGACAATACTCAAAATAGGCCCAAAAATGACCCAAAACAAGGTTTAGACCGCAACCTGAAAGAGGCTAGACTGCATCCCAAATCTAGCCGTGGGCTGTTAATTGTTCAACCCAGACCACAGCCCAAACAGGGGGAGAATCGCTGCCCAAATCAGGCCTGAACTCGCGACAAACCGGCAGACCCATATTGTCTCCGTGTCTTCGTTGGACGAATCGCAAGGGAGACGATTCTGCACTTCGGGCATCGTCTCCATCACTGTGGACGACTTCTTCTTTGACCGAGGCTCTCCGTCTCGGCTCAACCTCCGCTGAGTCACATAATGGTGGCTCGACAAGGACGAAATCCACGGGATTCGTTGGTCACAAATCGACTAGTTAGTCGGCTATTAACAACTCAAATCAATTATCCAGAAACCCAAATACCCAACAACTAAGATATCCACAAACAAAGAACCACCAAAATCAATTTTTATACCTTCGGTGCTCCGATATCGATCACAGGAAGCTCCGGTCTATCGACGTTCTCCTCCTCCAAGCGGCAATATTGAACCTTTCCAGCACAGAGAACAACTTCGATTAATAATTCCACCTCTAAATTCATAATAGAGAGACAAGGAGGTCTGATTCTTACCACCAAATTATTGAGTCCGATCACCGAGGTTGCTCCTTGTTCCAACCAGCTTTGACGATATTCTTTCAATTGTCCAAACTCCTTTGATTCGATAAATGTGGCTTGGCTTTGCGAAACAAAAAAGGTAAGGGCAAAGAGAGATATGGACATGAGGAAGAAACAGGGAGTCAAAGGGGAGGAGTGA
Source organism: Begonia loranthoides (assembly GCA_022433065.1). Lineage (NCBI taxonomy): Eukaryota > Viridiplantae > Streptophyta > Magnoliopsida > Cucurbitales > Begoniaceae > Begonia > Begonia loranthoides. Next base: position 38,916,247 of record CM039483.1, on the reverse strand, counting down.
TTTCCTTATCGACGACAATCAGTTGTGAAAACAATAAGTAAATTAACTTCTTAGGAGTGATTTATCAATTTTATTTGTTTAACAAATTATAATATTTAATTATTAAATTACATAAAAGTAAATTAAAATTGAGAGAAAAAATGATACCAAAGGGAGCCTAACTTAGTATGGTCCAAGACTTTGAAAGTCTATCATCGTACTTTATGATCAATGACAAAATCTACTCTATAGACTTCCACGCATCTCAACAACCATAGGACAATCCTTATTTCACAAGGGCACAATTCTAAATTGTGGTGCTAGGACAACTAATATCTCGAGCTGCAATCTTAGAGTTGTTGGAAACCTAAACAAAATCTAAATAACACAGAGTGATAAGTTAATATAAAGTCTAACGTATCGATCATTAATTAAAACTACTTTAGATAAATTTACAAATTGTAACTCAAATCTAGTTCAAAATTCGATCCAACTAGCTAACTTAGTGATTATCGGCCCAAAATCGAGTCGAATTAGGCTATTTATGTAGTGGCCCATATAGCTTGTACCCTTTCATGACATTGGCTATCTAGCAATACTCTTTAACGTATCATCTTCATCAACCTAATTTTTTTTTATCATTGGTATGCATCTACTTGGGGGAAAAATAGATAGATTGGACAGGCTATCGTACAATAAAAGCAGACCAACTCAAGAGGATTCCTCCTTATCCACGTGGGTCCTTCACACATAGCATGTTGTAATTGTTTTATGATTTTTTGTCACGATATACCCAAAATCAATTTAATTTGTCCATGAAATTCTTTAAAACGTTACTTCAACTTATCCCAACAAAGCCAATGGACATTTGGCCCTATCGGGTATCTCAAGGGACTCTTCAAAAATTGACCCACTATTTCTCTACAATTTTAAGAAAATGTGAAGACTTTGGGAAAAAAAAAACAGAGAAGAAATTATAATTAACACTCTTCAGAATAATACATCATAGTTGTTTCTTCTTGAGCACCAAAATGAATAACATCAATTATTATTTTGGCAAGACCAAATAAGACAATGTGTCCCGAATGTCTTCCATTCAAAAAAGAATAATTGAAGATCATTGACACTATGAAAATATGGGTCCTTTTGTTGAAACATCATATAAAAGTATGAGTGATCTCAAAATATAACAATTGTGCAATTTCACATCATAAAAAAAGGTAATTATAAAAATAAGAGAAATTAACAAATCAATTATTGTATTATTGGATCAATGACAAATTAATCACTTAACAATTTTTACTAACAATTTAAAACTGAACTATGAACAATGAACAGAGCAAACATGACCGTTAACTTTATGAGCACTCGCAGTGGAAAAGAGCTAATACCTATGGAAAAAATTGCAAGAACTCATGACTTTAGAGACTTTCAGTGGAAAAAAGTTAATATCTGTGGAGAATGGATTTGAGAAAATACTGTATAAGTTGATTTTGATTTTTTTTAGTTTTATAATTTAGAAGATTTTGTAAAAGAATGTTAATGTTTTAGATTTTCGGATGATTTAGAATTGTTTTACTGTCCATGGAAGATTCACAGCTTGTTTGTATTGTCTATGTTTTTCTACGAATAAGACAATGAATTTTTTTTTCTTTGCAGACTTTTCTCTGCGGAAAGACAACTTTCCTCTGTGGAATGTTTCTTTCCAAAGCGAAAAGTCGTTTTTCTTTTGTGAAAAGTTATCTTTCTATAGAGTAAAGTTGTCTTTCCTCTGCGAAAAGATGACTTCTCTCTACGAAAGACAACTTTTTATTTCAAGGACTCACTTTCTGCACTGGAAAGACAATGTTCTGCTGCGGAAAGCTAATGTTCCGTAGAAGAATGACAATGCTATTTAGTAGACACCCTCAATTAAATATTGGGCACCCACGAAAGTCGCCTATAACATAGGTTGTATATTGACTTTTTGGACGTGGTTCAATTTAGGCCATCATCCACGAATGCCTTTACTTAAAAACTGGGCACCCATATTTTTAGTCGAAAGCCCACTCTCAAAGTTAATTTGACATATCCATTTTTTGGTGCGTTCGCAGTTCATCGTCAGATGCCACACTTAAGTACCAAGGAGACAAGCATTCGTCGTTCAGTGTCAAGTGTCCACAACGGATGTCCTCAGCCAAAACATGTCTCGGGACTAGACATTTGTGAATTCCTCAAAATGTCACTACCTTTGATCGGGTGTCCGTTGTTCAGTGTTGAGCGTACGCCACAGTCATCCTCGAGGTTCACACAGGTATCCATAACTCATTTTTTAACGAAAAATTAGGAAAAAAGTGTTATTTTGTTAAGTAAGATAGTTTAAGAGTTAATTTGTTAATGAAAATCATTGAAGGGTAAGTGACATTTGAATGGTCAGTTTGTCAACCAAATAGTTTAAGTTTATTATTTTAATAATTACTTTAAGAAAATTATCAAAAATTATGATTTATATGTAAGCATCTCATATTCAACTAATAAAAATCCATAAATAAGTCATTAATGATCTCTACTAAGAATATATGATATTATATTTTGAGTATGATAAGTTTATCATCCAATTTTACTTCTTAAGGTCATGATTATCCAGAAATAAGTTATAAGTTATTAAGGATAGTTGCTTAGAGTATATGATATTATATTTTGATTATTTTAAGTTTATTATACAATTTTACATTTTAAATTTTAACTCTTAACATGACGATTATTAATTAATTGATGTAATTAATAAACTTAATATTTTCTTTGTATTTTTTAGTGGATTAAGTTATCTGAGTAAATCTCACTAATCACATTTATTTAAAGCACCTATTTGAGTATAGTTCAAGGATCATACTAAATTACACATAATCCACGTTCTAACTGCATGCAATATTATAAAAATACTTTAGAGATAACTCTAATTAACACAGTATAAATGTCCAACATTTGTGCTCTCTCTTATCTATTTTCAAAAAGCCGGTTCTAGTGGACCATTATATTAAGGAAAAATGACAAATCAACCATTGTATTTTGTGATTAATGATAAGTTAATCACAAAACTATTTTTATTAACAAATTAACCATTGAACTATGAAAAAAATTTTTGCAAATATTGTTGTCCCGTTTGCCGTTAAACAATTAAATTTTGTTCATCGGCGAAACGTTACATTTTCCGCTGCGGAACATATATTTCAAAATAAAATAATTATAGTTTGTTGTTTCGTGGCAGAACGTTACAATTTCTGTCAAAAAACATCTTTCCGCAACGGAACTCCATATAGGAAATAGGAAAATTTCCTTATTTTTTCCAAGAGAAAAGAAGGAATGAAAATTTTCTTTTTTTCTCCAAGAAAAAAAATATAATTTTCTTTTTTTCTCTGAGTGAAGGGAAGAAATTTCCTTTTTTTTTTCTCTATGAGAAAAAATGAATTTTCTTCTTTTTTCTAGGTGAAATGAAAGAATTTACTTTTTTTTTTCTCCCCGAGAAAAGGAGGAAAATCTCTTGGATTCATTCTTTTCTTCGAGAAAAAAATGAATGTTTCCTTATTTTCTCCAGGAGAAAAGAATGAATGAAAATTTTTTACTTTTATTTTAGAGAAAAAGAAAAATGAAAATTCTTTTCTTCAGGAGAAAAGAATGAAATTTAGATACGAGAAGGAAAAATCCTTATTTTCTCCAAGATAAAAGAATGAAATTTTTCTTCTTTCCCTCTACGAAAATAAGAAAGAAATTTTCTAATAAGAAAATTTTTTTAGAACGAGGCACGGTGATTCACGGCAGACTATTATCAATTTTACGAGATTCGTGGTCAATTCGGGACAGAAAATGTCTCGATCCACAACGGAACGTTGATATTATAACGTTATTTATAAAAATATCGTTCCGCGGCTGATTGAAATCAATACATGTTTGATCCGCTATGAAACAAAATTAATACGTTTAATGATAAATGTGACAATAATATTTATATTAATTTTTTTTTTAATTTAATAGTTAATTTGTTAATTAAAAAAAAATAGTACATAGTTGATTTGCCATTTTTTCTTATATTAATTTCAAATGGAAATAAGTGGGCTCTAAAAACGTCTTATTCTACGTTAGTGCAGGTCAATTAATCAATCTTTTGTTTGCATTAAAAATAGCTTTTCCAAACATTTGGACACACTATTTTTGCACTAACATTAATCAATAATTAACCAAATCTTTAAGCATAAAAAATTATTAAGAATCATTGCCAGTAATTGTTCGGATTCGTGCAAATATATATATATATATATATATATATTTTAACTTAGAATAAAGTTTAATTTTATATTTTAATCTAACGTTATAATTCATAGAATAATTATAAATAATTAAAAACAATATAATGTAAAGTGCAATGTGGTATTTATACTCAGAGTCAGAAACAACTGATACTCTGAATAATTTTTCTCGATCATTTGCAAAATTGTTCATGATTTTCGATTATAATGATTTTTTTAACTTATCATTGTTATTTGAATTCACTCGATTTTTAACGTATATTTAATTTTAAAGACTGAAAAGTAGTTTAACTGAAATTATATTTGAAATCGATGCAAAATTACGAGTGTACGTGAAATTGAGAGAGTCAAAACAACTAAAAGGAGGTAAATTTGTCGTCACGCTCGAAAAACATGAAATATGGTCATTTTGTTATGTTAATTATCAAAAGTAGGAAAGTCATTTTTCTCAAAAAAAGAAATTATTGAAAATATATTTGTCAAAATCAATAAAAAGGTTGTATAGTAATTTACTCAATAATGGAGGAGAATATGATTTGGAATAATGCTGAAGCCACTGTTTTCACAGCACAGGCTATCTCACAACCACAATTGCCACACTATTCTAGCTAGGACGAGACGACACTTGTAATTACAGCCTATGCCTCCGGGCTCGGATACTATAAATTCTGGACCCACTCCCTCCTCTCGCTGGCTTATTTTACCTACAATACTTCACTCTGCTTCACGCTCTCTGTCTCCTTCTTTGTCCGTTTCAACTGTCGGGGCGCTCTGGTTTTTTTTTTGTAGCGCAATGACGGATACTACGGATGATATAGCGGAGGAAATCTCGTTTCAGAGCTTCGATGATGACTGCAAATTGCTGGGAAGCCTCCTCAACGATGTATTGCAGAGGGAAGTCGGAAGCGAGTTCATGGAGAAGGTTGAGAGAACGCGAGTTCTTGCGCAGGTATTTCTTTCGAAAATAATTTAGCTGATTTCGTTATGATTTCTTCTGTTTTGGTTTCTTTTCTCGAGGAACTCGCTCTTCGAGTGTGGTCATCTGGCACTGAGAGCCTTCGTTAAAGATATGAGGCTATTTGGCTGCAGAGAAAAATGTCTGAGAAACGAGCAAAAGATTAAAAAAAATGAGGGACTTGCATGCGCAATTTCTTAGTCGTTTATATTCTTTGAGCGTCCAAGAGTAGATTGCAAGTGTTTACGATCATTTCTTTGTATGAGGTTCAGAAAGAGTAGCGTGGATCCTTGTGTTTTATACTTAGATCCTCAGCGGCGACGAGTTTCTGTCTTGAATTTAATTTTTCTTCTCCTTTCCTAGATCTTCTTGGGATTCAATCGCAGAGTAATTTATATGATATTGAAGGGATGCTTGAATTAATTTGTGTGCGCAGTCAGCATGTAATATGAGGATGGCTGGCATTGAGGATACGGCGGAGCTTTTGGAGAAGCAGCTCGCGACTGAGATATTGAACATGACTTTAGAAGAAGCCTTCACACTTGCTCGTGCATTTAGTCACTATCTCAATTTGATGGGCATCGCTGAAACTCATCACAGGTGAAATAGTTTGCTCTCTTCTGCTGTTTAATTTTCTGCTTATACTGTGTAGTTTTACCTGTAAAATTGATTTGATGGAAATTTGTCGTGTTAACTTATGCATGTCTTGTCTAAGTGTCTGCTTTTGTGCCTGTTATATTACAAGCATGAGCCTTCGCATGAATACTTTACTCAGATCGAGTCAAGTACTATGTTGTAATGCTTTATGAATGGTTTTTACTCCTTAGTTTAAGATAAGAAACAAAGAAGAGCTTGAAAACACTAAATGTGTCACGTTTTCATGAAATATTTCTTTCTCCAGGGTTCGAAAGGCACGCAATGTAGCTCATCTATCGAGATCTTGTGATGATGTTTTTAACCAGCTAGTGCAGGGTGGAATCTCTCAGGAGGAGCTTTACAACACCTTCTGCAAGCAGGTCTCTTGCTGTTGTTATGATGATAGGAAATATAATTAATTATTTGCAATGTAAAAACACTTTTAGCTAAAACATATAACTCATCGTACAGAAAGATTAGTTGGTTATCAAAAGTTAAGTGTAAAACTGTTTTGCAATTTAAATAGTCGAATGCATGATCAAGATTATAGATAATTGATTTTCTAGAGCTTTTGTTTCAAATGCATCTTTTTAATTAGTGCAATTGTAGAAAGTACATAAGTTTTCTATATTCATGTCAAATTTAAGTTCTTTTTTTTTTCTTTCAGGAGGTCGAGATTGTCCTTACTGCACATCCAACTCAAATTAATCGTCGAACGTTACAGTACAAACATGTTCGAATTGCAGTAAGATAATTGCACCTTCCACTATTCCAGTTAACAATCCTTGTTTCAAGTAGCATGTTATCTCTGATTGTTAGCTTGACTCTTCTTTCAGCATTTATTGGACTATAATGACAGGCCTGATCTCAGTCATGAAGATCGAGAAATGCTGATTGAAGATCTGGTAACTTATTTTGCCTAATATCTTTCTACACAAGTTTCTGGAGGGGTCGGTGGTGGTTTGTACAAAATCTGTTTGATATACAAAAATAATATAAGTAATTTAATTACATATCTACATATTTAGGTGAGAGAGATAACCTCAATATGGCAGACAGATGAGCTGAGACGTCACAAGCCTTCACCAGTTGATGAAGCTAGGGCTGGTAAGAGTTTTATCAGTAGAACTTAAATTGGAAGAATCTTGCATGGAGCATTCATTTGCTTACATCCTTCATAAAAATCAAAATTATTAATGAATTGGTATTGCAGGCTTGAACATTGTGGAGCAGACCCTATGGAAAGCTGTTCCTCATTATTTACGCCGTGTCAGTAATGCCTTAAAGAAGGTAGGGATTTAGATCCCCCTGAATTTGTTACTTTCTTATCATCCCATGCCCTTTGAGGTTTCTCTTTTACATTTTCTTGGTACAAGAACAGGAAAGACATGGTTTCAGTTCTTTATAGTTTCCTAAGCTTAATTTACTTTTTATGATTCTTTTGTTTCCATCAACTTATGTTTTGCGTACACTGTCTCTCTGCTCTGCTCTCAGCATACGGGGAAGCCTCTTCCACTGACATGTACACCAATAAAATTTGGCTCTTGGATGGGAGGTGATAGAGATGGAAATCCAAATGTGACAGCAAAGGTGAAACTCCATGGTTACCTTATAAATTTACACGTCCTGTTAAAAGTATTTCAACACACAGTAAAAATAAATTTACTCGTGATTTAAATCAAATTGTTGATTTTTTTTGGTTTTAGGCGCATGCATTAATTTGATTACCTGTGTTGTGCTAGAATTAAATATGGTCATAGTTAATATGTATTTTGCTTGTAACTAATATACTATTGCTAATACTGTCACATACATTATAAAAAAAATCACATGCTTTCATTTATTAGTTCAGGTCACAAGGGATGTTTCGCTTCTGTCTAGGTGGATGGCTATTGATCTATATTTTCGAGAGATTGACAGTCTCAGGTTTGAACTTTCCATGGATCGATGCAGTGACCAATTATCAGGATTGGCCCATGAAATTCTAGAAGAAGGTTTTATGTTTATATATATACATTAAGATTTTGATATAATACTTATCTTTTAGTTTGTATTTCTATCTCACTTAGGAATAAATTTTCACCGGATACTCTATGTTAATGCAAGAAATGCAATTTACAGAATGTGTATTAATAAGTCAAATGCACCTATATGACGTTTCAGCCTCAAATTTATTTTGTAATTAATAGTTAGTTAAACATCTTGATATTAGAAGTTTATCGGTGGGTAGGCTCTTGCAGGAGTGGGCCTATTGTATTAGGTTTGGGATTTAAAACTAATAATGAAGAGGCATGGCTCGTGGAATTCGTTGTACTCTATTCAATATGATTTTAAGAAGAATAGATGCCTTGATCTTTTCTACATTATTTACAAAAAAAAAAGAGCTACTTGGATTTGAAGTATTTTGCTATTTATGTCCAGTTCAAGAGAGAAAAAAGTGATAATTTTATATTAATGATGTCTGGTTCTATTTTAGTCAATGTAGGATTTAATTTAGGGTACAGATAAATGTAAAGTTGTGAACAAGCTTCTCATGCCCACTATGTCTGCATGATTAGCTTGCAAGATTAATTGACATCATGTTTTTGAAATTTTATGGTGTTTTATCCAGAAGCTTCTATAGAGGAACGACACGAGAGTTGGAATCAATCTTTGGGAAGAAATGAATTGAAGCCTCAAGGTCAACATCCTCCAGCCTTTCCTACACAACTTCCACCTGGAGCTGATCTTCCGTCCTGCACTGGCAAGATGTTTTCTGCCTTAGTCTTATTCTACTCCATCGTTCAGATTAATCCTTTCATATTTTATTATTATCTTATCTTAAATCATCCAAAATCCGTGGTTACAGTTGACTCTTGCACGCCTTTTTTCCTTTCCAAATAAATAAAATTAAACTGCTTGAGCAAAATAATGAATGCCACCTGTCCTTGATGCTTACAAATTTACGTACGGGATATTGGGCAATCCTTTTTTGATCAAGAAAATCAAATGCAATATGGTCCTAAAAGATGAATTTAACTTTAGCCACAATGCTGATTTTTTTTAGTTGCTCACGAAAGATTGATCTCGTTGCTAATGCAATTTTAAATCAAAATCGACATGACTTAGTTTCTTACTGAAATCAGTCCTTTATGCAGTATGCAATGATGGAGAATCTGAGTATCCAAGACTATCTCTCCCCAGGACTGGCTTCATATCATCAAAAAATCATCAGGTGATTTTTTTTAAATGGAAAAAGGGGAAATAATTAGCGTCAAGAATATAGAGTGGCTCCCAATAAGGTTGGCGTTCACAAAAATTATCATCCTACGCTAAGCTAAGCTCCCTTCAAAATAGGATTCTGATGTTTTCTAATCTCATATGCTGGACGTGTTCTGTTATTTTATTTTTTATTTTTTGCTTTCTTCTATTAATATATGTATTATATCTTGATTTTTTTATATTTATTTTGTTAGGGTGGTCACCATTCTTCAAGTTCAGATTCACTAATTCATGATTCTAGCCAAAATACTCGTTTACCATTATCGAATGGAATTTCAGTTAACTCTAGTACTTCTCAGCCAACTGCAGTACCTCGGTCAGGTTCTTTCAACTCTATGCAAGCACTCACTCCGAGGAAACTAAATGCAGATTCTCAGACCGGGAGATCCAGTTTCCACAAGCTTTTAGAACCCAAGCTCCTCCATCGTCCTGGCATAGCTCCTTACAGAGTTGTTCTTAACAGTGTAAAAGAAAAGGTTCTACTTTTATATTGATCTCTTAGCTCCTTACAGAGTTGTTCTTAACAGTGTAAAAGAAAAGGTTCTACTTTTATATTGATCTCTTGCTGTGTTTCAACTACATGGAGCTCATATGATGTGAGAGCATTCAATATTTCTTGCTTTTGGACAGATGTGAGCTGCAGAGGACCTTTTCTGTGTTAATCTGGCTTTATGTGACAATCTCCAACATATTTTTTTTGATGTACGACTATGTGCATGCAGTGTTTGATTACATAAGAAGAAATATTTACTGAAGCTTTAGAACTGATGCGATGATATTCCTACAAATTTGATTTTTACTATGAATATATGTCCTAATTTTAGCTTATGAAAACTCGGAGACGAGTGGAACTTCTCATTGAGGATCTTCCTTGTGAATATGACCCTTCGGAGTATTATGAATCAGCTGATCAAATTTTGGAGCCCCTCCTACTTTGCTATGAGTCTCTGGTAACTTTAATTTCTGTTTGTTCTGTACATCTCTGAAAAATAAAAATGTGCAAAAAAAAATTTGATTTAAATCGCAATAATGATAGCAATCTTGTGGATCTGGCGTGCTTGCTGATGGGCGGCTGGCTGATCTAATACGAAGAGTTTCTACCTTTGGGATGGTACTTATGAAGCTCGATCTTCGTCAAGTATGTTATGTTTGGAAATATGTGTTACTTATTTGATATTACGTTCATAAACATGATGATATTTTGGTGATAGAACTTGCAAATCAGTTTTTTGCGTTTCATGATTTTTTTTCAAAAAATTTATTGGTTCCAATAGAAATGGCTTATAAGAATTCTGATGTCTACCAGGAATCTGGCAGACATGCGGAAACACTAGATGCAATAACGAGATACTTGGACATGGGCACGTACAGTGAATGGGACGAAGAAAAGAAGCTTGAATTTCTAGCAAAAGAGCTGAAAGGGAAGAGGCCACTAGTTCCATCAACTATAGAGGTATTGATGTAGAATTAGAAAATAGTAGCAGTTTCCAAACTGTTAACATTTTGAGCTAAAACTCTGCCCTTAAACTGTGAACAGTATTCTATCTGCGTCTTTTCTATTTCTTTGTCTTATTGGCATTATACGATACTATATAACGGAAGATGGATGAAATATAAAGTTTGGATTGAGAACTCAATACTGTGGTACATTGGAAGTGAATATGTTTTGTTAGGAGTTTTCACGACAACATTTCATACACATGGCACATCCCGAGATCCTGCCATAATGTCATGTGACCAGGAGGGAGAAGCAAGTTTAATGTTAACTAAATGACTTATAATTATTTTAGCAATATGGAAAACTCTTACAGATGTCTCTAAACATATTTATTAAATCATCGAGGTGATACTTCTATGCTCCATCCTAAGCTGGGTTCACTTCATCTTCCACCTCTTATCCTCCCAAACACAGATTTTTTTACAAACAACTTTACCTACTGTGATACCTTGCACTTTTACTTCCACATTGAGTGTTGTGTATTTTCTTAAGTTAATAAAATACAACTAGACTTTTACTTGAAACGCACTATAGATAATTATAAACTTTTGGGGTTCAATTTTTTATCACGAACCCTGCTTTATGTTAGTGGATTTGTTATTATAGCACAAATTTTTAGTTCTTTACTGCAAATTTTATACTTTACATCATCTTCACTATCATGATGTTGACAATGCATGTTTGATGAAATTCCAGCTTGAATTATTCGTATTTTGATATAGTGCCCTCAATGTGATATGGAATTTATATTTCAAATTTGTATTTTCAGGTTACTTCTGAAGTTAAAGAGGTTTTGGACACATTCCGTGTTGCTGCTGAACTTGGCACTGATTCACTGGGGGCTTATGTGATCTCTATGGCGTCCAATGTAACTTCTATCATATCTCTGCCATTGCATTTTGTTATAAATGTCATGAAATCATAATTAAGCGGTGCCTTAATAATCTACAGTATTTTTTTTATGATCATACATTTGTTATAAAATTTACAGACAATCCTCAATTGTATTGGTAAAATTACAGGCCAGTGATGTACTTGCTGTGGAACTTTTGCAAAAGGATGCCCGACTTGCTGTTAGTGGAGAGCTAGGAAAACCATGCCCTGGTGGAACGTAAGCATCTTAACCTTTTCATTGGTATCACTCTTGAAGAATTTTAATGATGTAGATGTCTATGAATTTCAGAATTTAGTGTTTCTTAGTGGTGGATTAGATCATATATACATCTTGTAAAATGTGTATTTCAAAGATATAAAAATGCACACATTTCACTCAAATCAAAAACTAATTTAGTACCAGACGTGTAGAAGCATGGTGAACTCCAGCTTTCTAGACAACTTACCAGCTTTCATTTTCTCTCATTTTTAGGGAGTGGAGTTTTTTTTTTATCGCAATAGGTCTTTTATAAAATATAAAGAATGTTAGCTGTGTTCCATCCATATATTAAATGTTTTTGGATTAGGCTGCGGGTGGTTCCATTGTTTGAAACTGTGAAAGACTTGCGAGGAGCAGGATCAGTGATTAGGAAACTACTGTCAATTGATTGGTACCGCGACCACATTCTAAGGCATCACAACGGACACCAAGAGGTACTGAAAAGAAACAGCTGCACCAAAAATCTATCTTGATATTAACGACCAATTTGGTGCTTAAAAAATTATTCCATCAGGTGATGGTTGGCTATTCTGATTCTGGTAAAGATGCTGGGCGTTTCACTGCTGCGTGGGAACTTTACAAAGCTCAAGAAGATGTTGTGGCTGCTTGTAATGAGTATGGTATTAAGGTTACTCTGTTTCATGGTCGTGGAGGGAGTATTGGGCGTGGTGGCGGCCCCACTTATCTTGCCATCCAATCTCAACCACCTGGTTCTGTAATGGTGAGTCTCTCATTTTTGTGATACATCACTAGCTTAAACCATTGATATCTTTTTAGATTATGTTCTGTAAGCTTCCCACCTTAACAATAAGGATGTCTTACAAGAATCCAATGCCTGTTGCATGAGGTAAAATGCAGACAATTTAGACAAGATCAATAATTACTTTATGATATTTGGAATGTAAAAATGTGTATCGAGTTAGTTTGCTTTTCTGAATCTTTTAAGATTTATCTTTTTCAGTTTAGTTCTGTCTTAATTAGAGAAATTGTGTTTAACTAAGTATTTGCTTTTTCTTAAGAAGGTTTTCCCCTTTTTTCCTGGTGTTTCTTTCTTTTGTTTCTTATAAAAAAAAATATCATAATCCAATTCTTGTGAGATTGTGTTTTTACAGCTATTGTGAAATCTTAATCGTAATGAACATTAGTTCTGATAGCTTCGTGGCTCAAATTTGACTGACATTTGATTCGTGACACTTGCCTCTTGATTTTGCAGGGTACACTTCGATCAACGGAGCAAGGTGAGATGGTGCAGGCCAAGTTCGGGCTACCACAGACAGCTGTTAGACAACTTGAGATATACACAACAGCCGTGCTTCTTGCAACTATACGGCCCCCACAACCACCTCGAGAAGAAAAGTGGCGTAATCTCATGGAAGAGATCTCAAAAATCAGTTGCCAGAATTACCGCAGTGTAGTGTACGAGAATCCAGAATTTCTAGCTTACTTCCACGAGGCCACTCCTCAGGCGGAGCTCGGCTTCCTCAACATAGGTAGCCGCCCGACGAGAAGAAAGGCGTCGATCGGAATCGGCCATCTCCGTGCCATTCCGTGGGTATTCGCTTGGACCCAAACCAGGTTTGTTCTTCCCGCTTGGCTCGGAATTGGAGCCGGTCTGAAGGGAGTATGCGAAAAGGGACATACTGATGACTTAAAAGCAATGTACAAAGAATGGCCTTTCTTTCAATGTACCATCGATCTTATCGAGATGGTTTTAGGAAAAGCCGACATTCCTATAGCCAAGCACTACGATGAAATTCTAGTGTCGGAAAGCAGGCAGAAGCTTGGTGCTGAACTGAGAAGGGAACTTTTAGCGACAGAACGATATGTTTTGGTTGTGAGCGAGCACGAGAAACTGTCGGAAAACAACCGGAGCTTGAGGAGACTGATTGAGAGTAGGCTGCCTTACCTTAATCCGATGAACATGTTGCAGGTTGAAATATTAAAGAGGCTTAGACGTGATGAGGATAATCATAAGCTGAGAGATGCATTGCTTATCACCATCAATGGAATAGCTGCTGGGATGAGGAACACCGGTTGAACCCATTTTTCTTCCTTCTCGGAACACTTTCGCATCCTTTTCGAATTTATAAAACCGACTCTATAAAGTCTGGCCGGTAGGATCTACGGAGATCTTAATCCTTGTGGTTTCGTTATGGACATGTTTGTTTGTATGAATTTCTACTCGTTAAGCTTCGAAATTGGACGATATGATCAATATAGCTTGCATATAGATTGAGTATTTTTGTCAATATGTCCATAACTTTTATCCATGTGTAACACACTTTTAAGAGGATCTTAAATGCAGGATGGAAGCACAACATGAAAATGAAGACCGCAAAGGGTTGAAACAAAAACTCTGATCAAATTTGAAATTATGATGAAAATGTCATGAAACTAATTAAATGAACAATGATGATATGTTTATGCTCTAATTTAAAATTATGAATTGATACTTGTTATTTATTTATTGGTACGCGATTGTTAATGATATATTATATAAATAAAAATAGAAATTAAATCATAAACTTGAATATTTGCTTAACTTAAAATTTAAATTTTTTTTTGAATTATATGAATATCGAACTTTGAGATTCATTTAACTTAAACTTCTAATTTTACACTTAACAAATGAACCTCAAATTGAATAAAATAAACTTTGAATTGATTTTTTGGTTTTACTTGATTTGGTTTCGATTTAATTTCGGTTTTAGATTTTTTCGATTTAAGCTGTGTTTGAGTAGATTTGGACTCGGGTTTTGGTTGATTTCAGTTGGTTTTGGATTAGTTTGAGCAGGTTTTGGTTGGTTTTGTCATTTTTTTTTGTAATTTTTCAAAATAAAAATTAGAAAGTGTATAAATATTACAATATCGATTTGATTTGGTTAAAGAAAAATTGAGTGGGATTTAATTTGTTCACAATGCAAAGTTCCATGTTCATTTAAAAAAAAAAACAAATATCAAAGTTTAAATTGAACAAAATTTAATTGAAATAAAAATCAATTAAACCACTTACTAAATACCGAGTGATATTTAATTGATTTTTGTTATTTGATTGTTGTGAGCTACGTAGTTCATATTGAATTTTGTTGTTGTTCGATATTTTTTATATTTTTGATTTGGATAATAGAAATAATCCCGGTGATGAAGAAGTTAATGTTGTAGCGTCTACTAATTCTCTTAGTTTTGAAATTTTAGCACGCATGCATCGTCTAGCAATAATAGAGAATAAGATGTTTGAGAAGTATTTGAAAAAGTAAAAGCTACACTTAAAAATGGTGGAGAAAAAGAAAAAAAAAAAATTGTTTGACTTTAGATAATGTCTGCAATAATAAAGTTGTCTTTGAGTCGTCGTATTTTATCGCCATTAAGATTACATTTTCGTGTTTATTGTTGTGCGCATGTTATTTTAGCAGATTCGATTTTAAAAAACTAGAAATATAATTCGTAATATTAATTCTTCATAAGCTAGATATGAATTATTTATAAAATGTTGTAAAAATAAAAATAAAAAAAAGGATAAAAATATTAGAACCAATTTGCAGACTCAATATATGAAATATTGAAATTAGTCGTACAATATAAAAAAAAAGTTGTAAATTTATATTGCGTGAAGTTAGAAAATTTCATGGGAACATAATATTGTTATGTCCGACCGATGATTGTGATTGGTTGTATAAGTTGTGGGAGATTTTCTTAAAGATTTGGATTTGTCTACAAACATTTTTTTGCATGATGTATAGTTTTAGTGTTTGTTATGCTTTTATACAATTTAATACTATTTATTATATGCTTTTTTTAATTATTATAAGTATGAACGCAATTTTTTTGTGCTTTCTATCGTGATCCCGAGACATACTAGCTCTATTAATATATACAATGGTATTCTTTTAGTGCATGTGGTCGAGACATTAGTATGCTTAAAGGATAGAGAGATAGTACATACGAGGATGCAAGAAAATGTGAGATTGAAAGAGATAACACAAGAGGTGGCTGACGTTAACATTTGTAGAGCAGAGTTTGAAGATTGTAGCCTCTCGAAAAAATGAAAATAGATAAAATTATGTGTAAATTGTAAATAGGAAGGAAAAAGATTGTAGTTTTAATTCTATAATCAAGAAAATGCACATGATTAATAATTGAGTAGATGTCAACCTAGCTAGAATGCACTCAATACTATTATGATGCAATATGCAGGCCTCACAATAGACCACCCAATTTAAGGTGGACATGGTCGGGTTGGGGCATTGGTCCATCCTCAGGCTGGTCAGGGGTTCGACCTAGGCCTCCTCTCAGAGGACCGATCTTGTTCGACCCAACCCGTTGATGACCTTGAGTGAAAATTATGGATCATTTGCACTAATAAACAACTTAACTTATAAATTTTACGTCGTGGAATAAAATTAAAGTGTAGAATTGACACTATGCTTAAATAAATGATAAACAAAATTAGAAAGAAATAACAAATATCTAATAGCTAATCATTCATGATAACTACAACCACAACCCTGGTTTGGATTGGCTGAGTGCACAAGCAAATCAAAGAATAAGGATGGAATGCTCATAGATAATGATGTCCTTAAAGAAAGTAAGTTTATTTGGTAAATCCAACAAGTTTGTCAGAACCATCCACCATTTACTTTCACGAAGCCTTTTTTTCTTTGAAGATGCTAGATGTTCACTAAAGCTTATGCCATTGCCTGTAGTTTATGAAGTGAGAGATTCCATTTACCTATCTTTTGTGCTCTCTGCAAATCCTTCCAAAATAGGGGTAGCCATCAATTGTCTCCTCCATCTCTGGGTTTGTGTTCCAAGTGAAAGAACAAGATGAGATCTAGGCATATCGCCTGTCCTTGATGCCTCACTTTAATGCAGCACTGGCCAATAATTTTGGCGTTTGGATTTTCTACCATTTGGAGACCCTGATTTCCGTAGGCATCAAGTGCTAAGTTTGAGTGGAGACCTAAATTTGCTTTTGCTTTTTAAGTTGCTGCTTGAAACTCAAAAACATGGTCGGCCAAACTTAGCTTCTTTGTTACTCTCCAAAAGAGACCCTAGATAGAACAAGAAATGACTCGATCTGAAAACGAACTCGGTCGTGCAACTATTTTTCTCAAAATTTTTAATGAGCAGCGAAAAATTTAAATATAAATAAAATAGCTAGAGCCCAAACCAAATTAGCTAAATCATATGTCCAATAGTGTCATTAGATAATGTAGTAGTATAAGTTCAATAAGTAAATGTGTCATAATTAAATGAGAAGATATAATTTAAACTGAACAAAAATAACTAAGGCAAACTTGAAATGGAAATTCACTCTTAACATTAAAATACTAGAAGTAAACGGCGACGTCACACTAGCAATGACAACTGGAATCCTCTAAACTGAAGCCTGAAAGAAAATGACGTTAGGGTGAGTCGACTAAACTGAGGAAAAACTTTACATTCAACTTAAGTGTTTTTTTAAAAAAAAATGTGAACATGTCATAAATAAAATATTTAAATTAGACTAAATAGAAAACGACTAGTAGGGCGAACATCAAAAACTTCCACTATAATGTGGTACATACGTAAAATAGGACACTACTATCAAATGATAAAAGCTCAGTGAACATGAAATTACTCATGAACTCTGAATATACTATGTCATTGGCAGTAACGAAGACAAATAATGATGATATTTAAATTAATCTAGGTTGGGGTATTCATCGTCAGGAAACGAAAACGGACAGTATCGGCGTGGATTCCAACATAGACTATTTTGGTCGACCAACCCCTTTGGATAGATTGTCCAAAATCGCTCACTGGTCATCCACCTCATGGTTGGTCGACTACCTAGCGTTGGTAGACTACAAATTCTATTTTTAATCGATTGAGGGATGGGAGGATTTCCCCAAATTCACCACTAGTCAACCAGAATACTGTTCTTGGTTGACCCCACAGTGCTGAATCATGTATATTGTGTCGTTTTCACATTGGTTGGATTCCTAGACCTGGTATAGGATCTTTCCACCTAATCTTTGAGACTCATGGGTGAGAATTCTTGTATGTTGATATGTCTGTTTGCTCCAACAAATTTATGGACTGTGAGATCCTTCCCGAGGAGACAGTTCCCCTAAGCGTCAAGAAGGAACGCCGAAGAGATAGAGATTTTATACCTTTTTGGTTTGCATTCGCATACCATGATTTTACAACTTAATATTTTGTGAAACATATGAAAAACCAATGGGAATTGTTCGACAACACGTTTGATTTTATTATAGTTATGTACGAGAGTTTAACATATTTACTTCCGTGCATATAGTTTTCATGGTATGATTGATGTTTGATTTAGGGACGATGAAACCTTTTGATACTTTGGAAGATCTCGACACCAAAGTATCACGAGGCTATCCCCGGTATGTCTCATGTTGCTTGGAGATGTTTCTTTGCACGATGTGTGAAAAGATGGGTATAGGGTGGTGATGACGTGTCCCATGGGTTTCGACTCCTAGAACCTGATCACGATGTTCTATGTTATGAGTTTGTCGGCGCTGAACTTAGCTCATCGTCAAACTCAGTGATGATATGGGTTGCGTTGGCGCTAAACATAGCTCGTTGGCAAACTTGGGGTGACAAGCCAGGTCTACGGTTTGTCATTGCTTTCTTTTGAACTCATGAGGTGTTGCTCGAGACGGTGGCCGCTTTTCTGTGCATTTTACTAGAGGAGTCTTTGAGTGAACCTCCTTTTTCACTAGTGATGGTTTTTCGTGCAAAGTTGACAAGAGTATTTTTTTAGTATGGTTGTTTATGTATACAACCACATTTTCTACGATGTCTCGTGGGGGTCTTTGAGGCCGACTTTTCTTTAAATAATGGAAACAGTTTTTGAAATGATTTGACAAACATGCATAAAACCCTAATTCATGGATTATGATAGAAAGAGGTCAAACAAGTTTTACACGCGCATCACGGTTAGTATAAGTTTCCTACTGAGTTAGTCACTCACCCCAACGACCTCTCCCCTCCGGGTAGAGATTGGAGTACTTAGGACGTGGACGTTCGAGTTTTGGGCTATTGCGGGATTGTTCTCTCTTTCTTTCTATTTAGTTGTATTTTCCTCTGGTAGTGACTATTGACTCCTATAATATTACTTTGGTTATACTTCTGGTTGTATGGACATAGATGCACTGTTTAGTTTGGATTTAAATTATATTATCGTACTATCAACTCTTGCGATCACTATGTGAACTGTGTCTCATCACAAGTGGGTTGCAACTTGAAATTTTATACAAGTCTTCGCAAATTTCAACTAGTTTTGGACTGAGCGATCGAGTTCTCTTCAAAGATCGGATCGTTTGGCTCGACATTTTTGTCATAATCGCCTCCAGGTCATGACAGGTATCAATGTATCAAAGTTTATAGGTAAGTCTAATGATTTGTCTCTACGGAAGCTCAAGATAATGTAAATCACATGCTAATGATATTCATCTCGTGTAAATCATATAAACTATTTTTTCATTCAAATTTTCTCTCTATTATATATTAAATACAAAAAAGATCGCATGTCATAACCAATCACAAGAGAAATTGAGTATATTAATTGGGGAATTAATGATAATTATCTTTTCCAATCTTTTTCGTGTACGTCTGTAAAACCCTCTTCTCCTTTTGAGAGACCCTTCTTTGTCTTTATCAAGCTTTTGCTAAAGTTTATTCTAATTTCTTCTTAAAAATGAGAAGTGTCTGAAGGAATCCACAAGGCAACTCTAGAGCAATAAATCCTACCAAACATTTATTTTTACATCCAAATTCAACAATTTTAAGCTGAAATGACATTACTCAAGTTCTTAAACAGCGTGACACAGATTTATAGCATGAAAATAATACAAGCCTCATGTGGAAATTTGTACAGAGCATGAACCTTTTAGGCAGGAGGATAATACGCACGTGCACCACCTTTCATTTTTGGCTGGAAAGGAAGAAAGAAAAGACCGCATTTCAGCACTACTTGTCCTTTGAAAGGGCATTTTGACACCTAAAGGAGAGAAAAGGGACGTCCTACAAAAGAAAAGGACTCCACCATAGTGTAAGAAAGTTAAGAGTTGAGTAGGTCGGACTGGTGTGAATTGGCACGACTGAAAATGGGTTTGTGATGAAAATAAATAATTATTCATGAGAAGTCTCCCGTAGCTCATAATATAATATTATCTGTTTTAGGTAGAAGATCACACGATTTTTTTCTTAAGGTTAGACCAAAACGCGTTAAACTAGGTAAGGAGGAAAATTTTATTTATAAATCATTCACTTTTCGCTCTCCCAACCTATGACAGCCCTCCTTATGAAGGTTAGGATGACTCATGTGAGGGTTCGACCCATATCAGTGGTGTAATATCCCGATTTTCCATAAAGAAATTAAGTAAGGATAATTGAGAAATTAATTGGGATATAATATGATTATTTGGAGAATTTTTATTATAGAATGTATTACCCTGAAAATAAGTTTAGAAAAATAATAAGTTGGGGGTATAATTATATCAATTAACCGGATAATTTCTCCATAATTGTGATGTAAACGATTTCATGTGATAATAAAAGAAAATGTGTTCCGTAATTGTTAATTTAGGACTTGATGCAATGTACATGAGAAGAAATAATTTTGGAATTTTTAAGGTGGAGATTTGTTACGGATTGTGTATTTTACATTTTTGATCGCGTTGAGCTTGAGGTTGCGGTCGAATATCTCGACCAAAAATGCATTACGGGTTACTCTTTGCATTTTCGGTCGTACTGCGGAGGAGATTGTGGCAGTTCACCCTATGAAGACTAGGATGACCCATGTAAGAGTTCAACCCATATCAGTGGGGGTGCACAATCTCACATCGCTTGGAGGAGGTAGAGTTTTCCTTCCCTATAACATTGTATAAATAGACGGCCGAACGCAGGGTCTAGCAAGATAGAAATCCCATGAAAACTGTGATTTAATCGTGATCGATTAGTCTAGAAAGTCGAAATCTAGTTTGCATTAATTCTAGATAATCTTCCTTTTTTAAAAAATTCTGTTTCGACGAGCAGCAGACGTGTGAGCTGCCACAAGGGCGGCCGCTTCCTCAATTTCGACCAATGGCAGTGAGTCAAGTTAACCCTTACTCTTAAGTTTGCAGTCGTCAACGTTACCGCGGATGCCAATCCTTCTACGGAAGCCAACATTGCTACAGAAATCCAACGTCTTCGTGATAAATTGTGTCCAAACAACATCGTTCCATCCATTTAAACTTCATTGTCGTGGACACAAACACTACCGCGGAAACATGTTTCGAGCCTCAACGACGCTGTTCAACTTAAAACTTTCTTTCCCCCTTTTGATCCCACGGTTGATGTTGCACCTGCTTTTCTCCTTTTAATCCAACGGTCAATAATTCTCTCAAAAAGAATCTTTTCATTCTGTGAGAGCATCTTTTTCTAGATCCAACACTCCTCATTCCTTTCTTAAACCTAATCTAACGGTTCCACAGTCACCCGCCTTTCCTTCAGTTCCTAACACTTCCGCTGAAGCATCCACTCCAAATCTAGCTTGATCACAGACGTCCAAACGATTCAATCCAACAGCCGTTGACACATCTGCTCATCCACTCGCTCCAGGAAATCCGATAAATGGCAATGTTTTCTTCATAAAGGGTTGTCGCAGCTAAATTTCCATTATTAGCCATAAACGCGATTCACATTGATAAAATTCTAAAATTTATACTATACAAAATTCACTAAATTGCTTGTTTTAGAAACTATCCATAAAATAATATTTATCAACGGACCAATCATAGACGTACAATTCTCTTACCACCTAATGGACGAATGTGATCAATAATTGAAGGGAATTTCAGCCAGGCTCTTCATAACACGTAGAAGGATGGACGCCAAGCAAAGAACATAATAAATGCTTTATGAAAAGCTGACAAATGTTAAAAGAGCATTTGCCTTTCCATCAAACACATGATCCTCCTAGTTTTCCTAAATTTAATTAAGTTAATCACCTTTCTAAGTATTTTTTACCACCATTGTTTTAGCATGTTCTTTAAGTTATAACAATATAATATTTATTATATATAGCAATGTCAGTTTTTTTTTTAGGATTAATAATATAAAAAATTTAAGAAAATCATTTTTTTTAAAATTCCCTTAATTTCTAATACAAACAACATATATTATTAATATAAATGGAAGTCTTTGCTTGATTAAACCCAGTGGGTTTTGAGGGCTGCACCTTCTAAGAGCTTCAAATCTTTCGAAAACATCATTACAACCCTTTACCAAGAAAACAATCCCTCCAAATGTTAGAGGACATTTCACCCATTTACCAAATCATCATTTCTCCATAAATCGGCATGTTAAAGTGCAATATGAATACATAATCACATAAAATGGCGCCTTTCAAATGTTGTTCACATGGAACCGGTTCGGAATTGGAATCGAACCACAACCGAGACTCGGGTTTGGTTTCAGTTCTGGTTTCAGGTTTGGTTTCGGTTCCGTTTCTCACTCTTGGAACTAAGAACCGAATGGTCGATTTCGATTTCAAGAGGTTCGGAACAGGAACCAAGAACAAGTTTGCCCAGTCCTACAACCCGCTAGAGACTCGGGACAGAACGGGGGAACGACTCGGCCCAAAAAAACTGAATTGTCCCACCTATTTCATGTAAATTATTAATCTCATTTATTCAATTACCTCTTTTAATTAATCTCCTTTAATTTATTCCCAAATAAATCCTTACCCAAAATTCTCATTTAATCAATTCCAATAAATCTCCAATTCCATTAAATATTTACTATTACATGAAAAATCGAGATATTTCATCTTGTGAGAAAATTGTCAAAAATCTCCAAAATTTATAATTATTTTTATTTTTAATTCCAATTAAATTTCGGGATATTATATTATGTCTAAAAGTGTGCTTCATGAAGATTGTAGCTGATTTCCTAAGCTTTCTAGTATGAGTTGGATCGCTATATTTGGACTTCATTTGCTATGTCAAAAGTTAACAGAACAAAGAGCAAAAATCAAGGAAAGTCCAATTGTCCAAACTTGGAGAGGAAAGAAAATCAAGATATAGAAACTATCCAAGTGGATGATTTCAACAAGGAATATCTGCCAAAAGGCCTCTAGACTGGAGAAGAAGAAAGGAAGATATTAGTTAAATAATCTTTTAGTTAATTAACCTAATTTCTATTAAGTAGAAAATCAAACAACTTATTCTATGAGCCGATTAGGCTATATAAAGCCACATAATGCTTATGTTTAAGATGATTGAGTTTGAATACAAAAGTTTTTGCTTATTTCAAAATTTGAGAGATTTCTTTTTCAAACCTTTGATGAGTTATATCCAAAGTTCCCTCTCATGTGTGTTATATCACGGGATCAAGGTTACTTGTAAGTTGAGTAGTATTTCTTATTGGTATCTGCCTTCTTCATCCTTGGAGGAAGAAGGTGTGAAGTGGTGTCCAACTTTCCAAAGGTGTGTTATCAACAATCATCTATACGGGAACATTCTCACATAAAGGAACTTTCGATCTGGAATGATACTCCACAATTGACAGCAGATGTCGGATCTTAGGTCTCAGATGCTTCATGAATTTAACCATTTGATCTACTGGATCCATCTCTTTGATATACTGTGATAGGTCCATGAACTTGGCATAATACTCCAGTACCGTCAAACCTTTATGCTCCAAATCATGATAAGCACGGATCATATTCTGGTAATGACCAGTGATGTAATAGTCACTACAGAACACTATCTCAAACTGGGTCCAAGTCATCATATCTCGTGGATAGTCCAACTTAAGAGATTTCCACCAGACTTCAGTCATCCTTTCAAAATAAAATGTCGCAAGTCCAACCCAATACTCTACCGGAACCCCAATACCAGTCGGCTTCTTCTCCATCAGTCTCAACCAATTCTCAGCACCATGAAGGTCATCTCTACCCACATATACCGGCGGGTTCATGCATCCCAATTGCACAAAGCATGGCACGTGGCGCGTCTCGGGATTTTGATTACCGCTGTCTCAAGACAAGTTCTGTATCACATCCTTCTAGGCTACAAGAAGAACAGCAGGCTGTGATTCAGCAAATTGCACAATAGGTGCAGCATGAACATGGTTTCTAGGAACTCATCTTGGAAGCATTTTTGAAAAGCTGAAACATTTACGGGGTATGTTAGAATACGTCCATAGGCATAGTATATTGTAAACTCTTGTATATTACTATACTATTTATCTTATTGATATCACTTTTTAAGATGGAACTTGACTCTGATACCAAAAATTCTGTCAGGACCTGCTAGGGACCCGAGACAGAACGAGGAACGACTCGACCCGACCCAAAAGAACTGAAATGTTCGACCTATTTCACTTAAATTATTATTTAGCAGCGGAAGACTAAAATTTTATTAAATAAAAGCCAGGGCCCAACAAACAATAGACTTAACAAGTCCAATAAATGAAATCAGATAGTAAAATAATATAATCTAAATAAAATAACTGTGTGGAAAGTAAATTAAGAATTACAAATTAAAGATAAGAAAGTTTTTCCTTACAAAGTCACTCAAGAAAGATTTATAGAAGTACGAAAATATAAAGTAAAATCCTCCGGATCTAATCCTGACTCGGCAATTGGAGGTCCGACTGATAAAATCCTAAAAGATGTCATTAGGGTGAGTTGATTAAACTCAGTAAGGATTTAAAAATTTTTAATTAAAAGAATTGTTGTTTAAGCATGCATGAATTTAAAATAACATTTTATAAATATATTTTTAAAAAAATGTGTACAAAAGAGCACGTGTTTAAAATTACCCATTAATATGTGATATATAATTAAAATAGGCCCTTGCACTAATCGAAAATCACAGTGAAAATAGAGTCATTCGGGCACACCATCTCATAGACATATAATAGAATAAAAGTGATACTCGGTGATTGCAACATTAAATAAATACCCTGATCAGATTTAGAGATTCGAAAGTGAATGATATAACAACTATTGATTTGGAAAAAATTGGTTGCACGTTGAAATTTAACAGTATTTACAGAATTTGAGTAGTCGAAACTGTGGTTTACTGAAAAAGTCAATTTTCATATTGTTTTTCCATATCCTAGAGTAAAACCTGATCTGATTCTCGTGCCCACCCTTTTTCTGTCTTTATAAAGGTCACATAATTTCACAGACTCTTGCGAATTTGCATCTTTATCAACCTTTGTTTTTTCTTCTTCACCACCTTCTTCGTCTATCTTCCATTTCACTCTATCTCCTGTCAGATCAAAACTATGGTCACTGAGGAAGAACCTAGCTTTGCCATTCCTCAGCCATGTCCTAGCCTTCCGGTTTCTGACGGCGGCCTATTCGAAGTTCAGACAGAATCATTAACCTCTGCAAGTAACGATGTTTCTTCCTACTCTGAAGATCCATTTCCTCACCACCCTCTCTATCTTTCTGACAGATTTTCCACTCTTAGCCATTCTTTACGCCCTGTAACCCTGAAGGTACATGAACAAATAACCAAAAATAAGTATGATGAAATGATTTTTAGTGGAGCTAACCTTGAAGTTTAGATGTTAACTATTGCTTTTTTTAATGGGAAAAAAGAGAAATTAAAATGATAATCTTTTATTTACATGGGTATAATTATCAATTTGATAATTATTTAGGTCAAGTCCATTAAAGTTCAGCAATTAAAAGAGTTCGCGTGGATCTTATGAAAAACTTGATCTTTTTTTTAAAATATTTTATAAATTTTATGAAAAGCAGACTGATGTGGACCAGATTTTCATGATGAGGCAAAATTAGGATTTTAAATTATAACTTTAACTTTTTGATATCTGCAGTTTAAGAATGTGGAGTACAGTATTAAGTTACCAACGAAGAAAGGTGGCTGTCTAAAATCAAATGATCCAAAATTAACTCGAAATATACTCAATGGCGTGAGCGGAATCGTTAGGCCTGGTGAGCTTTTAGCAATGTTGGGCACTTCGGGAAGTGGAAAGACGACCCTCTTGACCGCCCTCGCCGGCCGCCATTTGCCGGGGAAGATCTCCGGCGAAATAGTCTACAACGGAAAGCCATTCTCCACCTCGATAAAACGTAACACAGGTTTTGTCACCCAAAATGACGTGCTTTATCCTCATCTCACGGTGCTTGAGACCTTAAAATATGCTGCCATTTTGAAGTTACCAAAAGAACTTACAAAATCAGAGAAGGTCGAACAGGCTGAGATGATAATAATGGAATTAGGGTTAACACAATGTCGTGACAGTGTGATTGGTGGAGGACTGTTACGAGGCATTTCAGGAGGTGAGCGTAAAAGGGTAAGTATAGGGCATGAGATGATTTTAAATCCTAGCCTCTTGCTCCTTGACGAACCGACTTCAGGGCTAGACTCGACCACGGCTCAGCGGATAGTCAAAAGGCTGAGAAGGCTGGCTCAAGGTGGTCGGACTGTGGTGACGACAATTCACCAGCCGCCGAGCAGGCTGTATAGAATGTTTGACAAGGTGGTGGTGCTGTCGGACGGCTGTCTTATTTATAGTGGACGTGCAGATGAGGTTGTGGACTATTTTGGGTCCATTGGTTATGAGCTAGGTTTCACTCACATGAATCCTGCTGATTTTCTGCTTGACCTAGCGAATGGTATATTTTCTCATCCTCAAAGTGAAAGATCTGATAAGTCATTATGACTACCTCGTTTTCTTGTGGTAATACATACCCAAAAATGTTTTATCTTCCAGTTTTAGAGTAGAATTTGAACTGTAGAAGAGTGACATAATCAGATTTTTTTAACTTTTTGAAATGCAGGCATAGCACCAAATGCAAAACAGGGTGATGAGCTTGATTTCAATGGGAGCTTAGAAAATGATGGCCCTCGAAGTTTAATCAAGCAGTCCCTTATATCATCCTACAAGGAGAATCTCTATCCTCGGCTGAAGGCGGAGATGGAATCAGATTGTAAATACTCAGCCATATCAAAATCAGAAGAATCACCACGTAGATGTAACTCTCTCTCTCTCTCTCCCTCTCTCTCTCTCTCTCTCTCCCTCTGTTACTAAGTATGGGTGGACAGGTTGTGCGAATCAGTGGAGCACTCGCTGGTTGGAGGAATTTATGGTGTTGCTAAGGAGGGGTCTAAAAGAGAGGAGACATGAATCTTACTCCACTTTAAGGATCGTCCAAGTGATGTCAGTTTCTATTCTTTGTGGACTTTTATGGTGGCAATCTACCACTTCTCACTTACAAGATCAGGTATGTAATAATAAACACAAACTATATAAAAATAATTTGAAGAACGACAACCAAGATTTACGTGTAAAACCTTAATGCATAAAAGACAAAAACGTATATACTGAGAATTAATTTACCAAGGAAATCTATAGTTTTTTATGCAACAAATACACTTTTGTTTTAACAGGTTGGACTTCTTTTCTTCTTCTCCATATTCTGGGGTTACTTTCCTTTCTTCAATGCCATATTTGCCTTTCCATTAGAGCAGCCAATGCTGATCAAAGAACGTTCTGCTGGAATGTACCGTCTCTCCTCCTACTTCTTTGCTAGAACTGCCGGAGACTTGCCAATGGAGCTCATCCTTCCGATCATTTTCACCAGCATTACATATTGGATGGGAGGTCTCAAACAATCATTTCTTACATTTGTACAAACCATCTTCGTCATCCTCTTCAACGTATTAGTTTCACAAGGTGTAGGCCTAGCGCTTGGAGCTATTTTAATGGACCTGAAACAGGCCACAACCCTAGCTTCAGTCACCATGTTGGTGTTCTTACTTGCAGGTGGATATTATATTCAACACATCCCACTTTTTATAGCCTGGTTAAAGTACATTTCCTTCAGCCATTACTGCTACAGGCTTCTTGTTGGAGTTCAATACTCAGCTACCGAGGTTTATGAATGTGGGTGGGGAGAATTTTGTAAGGTAATGGATTTCCCTGCCATTAAATATCTAGGTCTTGATAATATTTGGTTGGATTTGTGTGCTTTGAGTCTTATGCTGGTGGGCTATAGGGTTTTGGCCTATTTAGCGTTGAAGATGGGACAGCCTCATTGACTTCTTGTTAGTAAGAAGCTTAGAGAAAGACTGTAGAGAATGTTTTGGAGATAACAGGGTGATGAAGAATATTAGTCGCCTATTTAATTAAATGATGATTGTTTTTCCTTATGCTTATCTTCAAAATTGGCAACAAACACAGGACTAGTTGTGGGATGATCACCAAAAATTTAAGCTCAAATGACCATTGAATAAAAAACACTCCATAAAATAAAAAAGAAAATTACAAAAGGCTCGGTACTTAGTCACGCTCCTAACGACCTCAACAACATATCTACGTCTTGAAAAATATTAATAATTTGAGGTGAGTTGATTAAACTCAACTAAAGATTTCCTGTGTTAAACTAAATGTTAAGAAAACTAGTTCATTAAGAGCATATATGAATTTTTAATCAAAAACATTAATTTGGTAATTTAGGAGGCAATTACGAATATTTTGCCAATTGCCTCATTTTTAGGATCCATATTATTATTTTTCAGGAAATAATCAGGGTAATTCTCGTTACCATCTCAAGAGAAAAATTTGGAGTTTCCCCAAATTTAATTGTTTTATACTAGAGATATTTTAGTGAGGTTTGTACCCTAATTTTATCTTATGTTATTTTCGCTAAATTTTCGATTCTGTTAAATTGGTTTATATTATTGTCACTTCTGGACCTTTATTTTTGGGTCTGATCGATATCGTGAATGTTTAAGTCTCCCGCTGCCATTTATTGGATTTAAGTGAGGGTAAGACGATTCGGTCTTTTTGGGTCGGATCGTTCCCCGTTCTGTCTCGGGTCCCCTTTGGGGCGTGACACATACACCACACAATACATATACATAGCTGAAATGTGACCAATAATACATCATCAATACCGTTGTATATATAAATAATTTCATGATGCAGGATTTAAGTATCTATTTTATGCATGCATTAAATATATATATATATATATATACTATTAATACATGTAAAATAAATCATGCAAATCTTGTTATTTAATGAACAAAATAATGAATGGATTATGACTATATGTTTATCTACATGTCTTTAAGTCATGTTCCAAACTTCACAAAAAAACTGATACGAAAAATCCTCAAAAACATCATTTTTCTGCATGAAAGTCTATCTGGGCACTGCCTAAAACTGTATTTTTGGGTGCTTTAGTGCTCTCCCAGAGCGCTATAGTGCGCAACAGCTGTTTTCCCACAAATATCGTTTGTTGTAACTCCCTTTCTCTTCCTTTTTGAGCATTGTAGCCCTAAGTATCTGTTTTTGATGACTTTAATCTTAGAAGCAAACGCTTTATCACTCAAAATAAGGATTAGAATTACTTAACCTCTTTTTCAGTCCTTCAAACTAGGATTTGATCCTCCAAAACTTCCTTTCTTTATTCCTTCTTGGCTGCTTTAGAATCCTTTTCAAGCCTTTTATAATTTTTCTTTAAATTTCTCTTTCAAAAACCTTCTTTTTCTCTTCAACTTTTCACTTCTCCTTCAAGAGCTCATAGTCTAATTTTCTCCTTCATCTTCTAAGCAGTAAGTCACGATTTTCCATCTCCTCTTCAGCTACAAGAGGGTCTCTAGAGTTTTCTATGGCTAGAGATAACAAACGAGTCGGCCAATTCGAGCTAAGCCTAAGTTGAACGTGTAAAACCAATGAAATTTTTAATAATAAATTTTATGTGTAAATTTTTTGCGTTAAAATCGGTCAAGATATTGAAAAATTGACTCGATTTGTCACGTAGCGGCCATATGTGAATTCTCAGTCCAATAGTCAAAATCAGTAAGATTGAATATTGTCGGGTAGTAAATTAATTGAAGAAGTAAAATTGATAAATTATTTGGTTAAAAAAATATTGTCGGTTAGCGTTTAGAGCAAATTGAAATTGAAATCAGAAATTAGATTGAATTTATTTACCATATATATATATATATATATATATATATATATATAATTTATTAAATAATTAAAAAATAATAATAAAATGAAAGGGAAAAAAGAAAATTTAAGAAAAGAGAGTTTTCTTCTCTTTAGGCTACCAAGGGGAGGAGGTTGAATCAAGAAATCACGAGTTTCTAGCTTTGAAATCGCGTTGACGACATTCAGACGAATGACTTTCGTAAATGCGGTTTATAAATCGGTAAGTTTTCGCCCTTGGGTCTCCGATTTGAGCTTAAAAACTCAAATCTGAGAGACCTCACTAGGTTATATTGGTGTATTTGAAGTCTAGATATGAGTATTTATCGTTATGAGACAAAAACAGATGGAATTGGCGTAGTTTCCAATGGAAAACAATGTCGGAAACCATACTGGTCGACCAAGGTTGACAAGTCGACTACCCAGAGACTGGTCAATCGAATTTGGATAGATTGTCCAAAATCGGTCACCGGTTCACCACCTCACGACCTGTCAACCAAGGTGGTCGACCGTCCTAAGGTTGGCCAATAGAAATAGACAGATTGCTACGATTTTTCGTCACTAGTCGACCACCTCACGATTGGTCGACCGCCCCAATGTTGGTTGACCATAATTTTGTTTCTAATCGACTAGGGGACGGGGAAACTTCTCAAAATTTTCCACGGGTCAACCAGAACACTATTCTCGGTCGATCCCACAGTGTCGAATCACGTATATTGAGTCATTTACACGTCGATTGAGTTCCTAGTCCCTGTATAGAACCCTTCCACTTATTCTTTGGGATTTATTGATGAGAATTCCCATGTTGGATATGTTTGTTAGGCTCAGATGATTTCAAAGATTGTGAGACAATTCCTAAGGAGACGATTGCTCCAGTTAGCAAAAGAGAACACCATAAAGGCAGAGATTTCTATACCTTTTGCATTGCATCACATCATGATTTCAAAACCAATATTTTATGGGATACCACACTTGAAAACTCGTCGGAGATTGTTTGGACAACACATTAGTTTTTTTTTTTTTTTTTATGTATATGTATGTTTTCTTACGTTTAGTTTCTGTACATGATTTGATTTATATATTCTGTATGTATGTTGAGAGGATAAATCATCTTGAAGTTTTATGCAGTTTTGGTGCTAAAGCATCACGAAGCTATCCCGTACAATCTCCTATTGCGAGGAGATTGATTGTTTGTACGCGCGAAAGGGTGCTAGGGCACCAATGATATATTCTCAAGTTTCGAGCCCCGGAAGTCAAAGGGTGATTGGGCGATGATGACACGTCCTTGGATTTCGAGCCCTAGAACCTGACTAGGGTTTTAGTCACACGATTGGAGGTTGTCAGTCGTTGGAATTGTTCACCTAGCACCTTTCTAAGTGGCGGGTGGCGTGATGGCT
The DNA here is from genome assembly GCA_022433065.1 of Begonia loranthoides. Lineage (NCBI taxonomy): Eukaryota > Viridiplantae > Streptophyta > Magnoliopsida > Cucurbitales > Begoniaceae > Begonia > Begonia loranthoides. The sequence goes on along the minus strand of CM039483.1, from coordinate 38,885,100 downwards.
TGTAGCTCTGCTCCCCGACAAGCCTCATCTACTTGGATACAATAGGTGGCTAGTTGAGAAGCAACCCAACACCGGCATTCTCATTCGTTTTGATATCACGAATGGGTACCCTGTCTGGTCTACGGACGGGAGTACCATTCTATTCCTCTGCCTTATGAGGTGTAGTCATCAACGGATGACCACCTATTCTCTGATAAGTGTTGGCTGAGTCCTTGAGTGACCATCTCTTTTTACTGATAATGTTTTTAGAGCAAAAAACGATGTTGGCATATTTTTGAGGTATAGCTGTTTATGTATACATCATGTTTTCGATAAAGTCACATCAACGACCTTGAGCCTGTTTTATAAAAATTTTAAGAGTTTTCGAATTAAAATCCATGGACACATGGTTTCATCACCACTCTCGGATGCATTGTTTTGCCTAAGAGGGCAGTAGCACTCCACCACGGCTTCACCAAGGCTTCTCGTGGACACGTGGTTTCATCACCACTCTCGGATGCATTTATCTTATCGTCAGGCGGAAGCCAGGTTCTCACTGTAGAAGCCTACTCTTCCACGGGCGATCTCTGCCAGGCCTGGATGAACCAGACCAATCAGAAAATGAAATAATTCAGACTAAATCATTAGTAAATAGAGATGGTTCCGAAAAGAAAAACAAGATTTTTATACCTCTCTGAACCTCTTGGCTTTCAGTTACAGAGACCTCAACTATGTTCGTGAAATCCCAACACTTTTCCTCACCACACCCATATCATTTCCTTCCAAAATTGCAACCAAAATCTCAGAACTTCCATCAACAATTCAAAATTTACAAAGTCGTAAGAAATTAGACTTACCACGATCGAATTCTTTGAACACAAGGAAGAAATCGCTTCCCCAATTTCTCTGCATTTCTGTCGATGGTGAAGGCGATAGGAAGTGCAAGAAAGAGAGTAAGAGAGGCAGCGTGAAACCCATAGTAAATGGCAAGAAATAGGAATTCTGCTTTGATGGCGAATGAGAGGAACATGGAGGAGTTTCCTTCCCAATCCTCTAAAGATTCATAGATTGGGGGAAGCGTTTTCCAAAATAATCTCCTCTAAATTAATTTTAAATTAAAATTCTTTTTACTAGATATTACAATCTTAGTTGGGTTAAAGTTGAGATGAAATTAGTCTAATAAAAATTGTTCTTAGAGTTGATGGTAAATATATAATTAATATAAGTTTTGAAAATTTATAATTATTTTATTTAATTTGTATTTATTAAATTGAATTAAAGTATATTTTAATTTGAATAGTAAAAAAGAGAAGAAAAGAAAAGAGAGGAGGGAAAGAGTCTAGGTGTGGGAAAATCTTCCATCAGAAAATGAGTAGAGAGTTTCTTGAAAGCAAGATTATAAATAGAGACGGGTGGGAAAGAATTGTTGAGAATGAAAAAAAAAAAAAAAGGAAGAAGAGAAGAGAACAAGGTTATAGAAAAAAAATAAAAAAAAATTAATTTGACGGGTTGGCAAGCTTAGCTAGCTTAGGTCGGTGAGCCGACTCTCTTGGCCCGAGCTCATGAGCCTAAATATTGGGCTCGACTCTGCTCGCATTATGGGACCAAGTCAGAGCAGGCGGGCTAACATTTGTCGTCTTTATCTATGGTTGAAATTATAGTTTTCCCTCAATAATTTAGTTTAAAAGACCATTTTACCCTTAAATCACCAAAATATTACACTTTTAAGTTCTTGCTAAATATAAATTAGAGTAAATGACAAATCAACCATCGTGGTTTGTGATCAATGACAAGTCAACCACTAGGGTATTTTTTTTAACAAATTAACCACTGATGTATGAAAAAATAACAAAGCAAACATCGCAGTTACGTTTTTCGTTCTCCGTTAACAAGTTAAAAACGCGGTGTGTGGTCAAGACACCGCGTAAAACCGGTGTCAACGCGTTTTTACGTGAGGCACCGCATAAAAACGCGGTATGCCTTTAAATTGCATCTACACAGATCGAGCAGATCCAAATCTGGATCTGGCGATCTGCGAGACCCGCGACGACGAGAGTACGAAGCGGCGACGTGACGACGAGAGTTCGAAGCTGCGACGCGACGGGTTGGCTACTGCGACGCGACAGGTTGGCGACGACGAGTTGGCTAGTGCCACTGCGATTTGCGACGACGAGTTGGCGAGTGCGATTTCTCAACTGATTCCGGTATACTTTCATTGCTTTGCTCCCCTGTTCCGATTTTCGAGTGTGGTACAAATAGTTTCATTAGTTTCAATTTCTGATTGTGGTACAGATAGTTTCATTAGTTTCGTTGCTTTGCATTACAGATTTGCATTACAGAGATTGTGGTACAGATAGTTTCATTGATTTGCATTACAGATTTGCTCCCCTGTTCCGATTTGCATTACAGATAGTTTCATTGCTTTGATTAACTTAAGTTGGGATACCCAGCAATGTCGATGAAATATTTTTGGTTGCAGAGCAATCTGTAATGCAATTTACAGATTGCAATCTGTAATGCAATTGCAATTTACAGATTGCAATCTGTAAATTGTAATTTACAGATTGATTTACAGATTGCAATATGGAATGTAATTGCAATCTGTAATGCAATTTACAGATTGCAATTTACAGATTGATTTACAGATTGCAATATGGAATGCAATTGCAATCTGTAATGCAATTTACATATTGCATTCCATATTGCAATCTGGAATGCAATGTATAGATTTGTGTTGCTTTTGTTGATTGTGTTATCTTTGAAGACTTATTAAAGAGTATATGTACTGAATTGAAGAAAGAATCTCTTCTCTAGTTTTGTTTTTTTTCTTGGCAATCAAGTTGTTGACTTTGATTGATTTATAACCGATAGACTATTTGCGTAAATACTATTATACTGACTTATGACATTTCGTTGGGTTATTATACTGCATGTTGGCGAATTACTCAGGGAGCACAATGGACCGAGGTAGGAAATTCATGTAGAAGCATGGGAGGAGAAGGGGGGAGGCTAGTGAAAGACGAGCAACCGAGGCGGTGGAAGCCGCGTGGGGTGAATATGTTCAACCCGAGGCGGTTGAAGAAGTTGAACAAGCAACGACGATGGAAGACGAAGACACCGCCGAGCCTGAACAAGGAGAAACAGAGTTATTATTCATGACAAACGATGCCAGAAGACGGTATGAAGAAGATGTTGAACACCGTGGCATTATT
>CM039483.1:38709263-38867591 GCA_022433065.1 Begonia loranthoides | reverse complement strand
CAATTACAACCTTAGAAAATACTAAGGATTTGTCAAAAAATTTTCTTGTTGAACTCTTAAGTGTCTTGCAAGCACAGGAGCAGAGACGATTAATGAGGCAGGAAGGTGTTGTTGAAAATGCTTTATTTGTCAAAAATCATGATGCGAGAAAGAATACGAACAAAAAAAATACAAGCAGCAAGTGGCGAGAATCATGAAACAAGCTGCAAAAGTAATTCATAAAACAGAAGGTTTGGAGCAAAGAACAATTATCCTCCATGCCAATATTGTAACAAAAAAGGTCACCCTCCCTTCAAATGTTGGAGGAGACCAGATGCAAAATGTAGCAATTGCAACCTCATGGGACATGAAGCTATCATATGCAAAAATGAAAAACAACATCAAGGTGAAGAAGTACAAATTGCTGATAAAGAGGAGGAGGATCAACTTTTTGTGGCTACATATTTTGCAGACAGTGAAGCCAATGAAAATTGGTTGATTGACAGTGGCCGCACCAACCACATGACTAATAACAAGAAGTTGTTTAGAGAATTAGGGAATGCAGAGTCAAAGAAAGTAAGAATTGGCAACGGCCATTACATTGAGGTAAAAGGCAAAGGCACTATAGCAATAACAAATTGCACAGGGACAAAGTTAATTCAAGATGTACTTTATGTTCCTGAAATTAATCAAAATTTGATTAGTGTTGGACAATTAATAGAAAAGGGGTACAAAGTGACGTTCAACAATGGGTGTTGTTGGATTGAAGACCAAACAGGCATGGAAATCTTCAATATCAAGATGAAAAAGAGAAGTTTTTTCTTTCAACCCAATTAAGGAGGAGCATGCTGCATTCTCTACCAAGGAAAATATCACTAAAGTACGTCAGTTTGGAAAGCAAAGCAGAAAGCCATTTCCCAAGAAGGTTTGGAGAGTAACAAAAAAATTACAACTTCAAAATCAGGCTGATATTGAAACACAAGATCAGAATGATGATGGCGGAAAAAATAAAGTTTTTGACGATGCTTCTATTAGAGGTACTCGATTTCACTCTAATGCCTATCATAAATGCAACATAGTAGTTTGTGAACCTGCAGACTATGAAGAAGCCAAGAAAGAGCAAAATTGGATGATAGTAGTGAAGGAGGAGCTGTCCACAATAGAGAAAAACAAGATTTGGTGTTTTGTGGAGAGACCTCAAGTTCATAAACACAAGGAAAGACTTGTGGTGAAGGGCTATGATCAGATATTTGGAGTTGACTATTCAAATACATTTGCACCAGTTGCCCGACTTAAGTTTCTACAGAAGAAGATTGGAATTTGAAGTCTCTAAAGCAAGGAGGAGTGTTGGAAATATACTTTAGATTCCTATGAGTAGGGTCCACGTGAAGTTTATTTGATTTTTGAATTAAGATTTGATCTATTCAAATTAGTTTTAAAATAGGATATTTTGTTAGTTTGTTATGTTTTATCTTTTTAAATAGTTGTTAGATGTAATTTTTCAATTATGAGTTTATGAATTAATCTCATCAGTTTGCTGCATCAGTTTTCTTCTTTTCTTCCAAAAATAGTTTTTTTGTTTTATTGGTTAAAAAACCAACAACCAAGCCCAAAATAAAAGTCCAGAAGTGACAATAATATAATGTAAATTAACAAAATCTAAAACTAAGAGAAATTAACGTCAAAATTAGAACTATGGTATAAATCTTACCAAGATATTCTAAGTTTCTTTATAAAATGAAAGAATTTAATTACACGGGAAAAATCTCCAAATTACTATTTTTGTAGTGGCAAATGAAAATTATTTTAACATTTCTTGATTTTCCATCAAACACAACATATCTTACAGACGCACATGAAGTAATTATAATTAGTGTTTATAGCGATACTCGATAAACGATTGACTAAAAAAATATATGCAAATATCATATTTTGCTAAATTTATATTTCAATTACCGATTTCGAGTTAATTAGTCTAGTTAACAATAAGATTTATCTAAAATAAATAGGTAGAGAATAAAAGAAAAAACTCACTTGGAATTATAGGTGTTAGTTAAGCAACTTACTTTTATCGATGGAACTTTCATCTCGACATTTATACAAATAGATGAATTGCATTTGAAGGTAGATGTGACAGACGAGTCAGCTGAGCCAAACCTGAAAAAATTCGGCTCAACGAGCCTAGCGAGTTAAACGAGTCGAGCCTAAACATCTCTAGTTGCACCACGAAGAAAGAATAAAAAAAGGAGTGTACATTTTCCTAGACCAGAGATGAGCTGATATTGATGCTACAAAATAATCACCGCAAACTTTTGAAAGCAGCATCAGATGCTGCCCACATAAGTCAAGGGCCCAGCACATGAGTTGTTCCAATCATTCAGTCAGTTTTGATTCTAATTCCTCCCTAAAAGGATGCTTAAACACTGCTATAAAAACAGAGTGTCTTTGAGAGAAAACAATAGCAAAGTGAAGCACGTTAATTAGGTTTTTAAGTGTTTTTCAGCTTAAAAATCTAAAAATGGCTTCCTTGAAGGCAGAGAAACCTGCAGTTGGTACTCCACTCCTTGGGCAGGCAAAGAAGGATCCTGCAAAAGCCTCTGATGCTACGGCAAAAGCTCCAGCCTCTAAGTCTGCCCCAAAGAAGACTGCACAAAAGCCTCAAGAGCCCAAGAAGAAAGTAAGAACTTTACATATTCCTGAAATTCTAATACATTGAACAAATATTATGTGTGATATGATTGATTGGTTTGGTTTGATGGTTGCCCAGGGAAAAGGAGGAAAATCTGCAGCAAAGAACTAACAAATATTTGGTTCTATGCATATATTATGTGTCAATGGAAGGAAGTTGCAGTTTTCATTTTTATTGGTGTGTTTTTAATTTTTGGGTTTGAAACAGTGTGACAAGAGGGACATTGCTGTCCTCCATGTACCTCTACTTTCATTAAATAAAAGATTGCTATTTCCTCCAAACAAAGCTATTATAATGTTATAATCTTTAAAATCCTTCATGTCTAAGTAAATTCCTTAAATTTGATGTAATGTTCAGAAAATGACTTGGTTTGGTTGGAATTGAAGACAGATAAATTTAGTAATTCTATCTAAGATTGATGAGCACTACCGTGCTCTTTTTCCTTTATTTTTTTCACCTAAAACCTATAATTGTACCTAGCACATCTCAGAGGAAACCCGAGACAGAATGGGAAGCAATTCGGCACAAAAGAACCAAATTGTCCAACTCATTTCACTTAAATTTATTAATTAGCAACGAAAAACTAAAATTTATTAATTAAAAGTCATGGCCCAACAAACACTGCGCTTAACATGTCCAATAAGTGAAATCAGATAGTAAAGTAATATAATCCAAATAAAAGAATTGTGCGGAAAGTAAATTAAGAATTACAAATTTAAGATAATAAAGTTTTTCCTCTCAAAGTCTCTCAAGAAAAATTTATTGACGTACGAAAATATAAGATGATATCCTCTGGGTCTAATCCTGATTCAACAATTGGGAGTTCAACTGATAAAATCACGAAATGTGTCATTGTGGTGAGTTGACTAAACTCAATAAGGATTTAATAATTTTTAATTAAAAGAATTATTGTTTAAGCATGCATGAATTTAAAAATCACATTTTTATAAACTCATTTTAAAAAATTTGTACAAAAAGGCACATGTTTTAAACCACCAACTAATATGTGGTACGTATTTAAAAATAGAATCTAGTTGTACTAACCAGAAATCACTGTGAAAATATAATCACTTACGGACTCTGGATACACCATGTCATAGGCATGTAACAGAATAAAAGCGATATTTGGCAATCGTGAAAACCAAATAAAATATCCTTGACCGTGCAAGATGTGTTTGTTATTGTTAATTAAAGTTGAAATGGTTAATAGAACAGCTATATGTGTCGTGTCATTGAGTTTTGAATCCCTAAAAAGTATGCAATGCAGTACATAAAATAAATCTCTACCTCAGTTGGCCTGCCAATAGCAAGAAAATTGCTCGATTGTATGAGAAAATAATAGATCCAAATCCCACGTTAATTCGATGGCCCTATTAAAATATATGAATTTCTAATTAATTTCCGTTCAAAAATTCCAAAAAAAAAAAATTATGTCAGAACTCATAACAGGGATAAGAGCCAACTCGGGGAAGTTTTAAAACAATTCCCAAAATTTTTAGAAATTTTAAAACTGTCTAGAATTATCAACGGATCCCAACCGGATGATTAATCCACATGTCACCCGCGGATGACATTGATTTCTTTCGTGGAAGTAAACGCTTCGGCTAGGGAATATTCGCAAGAATCTAGACTTTAGCAGACACTTGTCACCACTGTTGATCTAACTTGATCTTTGCCTTCGGAAGCCTAACGGAAGCATACAATTCCGTGGGCGAGTTCCGGCCAATTTTGGACGAACTAGATGATTGGAGCTTTGCAGATTTTCCCATTTCTCCAGCAAAACTCCAATTTTAACCGATCAAATCATTCCATTGAGCAATCCAAACTTATATTCAAGCAAGATATCTAGATTTTCAACCCATAATTTAAACTTTAACTTTTAACCAAATATGCACAGCATAACTGGAAAAAATTTAGCTTTAAATTTCTTTGTTTAAACGTCCCAACAACTTTGCCCAATTTGATTTTCTTACAAACATACATGTTTTACCATTCGTCAATTGAAATAAATTACGACCGAGAACGTGAATTGTGACTCAGGAATCACCTCCAGTGATGCCAGAATTTTCTTCCAGACATCCGACAACAACCCGACAGTTTCCACCAATTCCACGCTCAAGATTTTCTCTCCCATTGTCATCCACCTTTACAAATCTCCAGTAGTTTGGTTGCCTCCCTTCTCTGTTTTTTTTTTGTTTTTGTTCACTAAGCCAAAGTTGCCCATTTAAAGACAATGGAGGGTGCCAGTGAGTGTAGGAGAGTAACTGCAGAGGGGACAACCACCAATTCTTGGCGCAGTTTGTGTTTCTCCATCCCCACAATTTTTAAAGCAGAGCTCCACAAAATTGAAGCTGCCACAATACCGATAGATAGAGCCTTGTAGTGCATCAATGTACTGCATCAATGTTGTCAAATCTTTCTTCTTTTTTTGTCTCTTTCTCTTTGACTCTATCTCCTTTTCTTCACTTAAGCTTTGGAGGCATGACAATTACCTCCTTCCAATAGATTAAATTAGATTTTGAGTGCAAAGTGACAAATTCATAAAGTGAAATTACCAATTCGCCATCATAATCTTTGTGAAAAGGCTAAAACACCCTCAAATATGTATTGAATCATCATTCGCCCCCGGGGCTGATTAATTAGCTTAAAGAAAATATGAGGCGACCTCATTAAAGTAAAGAGAACATTCAAGGATACATCGAGTCTCTTGGATTTCACGTCATAGCATCTATACCCGGACGGAGCATATCCAAGAAAGAAAGAAGTGGTTGCCTTGGGGACAATTTTGTCTTTCTCTTAACAGCGTAGGAATATGAACTAGGTGCATCCAAACACTCACAAGCAAATGCCTATAGGATAGGATGGTACTGCCTCAGTAAGAAGTTTGTGAGGTGCCGCTGCAGCTTATTCCCTCTCTCTTCCCCCCCAGGAGAGAGATGTCTCGTCTTCTTTTCTTTATGCACATCCATATACAGAAAGCAAAGATCACATTGGCAAGAGCAAGTAAAGTCTGAAATGCCTCAGAAGCAAGTCTCGGACTCGGACTAAGAAAGGGGAGGTTCAAGTCAAACCTTACCATAAACTACAGATGAAAGATAAGCTGCGGAAGAAGGAGGATTATTCCTTCGAGGGTGAAACCTTTAGTAGTGGCAGAGTGGAAGAGTCCAATACTGAAACTAAAAGGATAGCTTTCAGCTACTAATAAAGAATTGTAGGGTTATAAACCTCGAAATGAAAGCCCTAAATGAGTCACTATTATCACTATCATAGATCAATGCAACTCTTACAAAAGAAATTCTTCAAGAGGTTCATGAATTGACAACCTGTCGTGATATTTGGTTAGCCTTGTAAAAAAGATTTTTAGACCTGCCTCCTATTTATTTAAAGGAGTTACATCTCAAACTCAAATTAAAATCTTTGAAAAAGGGATCCCAACCCTTGGCAACGTATCTTCGATCCATTGATGATTCCCTAGAAGCCATAAACTCTCCCCTTTCTTCTAAAGACATGGTGATCTATGCACTGGCAGGACTCCCTGAAGAATATGAATCCTTTATCAGGTAAGATTCAGCTTCTGGCACCAACAATTATGATGAATCTTAGCTTGCTTTTTGAATCTGGATTTCGGGGATGCAAAGTGGGACCTCCCTTGTGATCGCATTCCTTGCCTTGGCCCGGCCTTCAATCAAAGGCTAGTCATCATTAGCTCATTGGCTTGCTTTCTGATAGCTTTCTCCCTGGGCATTGTGAGACAAAGGAAAGGGCTGAAAAGGATGGTCTTTGGCCTAGGATCTCACTATCACCTATGCATGTGCAAGAATGCGATACGATAGAGGCCGATGATCGGGTCATGTAGGAACAAGGTTCAAGTCTACCAACTTAATTACAATTAAGATGTAATTAATTTAAGCTAATTCATTTTAAAGCCAACTTTTAACTTAAGGCATCTAGTTTAACACCTTTAAATGATTTGAAATTCTAAGCTTGGTAACATGTTCAATTAGCAATAAATAATGGTCCTAGTCATGGTGAACATTTCTACTAACTTTCGTGTAAAATTGATATATTATTATAAGCACTTTCAATTGGTCTAGTTTTAGCAACAATAATTAACTTAAGATATCTAGTATTATATCTATTTTTGGCTTAAAATTATATTCTTAATTAATTAGTCTTTTTTTTTTTTACGTTATTTCATACAAATGACGATCCAATGTAATGGTTCAACTAGCTCAACGATGATAACTTATGATTCATTATCATTTTTAATCGCATTTCATTATCCTAATGTGATTAACTTAGTTAATTCTATCCCAAGCCACTACATGTCACAAACTTAATTTCATGATCGATCGTGAACGACTCGTGAGAATACAAGATTAGAACGTAAATTGAATATTATTTGTTAATTTATCATAAACTATGAAATTTTTTCTTAAATAGTATTAGAGTTCGGTGTGACCCAAATTTTAGTAGAATAGGTCAGATCTATATCTAATGTTAGGGTTTTATATTTTCTTTATATATTGATATTTGAGTCTCAAAACTCATTGTACCTGAATTTCTCCTCTAACCGTGATTTTTTCTTGTAAGGGTTTGTCACATAAATCTTGATATTCTCATTTTTACAGGTTTCTTTTTTGTTTCACATTCGATTCTTAACAAATAATAATATGCAAAAAATAAAAGAAAAACAAGCTTTTCATCCTTTACTTATTAAATGCTTTATCTATTGTGGATTAATGCTAGAAGTAATAGCCGCTGGGAACAAGTACAATCATGATGCCCCATACAATTCTCATCCACATTGCAGATCTTCTTCCTCTTCGACGCACTCCATCTCCTCCATTCTGCAAACCCAAAAGAGAATATCAAAGTTTACAAACTGGAAGAGAAATTTTCAGTTGAATAAAGCATGTCACGTTATGAAGTTTATTTGTTAAAGATGATTAAACTAATTATTTGCTGCTAGATCTTGTCTTCCCCAAGGGAGGAAGTTGGTTATAAGGAAAGAGAGGTATGACTACCAAATGATTCGGCGATGGGGCTGGCGTATCATCGTCAGAATCTTGCACTGCCGGTGGAGTTGGTGGTCTACGAACTGTAGGGGCTGGGGCTGGGGCTGGTGGGTGATGCTTTCTATGCTTGTGCTTCCTCTTCTTCTTCCCTTTCGCCGGTGCCGGCGCTGGGGAGGGAACTGTTTCTGGTGCCGGTACTGGTGGCTCCTCAACTGGTGACAACGTCGGTGGTAGGTTTGACGGCGAAGGCACCGGCGCCTCCTCCTCCACCGGTGCTGGTACAGGCGACTCCGTAACTGGGGCAGGTGCGGGTGGCGTCGAAAGGGTGGGTGTCAGCAAAGGCGATTGAATCTGAGGCGGTTGTACTGTTGGGCTCTGCATCGGCGAGGAAGGCGATGTCATTGGAGAAACAGAAGCCGCTTGGCCATTGACGAGAGGTAAGAAAAGGCTGAGAAAAACAAGAAAGCAAACTGGAGGAGAAGAAACCATATCCATTGCCAGAAAAATGAGGAAGTGGAGAAAGATGCTGCCATTGATATAGACATGGTAAGGTGTTGGTAGAATTTGTATGGCGAGAAGGAGTTTTCATCTGAAAGCGCCATGGCTTCCGATCACTCAAAAAAAAAATGAAGGCTGTTCAATGGAAAAGTTGTGACTCAATATTTCTTCAAATCACAGAAGTTTTGCTGATTAAATGCTAACTTCTGTTAATGGGTATACAGATTTACCAAGGTTTGTTTGGAAAAGTGGAATGAAAAGAAGAGAGAGAGAGAGAGAGTACAGAGTGTATACCAACTTTCTGCTGTAAAACGTCATTGATGTTGGCTTTCAAGCTAATCATTGGTACCAAGTCTTATTTTGTGAAGCTTCTACGAACAAACAAATGTAATTTAAATTTTTCGAATATTTATTGAAATTATACTAGAAAATATAAACGAATCAAATATCATTGTTATGTTTTTCATTAAGAAAAAAATTCGCTAAAAAAAATATTGTTTTTTCCATTGCAGAAATTGAGTTCTTGAAATAGAATTCAAAAAAATTACTTTCCACAATGAAAAAATAACGTTTCGCCTACAAAAAAATTAATTTCCTCTGCAAAAAATGAGACATTAGTGATAAGAACTGGACAACAACAACGACAACGGACCAAGAATAAGAAAGAGACGATGGTGATGAGAATTAGATGGGTGATATCGAGAGGAGGGGTGAGCCACCAAAAGATGTTGGAAAAATTAAAAACGTGATAATTGTTTTCGATGACAAGAAGATCACGTTGGAGCTTTCTGACATCGTCTTCGCGGTAAGATTGCTTTAATTATTGCAATTTTAGCATAAAATTGAACTGAAACCGAACAAATTTAGCGCTATCATTTTTCTAAAATGCAATATTTCTTTGAACAGGTTAAGGACGATATTTACGTCATTTATATTTGATAGTTGAATATTTTATTTGTTAATAAAAATTATTTAATAATTAATTTATTATTGTAGTCATAATTTAAAGGTTATTTTGTTAATTTCTTTTCTAAAAATACCGAGGTAGCATTACTTCAAGTAGACCTTAAGCGTCCAGCCTTATCATTGAACAAGTCCAAAAGAAATCTGACCCAGATATGGTTCAAGCCTGATCAAATAGATAATTTATTAGATGTCTAAGTCTAGGCCGACCCATGCCATTAAGTTTGATCCAGGGTCTAGACATGGATTCTCGACCATCAAACCAACTTTTGGACCCACCTACTATCTTAGTGTCCCTTGATCCTAAGGTTGAGGCACGAACAATTAATATTTATTAGCTATTGGGCCTAAGTTTAGGCCAACTAAACCAACCCTAAATTGGTCAACAAACCTTGAGTCATTGTCTTATTGTGATTATATTTTTAAATGAAAAATTATGTGATCAATGACAATTCAATCACTAAAGTATTTTTGTTAACAACTCAACCACTGAACTATAAAAACGACGTGTTTTGGTCGTGAAACAAAATTAATACGTTTAACGATAAATGTGACAGCGATGTTTACTACAACTATTTATTATAGTTCAATAGTTAAGTTGTTAATAAAAATACTTTAGTAGTTGACTTGTTATTAACGACAAAATATGATAGTTGATTTGTTAATTTTCCTTCTGAAAACAAGGACTCCTGTTTGGATAACTCATCTACTTCAATTGGGAATAAAAAAGAAACATTTCAGCTTCGTTCGATTAATGGTTAGCTCGAATCAAACAAGACCATTTTTTTATACGCTCATGCATGCATCATCAAACGTCCTAAGTTCGAATCATTCCAATAGCAATTCATGTCCACAAATCAGAGTTTTTGGTAAATTCTTATAGGTTAAATCGAAATAATTAAACAGAGAAATATTTCTTGTGGGTAAAAGTTCAAGCTCCCTTGTCAATTGGCTTTTAACAAGTTAGGAGATGGGTAGCTTTTATTTCCATTGATTAGGTCACCTACAATATTTTATTTTGACTAAGCATATCCACTTAACCTTCTTCCCCTATATCTTGGGATCACTTCAAGACACCTTTTTTTTGTTATATTTTAATATTTCTATTTAGTATTACTCCCCCTTTTTTATTTTATCTTTTGTTCAATTGCTTATAATTATTTCAATATGTCAATTAATACAATATTATTATTTCATTTTTTCCCTATGCTTGTCACTTTAACATTACTACGACGTTCGTTAATGGTTGTCTTTATATGATGTTTGTTACATGAATTTTTTCACCCTCTAATTATTGTCGTTCTACAGGTTTGTACTGTTATTGAATCGTTACAAGCAAACGTGAAAAATGTGAAAATCATAGCTCAACTTTTGTTTTTGAATTTAGTCTAGTCAATATCGCAATTATTTAAAGAGTCTTATTTCCAAATAGCAAAGAAAAAACAAGATTAAGTGATTGTCTCTAGCATTTTGGAATTGCATAGGAAATGTCACTCTAGTGGATTTGTTCATTATGTCCCTTTAGTCCTTTTATAAGTCCATTACTTTTAAAGAGTTTTCTTTTTTTTTTTTTTGTTGTCATCCATACCCATTTACACTCACTTCCTTCTTTCACAATTTCTCATTTCGTTTTGTCCATATTACTTAACTATCAAATTACATCCATTTTCTTATATTGACAATCATCACATGATCTTATCCGCTCTGATCGTTCTCTTCATCATACAAAACTTAAGTAGTTGGATAATGTTTTGATCATTTCACACGAATCAATTCCCGTCAAGGTAAGAAGAATCATGACCTCAAGCTAAGCTTGGACCTATGTTTCCACAAGTCGATTGGCTTTTTTAAAGTATCCGCCAATTTTGTAAAGAGTATCACAACGCTAAACTTTGAGTATTAAATCGTTGAGCTAAAATTTATGGAGTCTTTTAAAGTATTGGGCACCACAACACTAAAGTTTGAGTGCCGCAAAACTAAGCTAAAAATTAAGAGTCTTCATATGAACTCACAAGAGAGTGTGTTTGTGGTGAAGAGAATAAATTTGCTTTAAATTTTTTAAAAAGAGAAATTAACATTATATACCTTATAGTTTAGGATCAATGACAAATCAAATCCTAAAGAAATTTTGTAGACAACCAAAACTCTAAACTATGATAAAAGAATAACGCCGACCTCACAGTCACTTTTCCCGTCAAACGGAAACATCCAAGGCAACAGCGAGGGACATCTGTCCTACCCATTGGATCAAGGGATAGACGTCCCTCGATCAGAATGGACGTTGATGATGGATTTATTGCATCCCCCAAATACGGACATCCCTCAACCAAAGACGGATGTTTGTTTCGGCCTGAATGATCTAGTCTTAAGTTAAGGGACATCTATTGTGAGATTAGAGACGTTCGTTATGAGCAGAACGACGTAGTATTATGTCGAGGGACGTCCGTTTCGGGACAAGGGACATCCAATCTGGGAAGAGGGATGCCCGTTTTGGACAAGGGTAGTCCACATTTGGACGAGGGATGTCCGTTGTGGATCGATGGACGTCCGTTGTTAGCTGAGGGACGTCCGTTATAAGCTGAGAGACGTCTGTTGTTGCTTCCTTGATGGGAAGCATGACTGTGAGGTAGACATTGTTTTTTTTTTTTTTATAGTTCAGAGTTTTATTGTACACGAATTTTTTATAGGATTTTCAGTGTTGCTAATCTCAAACTATAGAATCTGTGGTGTTAATTTTCCTTTTTTAAATTCTAAACTCTCAATAAAAAATACTTATTTATCATTTGAAATACTTAATAGAAAATTTAAAAAAAAATCATGGCTCCAGGTGTGATGTAATTAGGTAGACCTTTGTCTTATAAGTCTTTTATTATATGCTATTTTTATGCATGTACAATTTTTGATAGTGGACAAGTGTATGTAACAAGATTAAATGCAACTAAAATGACGGCTAGACATGTTCATATTTTCCCAATCCTTATCGTGAATGTACCTAAAAGACATTTATTTATTTCAAACTATAATCTATTTTAGCTTTTAAAAGAAATCCCAAACCTACTCTTGTGTTTCACGTTGTCCAAGTCTTTTAACACACTCTTTGTTCATAATTAATTTGATTTCTTTTGTTATTAATACAAGCTCCCATTTTCGACATATTACACTTGTTCTAATGAAATTTTAAGTAGTGTTCACTATGACATCTTGGGGCCCCAATCCCCTATCGCTTTTGTTGCCATGCTGCAAGTTTATGTGCTATCAGCTAAAGATAGTTCAAGGACCCTAAGCTAGTCTAGTGACTTAGTTTGAATACTAGTTCTACATTTGCATTTTTGAGCGATCAAATACAGCCTTCCTTGTGAACTCCGCAAATTGTAGTTCTTGGCCTTGAACAAGCTACCAAATGTCATGTCCCTACACTCCATAAAATGGTCATGATGAATGCAAACATCTTTATGTGACTGATGATATTTTAAGATCCTCTTCTGAGTATACTCCAAAATGTTTTACTGATATTAAACCAATCGTCACCATAATTGTCAAGACTGGCAAAAGATCTAAGATAGAATTGAGAACGATTAGACCCAAAAGATCGAATTGTTTGATCTTTTTTCACTTTAAATTTATTAATTAATTGCAGAAGTTTTAAAAATATTAATTACAAGCCAAGGCCCGACAAAATGTGGGTATAACAGATCCAACAAGTGATATCAAATAGAATAGGAAAATGTCCAAAAGTAACTGTGCGGAATAAAAATATAAATTAGAAATTATAATTATCCATAACAAAGTTTACCTCACTAAAAGTCTGATGCACCAACGGAAGGGAATTAGAATATAACATGTAATCACTAAAAGTCTGATGCACCAACGGAAGGGAATTAAAAGATAACATGTAAATATGTTGTTAAAGTGTTGAAGATGTATGTTCAACCAAGGAAGCTGTTTTTAGGAGTGGCGGTCGACAGGGCAGTTGATGGAGCGGTCGAGTACGTCAACTAAAAAATAGGATAGTGGAGTCTCAAGAAATCGATCGATGATTCAGTCGCAGGATCGGTCGAGCTGCGTGACCAGAAATCAGGTTTCCTTATTTTAGTTGCAACTCACTTTTGGAAAGTCTAACTTTAGAAGCTTGTAACTCTTTCGTTTGATAAGCTTTTCAGCTGAAATCTTGATTGCGTCTTATTGGATGAAATAAGAAAATATCCATTCAAGAATTATGTAAATATCCACCACGGTTTAGGAAATATGTGTGATAAAATATATGTCTCCATAAATAGAAATAATTGCGATAAACACTCCCGTATGGATCAATTTGTTGATGACACTCATTTGGAAAGTTGGAAACCACTTCACACATTCTTTCTTCAAGAATGATGAATACAAATACCACTTCACACATTCTTTCTTCAAGAATGATGAATACAAATGCCAATAAGAAAGACTACCCAACTTACAAGTAACTTTAATCTCGAGATATAATATACACAAAGGGGAACTTTGGATATAACTCACCAAATATTGAAAAATGAAACACTCCAATTTCAAAATTAAGCCAAAACTTTTCTATTATCAAATTCAACTCCATTAAACATGTACATAAGGTGGCTTTAAATAGCCAGTTACAAACTATAAAATAATAGTAAATTAATTAAGCAATAATAACCCTAATCAGCTTATAGAATAAGTTGTCTGATTTTCTACTTAATAGAAACTATATTAATTAACTAAATGATATTTAATTAATCTCTTCTTTTCTTCTTCTCAAAGTCTATTGGTCTTTTGACAGCTATTTCCTATTGGTGCTCAGGCACTTGGTTTACCGACAAACCAAACCTTAAAATAATTTTACAAAAAACTAAAACTTCAAACTATGGAAAAGAAATAAAGTAAATCTCATTGTCACGTTTTTCGAAATTAATCTCGTACATTTATATTAACATTAATGGTTATTATATTAAAATTTATAATTTTGTTACTCACATGCATTTAAATCATCATCCTCCTCTTCCATAACACTAGCATTTTCAAATTTAAAAGAGTATATTTAATACATTGACGGATATAAAAATAGAAGACACGTTTCCACTAAAGAAACAAAGATTTCGCAATGGAATGCAAGTATCCATTACAGAAATTACCATTTCCACAACAGATATTCGTCTTCCGCTACAGAAAATATTTTTTCTGCAGCAGATACTTGTCTTCCGCTCTAGAAAGTAAATTTTTTTATTACAACTACTCCATGTACGAGTCAGTTACGAAAAGAAGACTTATCTAATGCAAAATTTAAATTTTAACGAAAAACATACCAATGAGATTTACTTTATTTATTTTCATAATTTAAAGTTTTAGTTTTTAGCAAAAATTATTTTAAGCTCTGTTTTGTCGGTAAATTAATAGTTCAGACTTTATTTTGTTAATTATCTAATTTTATTTTTGAAAATTATAAATAATTCAAACTTGTAAATCAAATAATTTATTTTTTCTAAAAGTCCCGTTAATCAACATCTATCTCTGATTCCAAGATAATTAAGAACTTAAACGAGAAGTGTTAGTGGGGTGGAAATAGTTGTTAAAAACAAAATCACCAATAACTAAAAATAATAATTAATAAAGAACTTAAAATAATTAATTATTTGTGGGGAAAATTTGTGAGTGAGTTTGGTGATAAAAGTTGACTAGTTCTATAGCCATTCCTTCTTTCCATGCATGAATTTACATTTATTTTCTTATTTTTAATAAATTTAATGTTACACGAACAATTTAATTTTAAAATAATTTTATATTTATCCTTTAATTTTATATTTTAATCTTATTTAACCAGGTTAAAATTTTAAAGAACTTAAATTCTAGTTAAGTTTGATCGAGTTACTATCTAATATAAAGATTTTTTATTTACTTTATATATTAATACTTAAGTCTTAAAATTTATTTTATATTGATTTCTGATTAGTAAATTTTTTTTTTGCTGTTGATTTTTTTCTCATATGGGTTTTTCACGTAAATTTTGAGCTCTGTCAAAGAACTCAAAAAACTGAAGGGTTGACGCCCATTGAAAGTCTTCTTCCAAAGTTTTCGAGTTTTCACGCGTTATTGCATATGTTTTGTCGTTGCTGCTGGACTATGATGACTTTATAAATTTTGAGGTTTCTTCGCCTGCGAAGGAATTTCTATTTCTGGCTTTTTAATTAGTAAATTTCGCGTTTGATTCTCAACAGGTGGCATGGTACTTGTATTTTTCATTAATTATAATAATTAAAATAAATATCTATTATATTAATTAATAAAAATTAAAATTAAAATATATTGGCGACAGGAAATGATGAAGAAATAGTGTTTTTCTTTTTCAGTTTCGAATTTATGAAAATTTAAAGACATCGATGAATTTCTGTATCGTCTGTTAAATTTAGAGGGGGGGGGAGAGAGAGAGAGAGAGAGAGAGCATGCGAGCCTGAAAGCTTTCCCGCGAAATCAAATATCATTCTACTTGATTTTCCATTAAAGCCCGTAAATATTCCGACCCTTTTGCTCTTCAATCTTTATACTTTTATCAACATAAATGTTTTCTTCGGAGATTCTTAGCTTCCACTTTGTTTCCTCCAAAAATGATTTAATATTACTTTTTCCAGTTTCGTTTTTTTCGCCGGAATGATAAAGAATTTCGATGCAATCTACTTACTTGGAGACGGGAAATGCGCGTAGAGACACCAAAAGGGTCTGTCGGAGAACTCAAAAAACTGAAGGGTTGACGCCCATTGGAAGTCTTCTTCCAAAGTTTTCGAGTTTTCACGCGTTCTTGTTTATGTTTTGTCGTTGCTGCTGGACTATGAAGACTTTATAAATTTTGGGGTTTCTTCGCCGGCGAAGGAATTTTTGTTTCTGGCTGCTTTATTTTTGAGACGGCGATCACTGTCTGGATTCGAAGATTTCGTGGATTCCAATTTATTAGCTGGCTTTATGGGTGGGAAGAATCCAGTTTTTGTCTCAATATGAGAATTTTGTCTCTTCAGAGCTGGATATGCGAGCTTAAATTCCTCTATTCAACAAGCATTCAATCTGAAAAATCTTCATATCTGGAAAATGAAGAAGTAAATCACTACTGTTACCTTCAATTTGTTTAAACTGCTAGAACTTTTTCTGGGGTTTCATTTTCATCGACTGCATCATTTTTTTTTTTTGGGGCTCAAGCTGTGTGGAATTTATCATCATGAAAAGTTTGGTGTTGCTTTCTGGGTGAGTATTATTGAAGAAGCATTGCTGTGATAATTAATGAGGAAGATGAACAATCTGCTTCCTTGTTTCGTGCTCCTTTAAGAACATCCATTTTTGGGTTTGACCAAAGTTAGTATTTGCAGGTAGAACAATGAAAAGGGGGAAGAGAAAGCTGCGTTTGAGTAAGATCTACTCGTTTGCTTGTGGGAAAGCTTCATTACAGGATGATCATTCACAGATTGGACAGACGGGATTTTCCAGAATCGTCTACTGTAACGAACCGGCCTGCAATGAGGCCGTGATTCTTAATTATGTCAACAATTATGTTCGAACAACAAAGTATACTCTGGCTAATTTTTTACCCAAATCCTTGTTTGAGCAGTTTAGGAGGGTGGCTAATTTTTACTTCTTGGTTGTGGCAATCTTAGCTTTCACTCCTCTTGCCCCTTATACTGCAGTTAGCGCCGTTCTCCCTTTGATTCTCGTCATTTCAGTCACCATTGTGAAGGAAGGTATCGAAGATTGGCGAAGGAAAAAGCAGGTGATCTTTTTGATTCTCACTTCTTTTAATGTTCTCGTTTTATCTGGTTTTTTACTTTTTTGTTCAATCTTGTTGATGATTAAGTAAAAACAAATGATTGAATTTCGTCAGGATATTGAAGTGAACAATCGAAAAGTGAAGTTTCATCGAGGGGATGGAGGTTTTGCTCATACTGAGTGGAAAAATCTGAGAGTAGGAGATGTAGTGAAGGTGGAAAAGGATAAATTCTTCCCAGCTGATCTTCTCTTGCTTTCCTCGAGTTATGAGGATGGCATTTGCTATGTTGAGACAACGAATCTCGACGGGGAGACGAATTTGAAGCTAAAACAAGCGTTAGAGGCAACTTCTTTCATAGAATATGAATCTTCAATTCGTGAATTTCGAGCTTGCGTTAAATGTGAAGATCCAAATGCAAATTTATACTCTTTCGTCGGTAGTATGGAGTATGCAGGGCAGCAAAATCCACTTTCGTCACACCAACTTCTCCTCCGAGGCTCAAAACTTCGTAACACGGAGTATATATTTGGAGCAGTTGTATTTACGGGCCATGACACGAAGGTCATTCAAAATTCAACCGACCCCCCTTCAAAAAGAAGCAAAGTCGAGAAGAAAATGGATGAAATTATCTACTTCTTGTTCTTTGTTTTGTTTTTTCTCGCACTCGTCGGATCCATAATCTTTGGCATTGAGACGAAACAAGATTTGGGGAAATCAGGTTCAAAGAGATGGTATCTTAGACCGGATGATTCGGAGATTTTGTTCGATCCGAAAAGAGCTATGGCTGCATCGTTTTTCCATTTTTTGACAGCTTTGATGTTGTATAATTACTTCATCCCTATATCCTTATATGTTTCCATAGAAGTTGTGAAGGTTCTTCAGAGCATCTTTATCAATCAAGATCTTCAAATGTACTACGAAGAAGCCGATAAACCGGCCAATGCTCGAACTTCGAATTTGAACGACGAGCTTGGCCAAGTCCACACAATACTTTCTGATAAGACTGGAACTTTAACCTGCAATTCAATGGAGTTCATCAAGTGTTCTATAGCTGGTACAGCATATGGCCATGGATTTACAGAGGTTGAAAGAGCCATGGCTAGAAGGAAAGGTTCACCACTACTAGATGAAAATGATGAAGATGAAAAGCCATCTGTTAAAGGGTATAATTTTAGAGATGAAAGGATCATGAATGGAAAGTGGGTTAATGAGCCTCAAGCGGAAATCATCCAGAAATTTCTTCGTCTTTTGGCAATATGCCATACAGTTATACCCGAGGTCGAAGAGGAAACAAAAAAAGTTTCATATGAAGCAGAATCGCCAGATGAAGCAGCTTTTGTAATTGCAGCCAGAGAACTCGGGTTTGAATTCTATAGAAGGACGCAAACGAGCATAACATTGCACGAGTTGGATTATCTAACTAGCGAAAAAGTCGAAAGGTCGGTATTATAATCTTCTATTCCATTTTTGTTTTATAAGAAACTAAGTATATTGATAAAGGAAAGATACAAGATAAAGAGAGGGGAAGAATAATGTAACTGAAAGATTTTCCATGAATGTAACTTTATTGAGTAAACCATTTTATTTGCAGGTCGTATAAACTTTTGAATGTTTTGGAGTTCAATAGTACGAGGAAAAGGATGTCTGTCATAGTACGAGATGAGGGAGGGAAGATTCTATTGCTCTCCAAAGGCGCGGACAGGTTGGTGATTGATATCTCTCGAACCTGTACATAAGTCTATTTTGATCACTTCTTTTTGGAAATTGCAATAATATCAGTTAAGATCTTAGACTCCTCCAAGTTTTTTGATTTTTTGTTTTTTGGGAATATTTTTGTAGTGTAATGTTTGAAAGGCTCAGCAAGAACAGTGAGAAGTTTGAAGAGCAAACTCAGGAGCATGTCAATGAGTATGCAGATGCAGGGCTGAGAACATTGATACTTGCCTATCGCGAGCTAGAAGAAGAGGAATACATGGAATTTGGGAAAAGATTTGCTATTGCAAAGAACACAGTTACCTCCGATGGTGAATCATTGATCAACGATGCAACGAACAAGATCGAACAGAATTTAATTCTTCTTGGTGCCACTGCTGTGGAGGATAAGCTCCAAACTGGGGTATGTTCCAAAAAAAATCTTTTTTTTTTCAAATTAATTGAGACTAGCTATTTGATTTTATTTTTTCTTGGGTAGGTTCCAGATTGTATAGACAAACTCTCTCAAGCTGGAATTAAGATTTGGGTGTTAACTGGAGATAAAATGGAAACTGCGATTAATATCGGGTAAGTTTTCATCTTTTCTATGCTCGGTATGTCTATTTCTTCGCAGTACTACTATGAGTTATACTGAATTCGAATAGAAAAAAATTGCAGTTTTGCTTGTAGTTTGCTCAGGCAAGGAATGAATCAGATAATTATCACCTTGGATACACCCGAAATGAAGGCGTTGGAAAAGACGGGAGAAAAGGCCATCGTCTCAGAGGTAATTCCACGTTCAAATTCTCGATATATTCGAATTTTTGCTGGAGAAACTGAGTTTTTTTGGCGTTTGATTATTCATCGAGTAGGCATCAAGTAGAAGTGTGGTTCATCAGATAGCTAAAGGAAAGGCGCAGATCACTGCCTCAAGTGAAAATTCTGAGCCATTTGCTTTGATCATTGATGGGAAATCACTTGCTTATGCTTTAGAAGATGATGCTAAGGCAATGTTTCTCGACCTTGCATTAGCCTGTTCATCCGTCATTTGCTGCCGATCGTCTCCGAAGCAGAAGGCCCTGGTGAGTACGCTTTTCGTGTAAATGACTCGTGCCCATTTTGAATTATCATCGATGCAGCTAGGAAAGTATTTCAGTTGACATAGATAAAATATCGAAATATCGAATTAGGAAGAGAAAAATATTAGACATCAAGAGTAAAGATAAAATCACAGGTTACAAAGCTGGTTAAATCCGGAACCAGAAGAACAACATTAGCTATCGGTGATGGAGCAAATGATGTCGGAATGCTTCAAGAGGCTGATATTGGGGTCGGAATTAGCGGTGCCGAAGGGATGCAGGTGTTGAAGATTATGTTTTTTTAAGTTGGACGACTTTGATGTTAATTTGTCAAATCTTTTCTTGATCCATGATTTTATCTCAGGCCGTCATGTCTAGCGATATTGCAATTGCGCAGTTCCGATATTTGGAGCGCCTACTGCTCGTCCACGGACATTGGTGTTATCGACGGATTTCATCGATGGTAATGGGAATCGATCATGCACCCGAGTGTAATTTTTTGAAAAACATAAACTTTGATTATGTGTGACTAATATTTTCTACACTTGCACAGATCTGCTACTTTTTCTATAAGAACGTCACGTTCGGCTTCACGATATTCTTATACGAGGCATACACGTCATTTTCCGGGCAACCAGCATATAATGATTGGTTTTTGTCGCTCTATAACGTTCTCTTCTCTTCACTCCCCGTTATTGCTCTCGGAGTTTTCGATCAGGATGTTTCTGCTAGGTTTTGTCTCAAAGTATGCTCTTTTATAGCGTGATGATTTAAAATTTTTGGCTGAATAGAACTAAATTTTGTTGGTTCCTTCAACAGTTTCCTCTATTGTACCAACAAGGCGTGGAGAACATTCTCTTCAGTTGGCGCCGGATTCTGAGTTGGATGTTAAACGGCCTCTGCAGTGCGATAATCATCTTCTCTCTATGCACGAAGATTTTCGAGCACCAAGCCTTCAACTCAACCGGAAAAACCGTAGGCCGAGACATATTAGGAGCAACGATGTATTCATGCGTTGTATGGGTCGTAAACTTACAAATGGCACTTGCGGTTTCCTACTTCACTTTGATCCAACATCTTTTCATATGGGGTTCGGTTTCGATTTGGTATATTTTCCTCGTAATCTACGGCGCAATTTGGCCTGACATGTCCACCAATGCGTATAAAATCTTTGTTGAGGCCCTTGCCCCCGCTCCTTCGTATTGGCTCGTCTTGTTTTTAGTGGTGGTTACGACTTTTGTTCCTTACTTTACGTACTCAGCGATACAGATGAATTTCTTTCCTTCATATCACGAGATTATTCAATGGATAAGACATAGCGGACAGCTGAACGATCCGAAATTTCGTAATATGGTTCGACAGAATTCGATAAGGTCGACGACGGTGGGTTTTTGGGCTCGTTTTGCAGCTAAAGTGGAGCAAGGAAAGTTATAGGACTTCATGTGTTTGTAGATAGTTCTTCAAAGGGTAAAAGATGCTCTTCAATAGTTGCTAAAGATTTTTTATTTTATTTATTATATAATAATGTAGTTTTATGATATTGTAATTTGTATCATACAAGAATAAGAGAATTCATTGTAGGAAAGATTGTTGTAATATTTGACAATAAAGAAAATGAAAGAAATGATTTCATTTTTACATATGGAATGCCTAGAAACATAAGGAAAATCTTGTGTTCATCGAACTTACAAATGTGAAATATTCTTATGCAAATACGGAAGATATAACGAAGAACGAATATCAAAATTTACGTGAAAATTCTTAACGGAAAAGAAAAATATTGGTGGATGTGACAGTCCGCCATGTGAAGACTAGGATGATCCATGTAACCTGGGTCCGGGCTATATCAGTGGGATTGCACAATTTCACATCGCTTAAGAGAGTGGAAAATGCATAGTTTATAAGTAGAGTTATTCTCCCTATCCAGTACAATGCGTTTTGAGCTAATCCCAAGAACAAAACTGTGCATATTTCAGAGCAAAGCGGACAAAATTATACTGAGAGGACGTTACAATGGAGAAAAGAATTTTATTAGTTCAAAAAATTAAAGTACAAAATTAGTTCTACAATTCAAGCATAATATTGCGATATATACCGAGATTTACAAAATAAAATCTTACGAAAAATAATCCTCTAACAAAAAAAAGAAATTTATCAAGTCAAAATTAAATATAATGAGTTTTATAATTCAAATATAAGATTTGAGTCTAGTGGCTCAATTTTTTTTGTTATTCAACTTAAACTCTTAATTTTTTTTTAACAAAATAAACTTTGAACTTTAAGGTCCGTTTAACTTAAATTTTGAATTTTTTTAACAAAATAAACCTCAACCTTTGGAAACAAATTAGAATCTAGTATGTTTTGCTTTAAAACTAAACAGATAATATAATATTTATATGTTTTTTTTTAATTTTGATTTTAAAAATTACATAAGACTGAATCAAACATAATCAAAACGAGCCCAAACCGACTATATCGATCCAAAACTGAGTCCAAATCAATTCAATCGAAACAATCTAAACTAAATCGAACAAAATCAAAAAAATTAGCTCGAGATTCATTTTGTTGACCCAAAATTTCAATCATCATAATCTTGGTTCATGGTTGGACGAACCCTAAAATGCATTTTCAAAACTAGTTTCTTGTAATCAAAAACTAACAATTTCAATTACATGATAATGGATAGCTTCTTCAAAGTCATGCTCAGAGGGAAGCCCAGATTCTTGGTTTCTTCTCCAGAAGCTTCCAAATGCAAACTCTCCATTTCTTGTCATCTCCTCCAGAACCTTCTCAACTTCCTCCACAGAAACGACCGCCACTTCTCCGCAGAAATCGTCTTCTTCAACTCTCATGGATTCTGCAATGGAGGGTTCATGGTATCCCCAGTAACCCACGTCTCTTTCCGCCGTTGTTTCTCCTCCTTTCTTTCTCCGTAGCCTCAGCTTTTTCCTGGCAATTAGTTTCTTTGTTTTGCTCACGAGCTTGCGTGGAAGCTTAACAATGGCGAAGATAATGATTTGCAGAAGCAAGCACTGGCAGCAACATGAGATGACAACACAATCTGCAGCTAAGGAGTTGAAATCCTCCATTGGAAGCAGATGGGGAAGGAAAGAAGAGAAGACGATCAAAGAGGGAGAATGAAAGACGAATAAAAGACGGGCTCCTTCTTCATAAGACGTACAAGGAAGGGTGAACCAAACATAAAGCTATTTTGCTTGGCTGCAGAGATGGAAGTTTTAATGGATTAAGCTTCAAATAGAGTACGATGGAAGGATTAAGCTGTGTCATCGCAGAAACCTTAAATTTCCATCAAACCTGAAGTCCTTTCTGGATATTCATGGAGTTTAATGAAACTACGTAGAAGTGTCGAGTCCAGTTCCAACGTTCCCTCGCCCGCCCTTTCCTTCTCATCTCCGCCACTGGCAAGCATCGTACTCAGCGCAGCTTCTTCTCAGCCCGCATGACCCAATGTCCACCTCAAGACTGGTCAGACCCACTGATGAGAGCGGACCAGGCATATCTTCTAACACGTTGATTTTTCAGGATCCTAAGCAATGTCAAAATTCTTGTTACAACTTTTTTTAGAATATTATATTTTAAAATTATTAATAAGAACAAAAAAAAACATATAGAAAATATTATTTGAGTGACTAAATATTACAAAAGTTTTATAAAATATTATGGTATAAAAATTAAATCCAAGATATATAAAAACACATTATTAAGAAAATAAACATGTAAATTTATTTCAGAGAAATTAACAAAACAATGAACGGAGTAAACATCGTTGTCACGTTTTCCGTCAAAAAAATGTTTTCTTTCAGCTGCAGAACGTTGTTTTTCTGCAGCAGAAAGTGAGTCCTTGAAATAGAAATAAAAAAAAATTATTTTTCGCTGCAAAAAGTCAGTCATTGGTGATGAAAACTACATGACGATGACAAACCAGAAAGAGAAAAGAGAAAATAATAATAAGAACTAGACGGGTAAGATCGAGAGGAGAGGTGAACCACCGAAATATGTTCAAAAATTGAAAACGTGAGAATTGTTTTCTACATTGTTATTCAGTATTTATGTGCTTTCGGTATCGTCTTCGCAGTAAGATTACTTCAATTATTGAGATTTTAACAAAAAACTGTAGTATAATTAGAATTGCAAAACAGATTCAACACTACCCTTTTTCTAAAATTTAATTTCTTTCAACACATTAACGATAATATTTGCATCGTTCATTTTTTAGAGTTAAATAATTTATTTGTTTTATTATTTAACGATTGACTTGTCATTGATCACATAATTCAGTAGTTGTTTTATTAATTTTGCCAAATATTTTATTCTTCCCAATAAAGTAATTTTCCAAATATTATGAATTATTCAGTCTCTAATTCTAATTATCAAAACAAATTATAAGACACTCAGTAATAAAATTAAATAAATAATATGTAAAAAGAATAATCCAACTCCCAAATAAAATAAACAATTAACAAATCACCATTTTTTTCAAGTATCAGACACTAAAATTATAGAAGAACTACACAAATCTATCCTCATTTGAAATCATCAAATGGATTATAGAAATCGAATCCAGTCAAAATTGTCGACCATTTCGATCCAAAAATAACTCCGTTTCAATACCACTGTATGACTGGAGCTCAGCTGACTGTTCAGTTTACCAACTGGCTGACAACAATGGCGGAAGAATGAGATAAATCAGCTCAAATCGTCAATTGAAATGGGGAAGAGGAGGCAGAAGAGATAGTTAAACATACCCAAAATGGAAAAAACCAGCAGATCTTAAGCTTCCTTCCTGGTAATCCTGAATTAAGGTTAAAAAGACACCCATCAAACCACCAATGACAAATAAGGTCAATCGGTATCATCGTCGTTCAAAATCCAAATCTATGAATCGATACGCGTTCGTTTCGACATTCTAATTTAGCGAACACAGATGATCGTTTCATTCTTTTTCATGATTTTTTTTCCAAGACGGGTTACTTTCTGACCTGAAACAACAGATTCCCAAAGCAGCTGTGATCTCATGGATGACTGACGTAGCAAAGTGCAAATAGAGTCCAGCTGAATACAGCGAAAGACAGATAAGGAGTCAGCAATGAGAAATAAGAGAAGAAACAAGACAAAATGGTTATATTTCCAGTTATTTGGAATGGAATCATCCTCATCAATGTCCCCGCCCCGTCCAACCGGTCTTGGGGGTGGACTAAGGCCCAGCCAGAAATGCCCACCCAAATTTGGGCTGTCCGAGGTCGGCCTACAGACTTTGGACCTCGAGTCAACCGTCGGGGCAGCCTGTGGGTCGGCCTGATTATTAACTCAGTGCCGCAGCACTCAAACTTCAGCATCACAATGCTAATTACAAATGGCACCGTTGGCTTAAAAAAGTCGGCCCCAGGCCTGTCCGCGGGCTGTATGGTAACCCTGAATTTAGACTTGACAACAAGAAAAACAGAACCAAATTTTAATGCAACTCACCTGTGAATATACAGTAGCCAAGAAGAACCAAGCTTTCGTCGACTAACAGAATCCTGCAACAGATCGATCAGAATGTGATTCACGAAGAACTTCGATTGATAATAGCAAAATTTTATATTGATTGGAATTTTAAGTTTTACATACCCATCATTAAGCCTGGCTGTGAGGACATTTGCAATGGCAAAAGGGAGATACAACAGAGACTGTATGAGATACGAAAACTCATTCATTCGAAACACTATTCCGAGTAAATAGATTCCAGAAGTAGATTTAAATTCGAGCAACAAAATAGTATTTGGAGTATGGGTTCTAACATACCATGCACATTCCAGTTTTCAGGCCTTTGGGTTCATCACAAAGGTGAGCCAGAATCATTCTTCCCTGAAAACTTAAGCCTTTTACTTCTAAGAAAAATAGAACACAAGTTGATCATCTTGCTCGGATGAACTTAAACAGATTTCGTAATGTTCTACAAGAGAAAAACGAGCCTTAAATGGAGTGACAATTAAAGACATGCAGTAATAGAAATGGCTAAAGACAAAATATCCCCTCAACTACTATCGAAGATCTAAACATGAAATCCTCCCCGATGGACGTATCAAAATGAAAAAGTTAAATAACAGCCATTAATGGAAACTAGATGTTGAACAGTCAGGCAAAATCTGATGAGTAGCCGATTAAAAAAAAAAAGTATAATAATAATATATTACCACGAGGAATCCAAAAGCCAATCCAGTTCCGATTATAACCAAATGAGGATAATTCCCAAATATATCTGAAGGAGACAAATAATCCCTGCAAAGAAGCCAAATAAATTCATCAGCAAAATGCATAAAGCGAGAATGAAAAACCAGTGGGATTAAGTTTTGGATCGTACCAAGCAAGAACGCCAACCATGAGGACCACAAAAGGGTATAGCTATCGTGAAACAATAATAAATCCATCAGAAAATCAAAAGGGTCGATGATGAAATCGATGAAGTATAAGTGAGGCCATAGTTACCATAGCTAAAGCTAGCAGCATGTTTCCTTTTCTTGCCTTAACAACCTTGTAAACGTTGGAAACACTAAAAAAGACATGTCAATGATGTCTTAGTTGACTCTTCCCAAATGACATTTGAGAGTAAGAAAAATTAATGGTTCTTGTCGATAAAAAACGAACAGAGGATCTTTATTGAAGAAACTTACTTAAATGCAACGGTTGGAATAACGGCGAAAGCTATCATGAAAAACAACACAACATTGTACGTCGTAATTCCTACAAAAAAAAAAGAAGCCTCAGACAACTGTTGTATAGTCATCAAACAGGACCAGAAGTTCTCACAATGTAAATGATAAGTACCCCAAATAATTTTGTAACGAAATTACAAAATAGCGAGACGTGTGAGAGGTCTACTAACTCTTCCAAAATATTTCCACCAAAGATATCCTCCCCTCCTATTACATTGGCTTTTTTATATAAAGACACTCATAAAATACTAAAAGACTTAGACATAAATGTCTAGGAATACTAAAAGACATTCAACAAATATTAAAAGAAATTCTAAAAATACTAAAAGTCATTCTAGGAATACTAAAAGACAATATCACTGGAATACTAAAAAACATATCAATTTAATTATTCCTTGTGTTCTTCCTTGCATAAGTGAACTTTAGAGATGATGATGTATCAGTAAATTTGGAATTTGTCGGAAGCTAATTCGATGTGACAAAATATTTACATTTAGACGACAAAATAAGAGAAAATGGATAACATATAAGATAGATAACATTTCTGTGATATGGAAATGGAAAGTTGAGAACAAATAAACCGATTAATATATGGCTTCAATACATATTTGTCTTACCATTAAGAAATGGCACCCAACT
Source organism: Begonia loranthoides (assembly GCA_022433065.1). NCBI lineage: Eukaryota > Viridiplantae > Streptophyta > Magnoliopsida > Cucurbitales > Begoniaceae > Begonia > Begonia loranthoides. Next base: position 38,840,568 of record CM039483.1, on the reverse strand, counting down.
AAAAATGGGTATAGACTTTCCAAACTGTTCAGCCCACCATTCAGCACCTGGAAGGATATTACTCTGAATCAAAATGTTCCGGACGTTTGAAAAAAAAAAAGGAAACTTAGGAACATACCAACAAACCCAGTGAAAAAATGGCATAAATAGATCAGCATGAGACCCTCTGTAGGACCATTTATAGCAGGAAGGATGAGAGTATTGGTGAAATAACTGGTCCGAAAGAAATGAGAAAACGTGTAAATTTAGCGTAGAGCTTTGATTTGTCTAATTACGATATATCAGAACGATTTACTCAAAATAAAAGTTAAGGCATAGCACTGACAACACCTCGTGCTCGAAAATAAAGAGAAAATAATTCCATTCATAATCGATTATGATTTCTTATCAAAGGGAAAAACAGATCGAGGTCATTAGAGAAAATGAACACACATTAAGAACATCCCCACAAGAACATAATTAAGAAAAATAAGATACACAACTTCACCAATGCTCCCAAGAAATTCAAGCCCATAAGAATTTTTCTCCCCTCCATTTTACTTAGCTAAAACCAAGAGCAAGCAGCTCTACTTGAATCTATAACTATTTAGACACAATTGTTTTACTCTTCGGTCAGGAAGGAGAGAAATTACTTACTGCTCCCAAGTTGCACCATAAAATGGAACAGCTGAAATTACCCAGAACCAGAAAGTACTCCTGCCACACATGGCAGTGCTCCCGAAAGCTAATGATTCAAACTGGTAATAATGATATAAAATAATTATAGAAATGAAATTCGATCACAATAATGAAAAAATAGGATGAAAATACTTACAGCACATGCTAGCGCGTCGCATCCTAAGAAATATTCAAGGTCCCATGCCATAAAGTTTCTTAGTATCTAAAAATCATAATTTAGAGAAAATATTGAAAATTGTAAAACTGAAGTGAATCACCATGATCAAAAAGCTCCCCTAGGGGGCTTGATGAATTCGTCCTTCTTGCTTGCTTCCCGTCAACAGCATCGAAGGTCTAGCATAACATTCGAGATGCACACCAGTTGAGATATTATGAAAAAGGAAAAATATAGTTTCCATTAATCATTTGTGACTACCGCATAAATGAAAATCAAGAGAGCATTATAAAAAAATTATTCAGCAAAATCAATAAATGCGAAATTGTATATCCAGGATCCAAATAAGTTTCTCGTAAAATGAAAATAATCTGAAGACTCCTGCATTCAAGCAACAAAACCTAATAATGCTATCAATGATGCACAGGGTCAAGCGCAAGCAGGTGCAATTTTAAAAAAAAACGAAGTATATTAAAAAAATACAATAGAAAAGAGGGAAATAATCCTTCTCAAGGAAAAGTAGAGAAGAAAACTTTATTTAAAATAATTTCTCTCCAATTAGAAAAAACTACACTAAAATGATAAATCTTAAAACACTCAGAACACTATGTCCAGTTAGCCATAGTAAAATTAATATCATTTCAAATATCAATAAGTGATATGCAATTGCACATGACAAAAAAAAGGATAAAATAAGAAGACCTGATATAGAAAAAGAAGAAAGCCATGAGCAAAATGGACCCATCTTGGTGGAGCTGTGTCTAAATGAGGTGAATATATCTGAAACAAAAAGGAGTCAAATGATATACAAATAGTTCGTTCTAAAACCTTTTATCAATATTTGTTCAAAGCAAAGCTTAGAAATTTATTATCCTCCAAAAGTTATGAGCAAATAAGATATACAGTCCTTTTAAAAATCACAAAATGGGAGAATAAAAGAGGTGACCAAAATAAGATTCTGGCAGGAAAAAGAAACTCTAAACATCGTATTGCAAAATTTACATGTGGTAAACACACAATTTATCATTAATTCCATCATGTATCCAATGCCAGTACTAACTAGTTATTCTATTATATAAACATACATATCTATATATAAAATGGTAAAAGTGAAATTTACACCCTACTGTTTTAGTCATTTACAAATTAACTCTTACTACTTTTTTTACAAATAGAACATACATCTTTCATCTGTCAGTAATTTAGATATTACCATCAATTTATTTGTTAAATTCAATACTTGCATACCATAATTTCCATTTGATTAAGTGTTTTAACACGTTTTTATACTCCTCCCGTGATTTAGAAATCACGACAGAGTTTGAAATTGCTAGAGACGGGGTCTGAAAAGTTCAAAATTAGGTAAAATACCTAATTAAATGGAAAATGTGATATATACATGCTGAATTTAATAAATAAATTACGAGTCTAAATTGCCAACAACTGAAAAAAGGAAGTTTCGTTTGTCAAACAAAATATTTTAATATCTAATCTGTAAATAACTCCAAATGTTAGCGTTTAAATTTCATTTTACCTTATATAAAAAATTGTATACATAGCATACGAATGATCACTCACATAGCCAAGAAGAGCAGATGTAACCAAGAACATGAATCCTGTAAGTGTTATCTGACATCAAATAAAGCACATCAGCAGTAAATTCAGAAGCTCCCACCAATCGAAAACGCAAGTTAACACTGAAATTGAAAGTCAAGTTACCATGTTTGGACTGGAGAAATCCGCAAATGCAGATACCAAAAAAAAAAGGGACAGGTTAGTATGCTTTTGCAGACAAGAAACACAGACATTCTGAAAAAATTCAAGCTCAGTTAGTTAAATCACAACTTCAACTTAAATTGGAAGCACTTACGGCATCCAAAGAGGGAAGAAGTTAACAAAACGACTCCAAAAGGGTTGTAATACATATTTCGCTACATATGAGTGATCCACACCACTGTATTTGTATCTATGTAAAGCTGCTACTCCATGCGCCCCAATATAACCCATTTCCTCTAAGCCTTTTCTTCTTTTGAGCAACAGCTAACTTCTAGAGGCCTGCTTAAATCAAAAAAAAAAAGAGAAACTTTAAGAAATTAGTGGCTACCGATCGATAAGAAGGAGGAGTAAAAATTAAAATGGGCCTGTGCAAGATTCAAATGATTGACTCGACTCAACAGTGGCAGTAATCTATATAATTATGCTTTATTTCAAAGACCCATCAAAGATCAAATATGAACAATGGCTTAAACGCTCAAATTAGACAAAGACTCATGAGAGAAGGATGGCCCTTAAAATTTATTAGCATACGTGAATCATACAGCATGCATGGATCCAGTATAGACAAATCTTCAATGGTGCGGATCTCAAAAACATGAAGAAACTAATACCCAGTGAAAATAAAACAAATGAAACGGATCAGAAACGGGCTAGAGGAAAAAAAAAAACCAGCGAAGAGAAAAAAGAATTACCCTTCAGAAACTCCACGAGATCCAGCTATGGACGAAACCCGGAATGAGGAGAAGAATTTAGTGAGAGAACGAGCGGAAAGATGATTCCTTTTAGCTCCCGCCCTAAATCAGAGTGAACTATCTAAAAGAAGAAACGATTTCCTCTCCTCCCGCTGTTCCCACTCTCCAAGTGATTATCATAAATTTTTGTTCCAGCTGAGTTTTCAATTGCCTATTTCTTGAGGTGTGAAAATTCCCCCAAGTCTCCGTTGTATCTATTTATTATTTTAAGCATTGTGTTGATGTATATCAAACAAATTAGACTATATGATTCAGCCTAGTCGGGCCGAGGTCCGGCCAAGAAGAGCCAAGCCTACTAAACTCATCTAAATTTAAGTGGTCCGAGATCAAGCCTGTAAGGCATAGATCCAAACTGGCTTGTGGAAACACCATGTCCAGTCCTGGCCTGATCTCCCAACTGGGCATTATCAAAAGGTCAGGCTGGATCAAGCATAGGTCGGCCGGCACGCAGCTGAGTTTGATTGTTGACCCCTAACAAATATTGTCCAAATATAATGGAATAGGAATCACCAATATATCTTAGACATCGAGAAAAACCAATTGAAAAAATATAATGCATAGTTGCGTAAGCACATAGACTATATCAATGCGTCTAAGATTCAACCAAATACTCAGTTCATTTTGAATTTTGTTAACACGATAACCCTTCCAAAACATTTATTTGTTTAAGCCTCTTTCAATCTTTTGACTAGTCCTATTGCTTGATAACAAGGGATCTAATAAACAAACAAACAACTTATGTGAAGGTGTGACTCTTTGATTCACATTTTTGTTGAACAAGATAGTAATATATATTATGTTATGTTTATCATTTATTTTTATCTTTTAATTTGTACCAGCTGTTGTGACACTCATTAATTAATATAATTAACACAATAAATTATATATAATTAAAATAAGTCATTAATTATATTAATTAATAAGTGTTACATCATGTAATAATAATTAAGAGATAAAAATATAGGGTAAATATAATATTATTAAATTGAAAATCTAAAAATTTTAGGAAACAAGAAACAAGTGATTTAAGCTATGTTTGATGATGGCATTTAATCTATATGTACAATTTTAGATGCTTGAATGTGTTTGGCCTTTGGCCTACATCACAAAGTATTAGGGTATTTGTTTCTCTTGTTTTCTAATATTTTGTTTATATAGACGTTGATCAAGAAGATGTGCTGTGATAGTAGATGTTGATCAAGAATGTATTTATATTTTGTTTATTGTGATGATTTCTTTTATTAGACACATATGATGATTGAACGATGTAAGAACTTTGGAGACATACTGTTGTTTGTCATGATGCAATAATAAACTAGACTATTATTATGTATCATGTTTTGCATGTATGATCACGTGTATGTTTCATACATCATGAAAAACATTTACATTAAAAAAAAAAACTGAAAGACTGACAGATAGACTGAATAAATGTAAATAATCACTGTGGACGTGGTTCGAGTTGGATGTCCCGTATGAAGTGGATCTAATGGTATCACTCTCTTCCCTAAATTGAATTACCCACAATAACTGAATTGTTAAATAGAAGAAAAATGAATGAATGATTACTGAAGAAAAAAAAACATGTTTTTTACAAACTGCATCTCAAATTCATGTCATATATGCATCTCTTACAAAATGTTAAACTCATAGACGAACTTTGTGATATAGTTGAGAATGATTTTACTCAGGTACCTGATTAGTGAAAATTTGAGAATAGAATATTTGGATTTAAGTTAAGATGTTTTACAAATATTTATATTTATTTTATAATGAGTTGTAACTACGTTTGAATTTTTAAGACTTTCACTGTATTACTTTTCAAAGGAATGATTTATTTGTTTTGGTTTCAAAGGTATTATTTGTTATGTTTTCAAAGACATTAGGACATATTGATTTAAATGGATTTTTTTTTTATAAAAAACAATAAAAAAGGATTTACGCTACGGGGCGTTACATACGACCAGACGTATAAAAGTTAGATTGCTAATCTCAACATTCCATTATAAACTCCTTGGAGATTTTTTTAAGCAATAGGAAAATCTTTTCCCTATTCCACTCCCTATTTCTATCAATTAAATACCTCATATCTATGTTACTATTGAACTTATATTTTAAGCCCCTTGGTTTGGATATTGGCTATTTAATTTTTCATTTAAGCCTTCTGTAATTTATTAAGTAATTAAGTTTAAAAAGTCGAACAACTCGATTTGTTTTTAAGTAGGATCGATTTCCGTTCTGTCTTGAGTTCCTTTAGAGGGTGCCAATGGCATCTCTTCTCATGCTTTTCTTTCAAAAAAATATGAAGTATCCAAGTGAAACCATCAACAAAATTAGATTTTAAAATAATCAGCTTACCATAATTTTCTTATTTAAGTTAAATTTAGTTAGGGTTTCAAACTTAAACAATCAAAACCTTTTCAGAATCCCAATCAAACAAGTATTGACTATTAGCAACAAAATTGGCAAATCTTACTTAAATTTCCTTAAAACCCAGAAACAAAACCAGGAAATGCATGCTTTCATCGAACTAATAATTCAATAATATTCACAAACATAACAAAAACCCTCAAAACTTAAGCTCTAATAACACCCACAAATGGCTTCACAGCCGACCCAATCCACAAACTCCCCCAACTTTCTTCAACCTCACTCACAGACTCAAGACTCTTCCCATTATCTCCATCCAAAATCCTCTTCACCATTCCGTCGGCATCAAACTTAATCGCCACCGGATCTCTCGTCAGCCACGAAATAACAGCACTGTCCTCCGCCATAACAGCCGGAACCAGCCTCTGAAGCTTGCCCCTCCCGCTGTTCAAAGCCACCCAGAATTCGCCGGAGTCCGTCCTCTTTATATTATCCGGAAATCGCTGGAGCTGAGCGAACACCTGCGCCGTCTTGGCTCTCCGTCCTTTCAGCCACAATTTGTGGACTTGCATTGTTCCAGTCTCCGCCATGAGGAGGAAGGAGCTGTCGTTGCTCAGTGCGACGCCGTTTGGAAAGGCTAAGCCTTTGAGTAAGACTGTCACTTTCTTTGTTGTAGGGTTGTAACTCAGAAGCCTTCCTGTTCTGTCTCCATTGACGATCGACATCAACCATGCACTAAATGGAGACAAATATTATAATTAACAATAAAATTAATTAATTAATAAAATAAAATAAACCCAAATGAATTGAAGCTAAGGAATTCAGCTGTGTTTAAGCATGTTCATACCATGCAAACATAAATATAAACACAATAAAATATCATAGTTTCTTAAGTGGAAAAGTATAAATTGCTAGCAATTATGTTATTAATAAAGAATTTATTCTGCTCACATTGATTTTTGTCTAAAATGATTTTCTTTCGACAATATGAATTAAGTTAATTAATAGATAAATTATAGTATTTACTTTGTGATAATTTATCATGTGAAAGCAAGGACGATCTAAAATATTTATTGATTGCGAGGGCCCTGCCTATACCACTAGGAGTGCACATAATCTCATATCGCTTAGAAAAGTGAAAAATTAATTATTTATTAGCAGAGTTTTCATTCTTACGTAATACAACGCGTTTTACACTAACTCAAAGAACAAAATTACCTAGACTTCAGCCAAAAGCATATAATATTATACGAGAGGGACTCCAGAGACATAGTTTATGAAGGGATATTCAAATCATTTAAGTGTAATTTAAAAGATCAATAAAGAGAACAAAAATAGCATTAAAAAAACCCTACATTCAAATAAAGTTGTCCATCATTTAATAATAATATGTCCAGATAAATTATATCTCGTCCATAAATTCAATTTCAGGAGACAGAAATGCATGTGCATGCAAATCCTCTTAATTAATGCAGGGTCAGCACAAAAATATTATATATATACAGGGTGGGTAGGTAGGACCTTCCTTAATTACTTAGAATTATCGAAATTTTGCTGTTAAAAACTCTGCGTAGATTATGTCTGAAGCTCATCACTCTTGTCGGGTCAATAAATGCGTCTGCTGTCTGCCTTAATTAGGGTTAGGTTTTATCTGACTTGCTCTTCCCCATTTACTCTTGGTGGGTGGTTTTAGCATTTACAGCCTAGGCGACAATATAATAAGTTTTTGTTAATTACGATGATTTCTTTGTCATTGGGGTTACTGGTTTGAGTGTGAAAGTAGTTAAGTAATTTTTAGGGTAAAATTATAATCTAATCAATAAATTAAGATATTCTAAATTATTTTTTTGCAATTAAATAAAAATTTTACAAGTAAATTTTTTAGAAATCTTTAGTATTATTAGTATAATATTATCTATTTTTTATTGAAATCTCGTAATTTTGTTATTGGGATCGGTTCAAAACTTATTGTACTAAGTCTGTACACGACAGAAGAGAACGGGACAGAAGTACTAAAAGTTTTATGCTATTGATGTTTAACTAGACTTGGACTAACCCAACTACCCCAGCTTAATTGCAGATCATTTCTCCTTCGAAAATCAACTAATGGTAATGAGTTTTGACTTTTGTGATCTTGGGTCGTTGTTCGAGTTTCTTATCATTCTGAACCTGGGTCCTATCTATTAATTATTAATTAAAAAAAATGAGCTTTTACTGAGAAACAGAGTGGATAGAATCAGAATTCATCTTTTCTGTGTAAAATGAACAGACATAAAGAGAGAGAAAGCGTACCTTCGTCGAAAATTGATGCTGCTGTCAGTGAAGTAGATAAGACCAGTAAGAGGGTCGACGTCTAAAGCATTGGCGAATCTGAAGGGAACGCCCTCGGCGGAGGAGGCGAGCTGCTTAGCAACGCCACCTTGAGGCGGCACCACCAGTAGGCCGAAATAAGCATCTGCTACGTACAAATCACACGTCTTAGGGTTGAATTTCAGGCCTAAAGGTCTCCCACAGATTGGCTCATGTCTTGGATTCGTTGATCCATCACACGCCTTTCCTTTCCTGGTCAAACATTTGTTAAATGTACATTATTATATCACTCCTTTGAGAAGGTAATAAATATAACCATTAACCAAAAAAACAAAAAATATTAGAAATTAAGTTGAACAAGATTTAAGTTGTGGAAAAACACTAGTACAAGAAGAAAATCTACAGATAAAAATAAAAATTAAGGTAAATTTTGCCACTTAAAAACAACAATAAGTAGATTAATTGTGGAAGTCCGCCTTGTAAAGGTCAAACGATTAACATGTTGTTGTTTATGAAGGTCCAGGCCATAACAGTGTGGTACTCAATCCCACATCGCTTAAAAGTGAAAGGTGAATAATTTATAAGTAGAGTTTTAGTTCCTACTCAGTACAATTCGTTTTGAGCTAACTTTAATAACAAAATTGTACGAATTTCAGGACAAAGCAAATAATATTATACTAGGAGGAGACTCCACATTAAGAGAAAAAATTCTAATACTTAAAATAAATTTTGACAGATGAAAATGAACATAAGATCACAAACTATATTAAAAGAATCATAAAAGAGCTCATTTTTCTTTTAATTTTGTGTGGAGTTCACCAGTGTTCCTAATACAATATTGTCCACTTTGGGTTTTAATCTTTTGTTTTTGGGGCTAATCCAAAATGTGTTGAACTCGGTAGGGAGAAAAACTCTACTTACAAACCATGCACTTTTCACTCTACCAAATGATGTGAGATTGACCATCTCTACCACTGATAGAAGTTGTACCCTCACCATCAACAACATTTTAGGTCATTCTTGCCTTGACAGACAAAGAACATGTTTTATTTGTAAAAGGAAATCTCCTTAACATGCCATTAATGTGTTGCTAGTGATGGAGGTAGCCTGCAAGTTTCTTATTTCTTATCTTAAAGTCGTAAGAAACAAATATTAGTGTCTTCCTACTTGTTCGAATGATCTTCAAGGGGAGTGGAAAGAACAGCCAGTTAAGTGATAAAACGATGATGACTGGTGTAATCGTTCGAACGTCTTACCTCAGCGGAGAGGTGACGGCGAATGGGGTCCAACCCAAAGAATGCCCTTGCCACTTGAAGATTCTGCCATCGGAGACGCCTGCGTAAGGTCCTTTGCCGTTGCAGTCAAACGCAATGCTTTCAGGGCCAACTACGCCAGGAAGCTCAATCTCAAAGAGTTTCTTTAGAGGATCGCCATTAGAGCTGGCACTCAAAAGAGTGAAGAATAGTAATGGAAGGTAATGTCGAGGGAGAAGCGCCATCAAAGTTGAAGAAGAGGTCTCGAAAAAAAGTATGGCAGTTAGCTGTAGGGGCAACTGCTAACTTTCACTACAATTTATAGAGAAGAATGGGTAATTTCTAACCACTCTTCATTATATATTTTTTTAGTCATAACCTTGCGGTAATGGCTGCTAGGGTTTGTGAAAAGTGGTTGTGAGGGAAGAAGATGACTGGTGAGAAGAGGTTGTGAAAGATGCAAGTGGGAGGATGTTAACAGCAAAAGGCAAGCTGGAATTCTTATAACCCGTTTCCAACAAAAGCTCAAATAAATAAATAAAAGGAAAAATGACAAATTAATCATCGTAGTTTAGATCAATGACAAGCCAACTATTATCCTTTATTTTTTAACAAATTAACTATTGACGTATGGAAAAATGACAAAGTCAACATCGCTGTCACGTTTGTCATTAAGAAGCTGATGTGGAGCTACAGCAGTTCGTAGACAAACCGCTGCGGCTTTGTGTTTTTCTAAAAAAGGAAGGCCAAACCGCGCTGGTGTCTTGAGACGCCGCCGCGGTTTGTTAGGAGACCGCTGCGGCTTCTCAAGACGCCACTGCGTTTGTTAGGACACCGCCGCGGTTTTGCTTTCTTTTCTTGGAAAAATACAGAGCCGTGACAGTTTGTCTATGAACTGTCGCGGCTCCACATTAACTTCTTAACGACAAACGTGATAGCGATGTTGGCTTTGTCATTTTTCTATACGTTAGTGGTTAATTTGTTAGAAAATAAAGGATATTGGTTGACTTGTCATTGATCACAAACCACGATGGTTAATTTGTTATTTTCCCTAAATAAAAATAATTTCCAAATTTGCTAGGGGAAGAACACTCTCTTGTACTATCCTTCCAACTGTAGAACACTGAACTACTAAAATTAATGAAGATAGAGACCAATCAATGTCAAAGAAGAAATCTATCTCATACCGATAATGTTTTGTCATCAGGGCCAGCGAGGGAGCCTCAAATGGAGGTTGGAAAGAACAATTGGACCCTCAAAAAGAATTTGACCACCGATCTGAAACTTTAATTTATGAATGACTGTTGAAGACTTAATACTTTAATTTAAAAGTTAATCTTATAACTATCATGTCCGAAAATAACTTGAACGGAAAACGAACTGACCCGAAAATGAGTCGAATCGCCCAACCTTTTCACTTATTCACTTATTAAGTAGTGAAAGACTTAAATTAAAAAGAATAAAATCAGAGCTCAATTAAATGGGTTGAACCAAAGGTCCATCATCAGTAATATACTAAATAAATATAGTAATATAAATCCATACAAAATAGTGATGAAAATAAAAATAAAACATAAAATTTAGATAATTCTAACCAACTTTAAAAACACTAAAAATCTCTAAAGAAAACATGATAATAATAATACAAATCAGCCAAAGTCATTATTGTTCCGGCAACTGAGAATCCTCTACACTAAATCTTAAAAAAGGGAAGTCATATGGAGTGAGTTGACTAACTCAGTAAGGATGAACTTTATATTCAACAATATAATAAAAAAGAATATGTGAGTATGTTAGTTAAAACATCTTATGCAGTATCAAACAAAACACAGTAGGATAAATTTTCAAATAATTCATTATAGTGTGGTACGTAATATTAAATAACTTACTACTGTGAATTTCAGTAAAAATTGAGTCATTTACGAACTCTGAGCATATCATGTCATCAGCAGTAACAATAACGGCGATAGTCATTGATCACAATAGCTATAAACGACCTTGATCAAGTTTAAGGTTTTGCGCCCAGAGACACGGTACATATAACTATCTCATTACTTTAGTTAAAAATAAAATCATATAGATCTTCTAATAGTCGAATGTGCAAAAGAAAAAAATATGACCCTCACATGTGTCGATCAAACTTGATTCACATGATCAAGCTGACCAATGAAATTAAATATGCATGCTTAATTTAAAATGTGTTTAGTGAAAATATAATAAATAATATGAAAAACATACTGAAGAATCGATGCACGCCTAAGGAGGGGGGTGCGAATTAAGCGTTTTAACTTTTTCGTGCGAAATTATAATATCTGAACCCTAAGTGATTTGACTCATTCAATGCATACAATTAATAACAAATAATAAAGAATTGAGAGATAGAGAAAGTGCAAACCAAATTTGTTCACGCAGTTTGGCAACTCCGGTCTACATCTGCACTCCAAGTTTCCTACTTGGAGATCCTTAATCACCCAACCTCCCCTGTTGGTGGTGATTGACTTCAAAAGTGTTAACCAAATTTTTACAATGACTATTCTCAGGGCTCCACCCTTAGTTTGACTATTCACTAGGCGTCACCCTTAGCTTGACAGTTCACATGACATCACTTTCGGTTTGAGTACAATGAAGAGAAATGGAAAATACTAATAAGAACTTAACTTACACAAATGTAACCTCTCAAGTTTAGGAGTAATAAAGTTAGGTTTGACATTCAATAAATGATAAGAAATCGTGTATGAATTTTAGCAAAGCTTCGCTACAATTCTCTCTTTTTTAAAATGAGCTTCAGAGTGTCTTCTATAATAAAAAATGCTCGATCTCCTCCATTTCGTTCGACCATCATCCGACCGTTGGATATATAGATGTTGCATTGTACAGTCGAATCGGTCAACCACATTAGCACACCGGTCGACCGCCTCTTCACATTTCAGAATTCTACTTGAATCTGTCAATTTTGCGATTAACTATTTATGCATTGGTCGACCACTTTTCAGGAGTCTAGAATTCGGGAGCAATCTGTAATATTTTCAGTCGACCACCTCTTTAAACCGGTCGACTACTTTTCTGTTATGGCTCTTTCTTCAGCTGACTAGTTGACCACTTCTTTTTCGAAGTCGACCTAAACTTCGTGTTTTGCTCTATTTGAAAAATCTAAATCCCAATGATCATACTATAAACTATATGGACTTAGACAAACATGCTAGTACATATAAATACCCTTGTTAAAGGATATTTCCAATGAAGATCCATATAATTATAAAGATAAAACAACTAAACATATTCAAATTATAAATAACTTATAATTCAATTAAAACATTCATCATCAAAACAATTAAGCCTAATGTCAATTAGGCTAATACAAACGACCCATTCAAATGGTCATGTCACTTTTATATGAAAACACACCTCAAAATAAGTTTCAGAAAATAATGCAATGTCGAACATAAAATAAATCTTTACCTCGTACAGTCTACCAATAGCCAAGCAAGCTAAAGCAAATAAGAATCCAATTGGTCCAAATTTCTCACTAATCTGTTGGACCTATCAAAGTATATGTATTCAATTCATTTCACTTTTCTAGACCTTTAAAAACTCGTTGGAACCTATAACCGGGATAGGAATCAACTTGGGAACTCATGAAACAGTCCCCAAAAATATCCAACTTTTAAAATCTAGTCCGAACGTCCCTCCATCAAACGCCCTTCACACTATTATAAATAAAGTTGACCGCAAATTGGGTCTGGACATCCGCTCTTCAAACGTCGTCCTCTCTACCCACTTCCGCGAAAGCAAACGCTTTCACGGCTTCGTGCATTTCTGCAGAAGCCCTCGTTTTTGTGAACACGTGTCTGCTACACATAACTCTCCAGGTACTTTGAAAACTCCAATTTTCCACCAAAAATTCCATCCTTTAAACTCTAAATTTACTTTCAAACTTCTCAACGAAGATCCAAACCTCTAACAAACCAATATCAAAATGCTAACCAATAAAGGTTGAAAAAAAACAAAATTTACCTTTCTAAAAACATTCAAATACACAAACTTTAGAACTCAAAATTTATCCAATCGGTAAAATCTAAACATAATCAATTCCATTGGTCAAAATTTGATTCCAAGGTATATATATCACAACATGAAGGGTGAATTTTCTTATCGAATATCTCCACACTGAATTTCAATTCACAGCGAAAACTCTCACCCAGCACCCTCATTTTCTCTGGTGAAAATTTTCAAGACAAAAAATAGATGAAAAATCCCTGAAAGGCGTCCTTAAATGGTGTTTTATGAGCAATTTTCTCTTTAGAAAACTGTCGATGATGGAATAAATAAAATTTTCATTTTCAAAATAATTACCTAATTATTCTTGAGACGTTACATTCACCCCATTTAGGAAATTTCATTCCCAAAATTTAGAACAATTTCGAACATTCCACCAAACATGTGAGGTATTTTGTTACCGTTTTTTACTCAATTTCCCAAGTACCTTTTCTTTTGTTATGGTTCCTCCACTGAACTTGAACCAAAGGAATCTCATGGTGACTCAAGACTTTGATTTCACACCTGAAAATCCTCTCGGGTAGTTCTCATAAGAAACATCTTTCTGGATAAGAACATCGGTCCACGAGATGACATGTGATGGATTTGAAACATATTTCTTTAACATAGACACGTGAAAAATATTATGTACATAGATAGCTCAATTGAGGTGGTAAATCCAACCAATATTCTATTGAACCAACTCATTCGATAATCCAAAAAAAATCAATATATCTAGAAACTAACTTGTCCTTCACACCAAAGCGATTAATGTCACAATGTGGATGAACTTTCAAAAACACAAAGTTATCGGACTTAAACTCAACTTCTCTCCTTAGAAGGTTTGCATAACTTTTTTGACGCCTCTAAACGATTATAAGTCATTCCTTAATTACTTGAACTTTCTAAGTCGTCTCTTGGATTAAATCAAACTCGAGAGTAATACGCTTTTCAGCTCCTGCCCAACATAACAGCGATCTATGGTATTCCATATAAAGTCTCATAGAGCGAATCCCAATATTGGTTTGATAGCTGTTATATAAGTGATCTCTACCAAAGACAAGTGATTCACCTAACTATCTCCAAAATTCAAAACACACAACCTTAATATATCCTCCAAGATGTGAATAGTATGTTCAGACTAACCATTGGTCTGAGCGTGATGAGTTGTACTCAAATCAAGCTCAATACCCAAAATGACCCAAGATCAGGTAAACTGTGAAAGTTTAGCTCAGAGGAGAGTGCACAATCATACATCACTTGATTGTGGTTGAGGGGAGTAGTTCATTTATAGAATCTATCTCCAACTAATACAAAATTTTTTTATATGAAATCCAAGAACAAAAGTTGTGTGGCTTTATGCTCAAACTAGACAGTATTATACTATTTAGTAAAGTTTGAGTTTTGCCACATACAATATGTAGGTGATGCATCATAAAATCAATTGTAACTTAAGAAACTAAATTTTGGATGCTACTATGATGTGTCCATTTACGTGATTTAGTGCAAAATTATTTGATTAAACTTCACAAAATTACTACCTTGGTTTAGAACAAACAAAAATAAAATATGACACTATATTTATGACATAGTAAATAAAATACAGTTGTGTGTTACAAGCCTGTTTGATTGTTGTCCAATTGTTTAAATAAAAAAAAATTACAAAAGTGATGGTAATTTAAATGTTTTACAAAATATTATTAAGAAGATGTAATCTAACATTTATACTCTAATTTTATAACTTTACATGGTGATGGTGTGTCTTTCATGATTGATGCCATTTAGTCTAATTTTATAACTTTACATGGTGATTATGTGTCTTATTAATTTAAGAGTAAATGCAATTTAGTCTTCAAGGCAACTCAAATCCTAAACTATTTTTTTTAACAAAATTATCCTTATACTT
This sequence comes from Begonia loranthoides, assembly GCA_022433065.1. Lineage (NCBI taxonomy): Eukaryota > Viridiplantae > Streptophyta > Magnoliopsida > Cucurbitales > Begoniaceae > Begonia > Begonia loranthoides. The sequence continues at coordinate 38,825,334 of CM039483.1, read as the reverse complement.
TGAATCGTCAGCAAATAGTTTGTGCGTTGATAGAATTAGTCAAATGTCTCATGTTTTTCTTTTGTTTGTATTGGTCATTTTAACCTACTTGGTTACTTTGACTCACTTTATTTTCCGCATACACTCGATTTTACAATCGAATTCGAAACTAGAAAATAGTTCAACTAAGTTTTATCTCTGAAATCGAGTGTAGAATTGAGAATATGCGTGAAATTAAGTAAATCAAAGTAATTTAGTGATGTTAATACACATTTAAAGCAATGATTAATATATTTATGTAATTACTGTATTTAGTGCTGAAATACAATGATTAGCATGATTTCAGCTTTTCTCTTTATTTCTCTCTAGATGTATATATACATACATACCCTGTAATATCAATTTCAAATTAAAAAACACTTTTCAATTCGTCCTCAACCCGAATTTATATAACTAGACATGTCATCTTTGATGAAACATCATTCCCGTTTCAATCACTCCCGCCATCTCTTTCCTCATCACCTGATCTCTCCATTCCTATTTCTTCTTTCCCCTTTCCAACCCTTAATCCACCATCCTCTCCCCCACCAGGACTCCTTCCTCCTCCAACTTCATCACCACCCCTTCAACCCAATCTGCCTCTTCCTTCTCCCACACTAGAAACTGTCCATTCACCCACACCACCTCCCGTCCCTCCTCACAACAATCATGCCATTGAAAATGAGCGATCCACCCTTAATTCTCATCCTATGCAAACACGATCTAAGGATGGCATATACAAACCCAAGGCCCTCCAATCAACTACTGATGTTCCTTCCACTCCAACTACGTTTTCTCAAGCTTCCAAAAACAAGTTATGGCTTGATGCAATGCACGAAGAAATTGATGCTTTACATAAAAACAAGACATGGCGGCTGGTCCCTCTTCCTTATGATGCTACTCTCATCAATTGTAAGTGGGTTTTTCGGCTCAAACTGAACAATGATGGTTCCATCAACCGTTACAAGGCTCGCCTAGTTGCAAAAGGTTATGATCAAACTAAAGGTGTCGACTATGATGAAACCTTTAGTCCCGTTGTCAAGCCAGCCACTATACGGATTGCTCTCTCTTTGGCCATTTCCCTTGGATGGACCACTAAACAACTCGACATTAATAATGCTTTCCTCAATGGTGATCTCACAGAAACAGTGTTTATGCAACAACCCCCAGGTTTTGTAAGTTCTTCTCAACCTTCTCATGTTTGCTTATTACAGAAATCTTTATATGGCTTGAAGCAATCTCCGCGAGCTTGGTACACAAAATTATACTCGGCACAGCTTTTTTGGGGTTTCACGGCATCAAAATCAGACACATCCCTCTTTATTTATCGGCAACATTCATTCATCATCCTAATGTTAGTTTATGTGGATGACATTATAGTAACAGGAAATTCTTCTCCACTCATTGACAAGCTGATTGACTATTTAAATACAAAATTTGTGGTTCGCGACATGGGTTCTCTTCATTATTTCCTCGGCATCTCAGTCACTTCTCAGCAAAACCGCTTGATGCTTCATCAGACTTCATATATCAACGATCTGCTCATCAAGGCAAATATGAGTTCCTGTCAACCAGTATCTACTCCTATGGTATCTGGACCAATATTATCAAAACATTCGGGCACTCTTTTACCAGATGGATCCACTTATCAAAGCATAGTTGGTGCCTTGCAATATTGTTGCATTACTCGACACCCAACATTGTTTTTGCCGTAAATAAAGTATGTCAATTTATGCATGCTCCCACAGATATTCACTGGACTGCTGTAAAGAGAATACTTCGATATCTTCGGGGCACAGCTAATCTCGGTATCTCTTTCTCCACCGCCTCCCACTTTAATCTTACTTGCTTCACCGATGCAGATTGGGCCTCTTGTCCTGATGATCGTAAAAGCACTAGTGCTTTTTGCACATTTCTCGATCCCAATATTATATCTTGGTCTTCTGCAAAACAAAAAGTCGTTTCTCGTTCAAGCACCGAATCAGAATATCGCAGTATTGCCAATGGTGCTTCAGAACTACTTTGGATCAAATCTCTCTTACAAGAAATTGGTATTTCTTCTTCAGGTACACCGGAAATTTATTGCGACAATCTAAGTGCTACTTACCTGGCTTCCAATCCGGTATTTCACTCCAAATCCAAACATGTTGAGATTGATTATCATTTTGTTCGCGAAAAAGTTCAAAATAAATCTTTATCAGTTTCTTTCACTCCATCCGATAATCAGATAGCAGACGCTCTCACAAAGCCCCTACCCCCAACAAAATTTCAAGTTTTCCAGTCCAAGCTTCTCGTCCAACGTCCTTGAGCTTGCGGGGGGATGTTAATACACATTTAAAGCAATGATTATTATATTTATGTAATTACTGTATTTAGTGCTGAAATACAATGATTAGCATGATTTCAGCTTTTCTCTTTATTTCTCTCTAGATGTATATATACATACATACCCTGGAATATCAATTTCAAATTAAAAAACACTTCTTCAAATCTTTTCCTTCCTTCTCTTCTGCAAATCTTACATTTCTAACTAGTGAGACATTTATCAAATTTTATCAATATATGAACCGTTTTAATAACGATCCAAAGTTGAAGGGCAATTTTGCTCAAAATTGTCTCATCTCTCTAAATTCATGAATTAAATTTCACTTTAACTATAATTTAATTAGTTGTAATCTATTATAATTATTGTATCCATCAACTAACTAAACATAAATGGCAAGGCAAGATGCTATAATATAAATATTTATGTCTTGTAACATTCTACCCTAACTCAAGATTAATGCGAGTCAATCGTAAAAAGTGTCGTTTTTTATACGGTACAGAAACAAAGGGGACTAAAGACGACACAATAATTTCAAATACATTGAAGAGTGGGATATAGAATACTTAAACTAGTTATTTCTTCTTTTTCGACTTTGAAAAATGCAACAATAAATCAATAATTACTATTAATTTCGTGGATTTTCCCTTAAGATACTAATAGGGTAGCGTGACAAATTGACATAATTGAAAAAGTATAATACTTAAAAGTGACGTCATAAATAAATCTCTAAATTCATTATTTGATATAATTTTATTCTATAAAATAAAGTTTGTTGTAATTATTATACCATGCAAATTATATGGCATCAATTCTTCTTGGTGTATATATTTTTTAATATATATATTAAAAAATATATATTATTCAAATATGAGCTACTTGTCACTTGAACATTTTCCAAATGCTTGGGGGAGTTAGCATAAATTAAATTCTCAAGAAATAGTTAATGCTAGGAGATATGGCGACAAAATAATTGTTTGGAGCATTAATGGTTGGCACCATCGTTAGTAGTTGCTTTTACATTTTTTTTTTTTTTGGCTTTTGGGATTTTATTTTTTAATTTTTATAAACTATAACTATAAATCTATCCAAATATCGTTTGATTGTGTTAGACTTCAGTATGAATCGAATTTTAGTTGGGTCAGATCGAGTTGAGTAGGACATATATTCAATATTAGAGTTTTCAATTTATTCTATATATTGATGCTTGAGTTTCAAAATTTATTGTACCTTGATATCCTGTCAGTGAATTTTTCATATGTCTGTCATTTTTTTCTAAAAGGGTTTTTATATATATCTTGATGTCTTTATTTTTACAGGTATTTTCTTTTTTCGATAGCTCACAACAAATCGAATGTAGTTTTCTCTTCTAGTACAATTCTTCTATTATTAAAAACATTGTTTTTTCACTAATAGGATTGGGCACTTAGTAAATAGTTTACATTCTCATCTTTTACTTGTCAACTAATGTAACATGTCATACCTAAAGTATTATATGCGGCATATAATACAAAAATTATATTATGAGCTTTACATTTAATAAGAAAATCAACATAACAAACTTTGGACTTTGGAATCAATAACATGCCCAACTTTGTAAAACGGTGCAAACCTCGCAGTCATATTTCCGTTAATATAGACATCTATCAATATTAAACAACGTTATCTCTCAACACCAATTAACGTCCCTTAGTATCTACAGACGTCCCTCAATCCTAAAAGATGTCGTAAGTGGAGTGACGTCTGTTGTGAGCTACGGGAGGTTCATCTTAAGTGGATGAATGTTTGTCTTAAGTTGAGGGATGTCCGTTATGGGACGAGGGATGTCCATTATGGGACGAGGAACGTCCGTCTTAAGTTGAGAGACATCTATTGTGGGACGAGGGACGTCCGCCTTAAATCAATTTACATCCGTTGTGGGACGAGAGACATTTGTCGTAAGTGGAAGGAGTCTGCTCCCATTTAAAAAAAAAATGTGTCTTGCACGTAACCCCCTTCAACATAACGTCTGTCAGCACCTTACAAATATGACTTAACTCCATCATGGCCGCCCATTCTCGTTGAGGGACGTTTGTCCCTTAATCCAACGGGCATGATCCTTCTTCCACAATGCCCCTACTTTCATCTTAGATGTCCACCTCTTCATCCAGCAGCCAACAAGGACGTCCCTTAGCCTTACAATGGCCACAAGAACGCCCCTCCTCATGGATTAGTTTTGGCTGTCCCTCATCTTCGAAAGATATCCGTTATTGATCCTTGGACGTCTCCGTTAGACGATCTTTGACGGTTCACATGAATGTAGCACAACGTTTTTTGACAGAAAACGTGACTATGAGATTTGCTTCGTTCTTTTTTATAGTTCAAGGTTTTAGTTGCCTGTAAAATTTTTAATATTTGGTGTATTGCTGGCTGACCCCAACATTTAAGGTTTGTTTTATTAATTTTCCTATTTAATAATAATTATATATTATAGGTTACAATAAATAAAAGCAAAGTTGACTGATCAATTACCAACAATATGCTTTAGGAATATAATCAAGTAATCATTATTAATATATAGTGAGTATAAGTCTATTTTTGATATAAATGATGAGATAGGAACTGATAAACTATATAATTAAAGTTATTATAATTCATAACTCTTCCATTCACTTTGTCTTTGTCACACCAATTAGAAAATATCAAGAGTTAAGAATTTTTCAAAATAAAATTAGAATTATAAGTTTTAAACTCCGCAATATTTTTTAGAAACTCGATTCTAAGATGATTCTATGAATTCAAGTATGTTCTACATTCGGCATATCGTGACAATTGTGACGTAACTATTAAAATTTTAGAGAATATAACACGTTTTTGTGATGAATCACATGGTATTTTACATGTTTTATCGCATTATAATATAAATTTTTTTTTAAATTTTTCATGTTTTAGTGAATTATTAACTAAAATAAATGATTGTTAAAAAATTCATTCTATGGTTAATCTTTAAACTCAAATTTATCAAATAAAATATGTACTAAATGTTTAATGCATTCACTAAAAGAAGGTCAAATTTCAAAAAACTCAACCACTACCAAATCCATCATTTAATCAAAATGGTTTGCCAACCACTTCATCCAAAACCTTATTCTATAATTCCATTTATGGCTCTGAACTTGTTTCCAACTTGGCTGCCATTTAAACACGACCCACCTGCAAGTTTTCGGCCTGTCTCCTCCTACTACCCAACTTATCCAAGACTTTGGGGGCATCAATTATATAATTAAGTGTAAAATTAATTATTCGAGAGGGGATTATCAAAGTCCTAATATAATATTAGGAATATTGTGTATGAAGCATTAGTAATATTGTGTATGTTAGATTACTTATTTGTTCTTCTACTCTTTCGGCGGCTACACTGGCCTTTGGTTTCTCAGTTGGAACTCCGGTTGAGAACACTTACTTTGAATGATGCCAAAATATCAGTATCTTTGGTTTTATATTGAGATGCCTTGTAAGTAAGATTTATAATTTTTAACACCAATTTTAAATCTCATGCCACCTTTTTAACTCAATGCATGTCACTTCTTTGCTGTAAAGCTTATTTGAAACAATAATATTGTATTTACATTCTAATTTTATACCTTAAACGCATTCGGTTAGAAATTGAATGATAACCGAAAAAAAAAAATATGATGTGGGACACCACATTTACGTGGAAAAACCTTTTTAAAAAAAAAATCACGGGCAGAGGAATTAATCTACTATGAAGATTAAAATACAACCGTGAGTTTTGCGACTCTAGTTTACATAAATTTATAGAGAAAACAAAACCCTAAATGAGATTTACAATGTGAGCCCATCGGTTTGCCCCAATAAAATTTGGGTCACACCGAAATCTAATATATTCGTTGGTATGAAGTTTGCGTTTCATATTTACAAGTAATTTGCTATTTTAGATTTTATACTCTATCATAATTATTTCATTAAAAGAAATTTTATATTTATACTATAATTTTACATTCTAACGTAACACTTACGTATCATTCATTTATTAATTATTGTTACATGTTATTTTATTTGTTTAAATTATAGTTTAATAATTCTATCAACGAGTAAATGATACATAAGTATCACATCATGGTGTATAAACCTGTAATTACTCTTTCATCAATAGATGAGCAACATATTATTGGATTTTATTCTTCCATGTAGAAGCTTAATGAATAAAAAGTAAGTAAAGCACTATAGAGCTTGGGATTGGATCCTCTCCACTTCAATTGCACCATAATTGTGCATCTTACTCTTCTAGTCATACCCATCCATAGTCACTAAGCAAAAGCCAATAAAAAAAATTAAGTAACGTGCCTTTTAATATGGTGACAAATTTTTTAGTGAATAGAAAAATAAAAGAAATAGATTAGATTAAAAAACAGAAGGGAAAATGAAAAATCAAACATCGTACTTTATTATCAATGACAAGTCAACCACTAAATTTTTTATGCTAACAAATTAACTACTAAACTATGAAAAATTGACGGAGTAAACACTATGATTACATTTTCGATTAAATAGCATTGTTGTTCCGCGGAAGATCGTCGTCAATCTACAGCAGATTGTCATATTTTAGGGGTTAATTTGTTAATCCACAGAGGATCATCGTCGATTTACAGAAGATCGTTGTCAATCCGCAGAGGATCATTGTCGATCCGTAGAGGATTGTCATAGTTGAGAAGTTAAATTGTTAATGTGCAGAGGATCGTCGTCGATCCGCTGCGGATAGTCGTCGATCTGCAGAGGATCGCCATAATAGTTTAGGGGTTAAATTTTTAATCCGCAGAAGATTATCATAGTTCAGGGGTTAATTTGTTAATCTACTGAGGATCATCATAGTTCAGGGTTTAAATTGTTAATCTACTGCGGATCGTCTGCAAATAAAAATACTATTCATTGTCTTCTTCATAGAAAAAAAAAATAGACAACATAAACAAACTGTAATTTTCTCATAAACTATAGAACAATTCTAAATCATCTAAAAACTAAAATATTAACATTCTTTTACAAAAACTTCTAAATTATAAAACCCGAAATCTTTCATATCCATTATTTTACAAAATCTAAAATTTTCTAAATCCATTATCCATGGATATTAACTCTTTTCCAATGAAAGTCTCTTTTAAAATTACGAGTTCTTTCCGTTTTTTCCACATGTATTTGTTCTTTTTCATTGCGATTTTCAAAAAGTTAACGGCGATATTCGCGGCGGCGATTTTTCATAGTTCAGTTGTTAAATTGTTAACAAAAATTCTTGAATGTTTGACTTGTCATTAAACAGAAAATATGATGGTTGATTTGTCATTTTTCCTTAAAAAAATGATTTTGAAAAGATGGTAAAATATATAATCGAAATAAAAACCCGCACTTGTGAAGACTTAACCCTTTGCCTAGTAGGGGCATAGCGCGACGACCGGCCGGCTACCTGTCGAGCTAGGTTAAGGAAGGATGGACTCGGGAGACGTTTGATAAAGACAAAGGTTGCCTCTCTAGATGAATTGTTGGAGGCCCAAACATCTTGGCCCACAGCTTGAAGTTAGGCCAGGCTTTTGCTAGTCTTTTTGGACCAATGGAGAGGCCAGCAGTGGGGTCTTGGTCATTTGAGAAGGCTGAATTCTTGAGAATTAGGACCAATGCACAAAAGATGTGCGTGTTAGTCCAATAAGAAGACCATAAAAGGGCATGACAATAGTTCTCACTCCATATACATTAAAAATAAGGCCCATCATATCACTTCTTTGGTGTTTTCCATAATTAAAGAATTGAGGTAATAAACCATTAAGAATTAAATGGGTGTTACAAAGTATGATATGGGTTACAAATACTCAGAGAAAATTGTCCGGTTTTACGAAACCATGTGTTATGGCTCGAATTCATAGTCAAACTTTTTTACAACAGGATCAGCTAACATCAGCTAACAGCTAACAACTAAGTATGATATGGTTTACAAACAGACAGTTTTATTTCTCGATGAGAACAAGATTAAGAGATTCAACTCAATGGTAAAATGTACCTTGATGTGGTGGAAGTCATCTATTCGAGCTTGATTTTCTCTAAACACTATGAATTTTTTTTTCATTGTCACCTAGTTCTCCACAGTGATGGAATGTATAAGGGGTTCATGGAATTGACGTGGAGAAGTAGGGATGACTATACTCTAGGGAGCAAACTTGAGGTAAATATGAAGTGCATAGACATAAGAATTGTCTTTGGAAAGGCAATTGAGAAAAATATTAAATTAAAAGGGAAAAATAAAAATTAAAGCCTGAATTTTGGAGATTCGTTTAACTTAGACCGTGATTTTTTTTAAATAGAATGAACCTCAAACCTTGCATTGTGAACAAATGAGACATTACTCAATGATATTATAATATTTATATATATTTTTATTTTTATGTTTTGAAATTATAAAAAAAATTGAAGCAAACCGATCAAAACCAACCCAAACCAAACATAAACAAATTCAAACAAACCCAAAACGTCGTCCTAACTGAAAAATATAATCGAAATCAATTCATAGCCAAATTGAACAAAACCGAAAAAATGGGGTCGATATTCATATTGTTCATAGTACAAAGTTGAAGAAAATTCAAGTTTTAAGTTGAACGATTTTCAAAATTCGAGATTCATTTTATTGAAAAAAATTAGAGTTTACCTTAAAAGTATCCTCAAAATTCAAAATTTAATTTATATTTTACCCAAATTAAAAAAAAATTAATAGGTAGATGTTGTGAATTTCTAAATTAAAATATCAACTAAAATTCTAATATTGTAAGATATATACTCAATTTTTCATGTTAATCTTATATTTTACGAAAATTAACAAAACAACAATTGGACTATGAGATAAATAACAAGTCAACCACAAAACAATTTTTGCTAACAAATTAAACATTCAACTATGGAAAACAAACTATATAATCATCGCCATTAATAACGAACTTATTTGGAAATTGAAAGAGTATGAAGCTTTCACTCGAAAATATCTTATAACCCGTTGCTCACTACATGAATTTATTTGGTTGTTGCGAAATTAATCACGTCATTAATTTCGTCTAAATTCAGGGTTTTGTCTAGTGCGTTCGATGAATTTGTGATTAACACCCCTTTCACTGTCAATTTAAGAGTTTCTGCTAGTCTATAGACTTTTCCCAGTGCATACATGGTTATTCTGAAGCCATTGAAACTTGAATAATGTACAAGTATGATGTTGTCTAATTACTTAGAAGAATTCACAGTTTGATTGAAAAGACGTTTTTTCATTATAAAAAGTTGTATTTCCTCTAAAAAATAGTAATGTTTCCTGAATGCTATTGCAATTACTAATTTTTCACAGCGGAAAAACAATGTTCTGCTATGGAAAGACAATATTTTACAGCGGAAAGAAAACATTATTTAACGAAAAACCTAACAACGATATGTGCTCCGTTTATTTTCCATAATTGAGTATTTTATCTATTAACAAAAATTATTTAGTAATTGACTTGTTATTCAATCTATAGTTTAGTGACTATTTTGTTAATTTCTATATATTTTAACGGCTAGATTTAGTATTGATGAGAGAGAGGGAGGTAGGCGGACAGAGAATGTGGGGTTGGCAAAGGCGTATCTCAATAATCTTATCACCAAATAAAGAGGTCGGCCTTCCCTCCACGAATCTAATTCCTCCTCTTCCAATCACCACATAATCACAATATTTATCCCCACTCTAACCCTTTTCCTTTGTGCGAATTGACCAAACTATCCTCTCCTTTGTTGGGCAACTTGCTCCATCAAATTGATCTTCTTCAATTATTGGTTTAATAATTTGAAGAGAAATTAATTCTGCGTACCCTATAATTTGTAATCAATGACAAGTTAAATTTTGAAAAAAATTTTATTAACAATTAAAACTATGAATTATGAAAAACCTCATCGGCGATCTCGCAGTCACATTTTCCGTTCAAATCCATCGACTTTAACGCCTCGATTTTGTTGATGCCAAGAACTGTCGAACGGAGACGAAGGACATCAATTATTGAGGGCCTCGGGATGTCTCTCCTGCCCGTTGGAAGACGGACGGTCGTTGGAACGATTATTAGGCGATGACGGATGATCTTCATTGGCCGTTGGATCGAGGAAGGATGTCCCCCGCTCGGAATTGATGGCCATGATTGAATCTGTCAATTTCCAAAGGTAATGTCAGACAATTGTCCATACCGTTGGATCGAGGGAGAGACGTCCCTTATAGGGATTGACGACAAGAATTGAATTTGTCATTTTCCAAACGTGATGGTGGATGACAATCCATGACCATTGGATCGAGCGAAGGACGTCCTTGGATCAAAATGGACGCTCATGATGGACTCCAAATTCTTTTCAGGTCACGTGCAAGGCATACGTATTTTTAAAACGCACGAATTTCTTAAATTAAGATGGACGTCCCTCTTCCATAACGTACGTCCCTCGACGTATTTCGAACATCTCTCGTCCAGAAACGGACGTCCCTCGACCAAGACTACTTCGTTTTTCTAGCAATGGACATCTCTCGTCTTAAGACGTCGTCGTTTAGTATGAAACAGACATTCGTCTTAATATGAGGGACGTCCATTTTCGTTCAGAGAATGACATTCGATCTAAAACAGAAGTCCCTCGTATTAAGATGGACGTCCCTTGTATTCAATCCTGGCCGTTAATCTCAATAAGGGAAGTCCCTCGCTCGATCGAATGGCCATAGAATGTTGTTCGTCATCGCCTTTGGAAATTGACAGATTTAATTATAGCCATCAATTCCAAGCGGGGGATGTGTTTTCTCAATCCAACGCCCATTAACAATTGTCTGCCATCGCCAAATAATCGTTTTGACGCCCGATAATTGGCATGCGCCCCCCAATAATTGATGTCTTTCGTCTCTGTTCGACGGTTTTTGGCGTCAACAAAACCGAGACATTAAAGTCGATGGATTTAGACAGGAAACGTAACTGAGAGGTCGCCGGTGAGAATTTTCCATAGTTCAAAATTTTATGTGTTAGTTAAATTTCTTCAGGGTTTGACTTGTTGTTGGTCCAAAATTATAGAGTCTATGGTGTTAATTTTCCTAATTTTAAATAATTTTTCATTTTTATAATATAAATTACAATTTAAATCTTAATGTTTGAGTTAATAAATTAAATTTTAAATTATTTTGTGGATAAATCAAAATTTTATTTTTCAACTATTTATAATTTGGATCATGACATCAATTTATTCATTATATCAAGTACATGTATATCACATATTTCATTTTATAAAGTGTTTCACCTTTCTGCAATTTTTAATTCGATTTTGAATTCTATCGCGATTGATAAAGTTTGAAATCAAATTAAAAATTTTGAAATCTATCGATCTTCTATCTTGTAATTTTGAAATCTGTCAATAACGCAATAAAGTCCAAAATTAAGTTATAATAAATTGACAGAAATGTTAAAAATTAGATTAAAATACCTTATCAAATAAAAAGCGTGATATATACGTATTGAATTTAACAGATAAATTGACGGCAGAATTCAAATTACTTACCACTAAAGTTGAGAGTTTAATTTAGTCAAAAAACAATTTAAAATTGAATCTATAAATGAATTTAAACTTTAAAATTTAAATTATATTTTAATTTAAATTGAATCTATAAATGAATTTTTTTTAAAAAAATAAATTCCAAGCCAGCTCAAAATGAGGAGGGTAGTTTTGTCAACTACTTGTAGAGAAGAAGTTTCCAGGAAAGAAGGATGGCATTTTCGTCCAAAATGAGTTGCTGAATTTGAGGGCAGTTCACGGGCGTGATCTCTCTATAAATTCACAGCGCCAACCTCTTTCCCAATCGCCTAAACCTAATTTTTACGTCAATCCGGCGCTTATACTTTCCCTCTTTTCCTCCTTATTTGACTGGTTTTTCTTCGGGTTCGGTAAGGTTTCGTCCTCAAGATCTTTTATTTTCCTCGCTCTTCGATTCTTATTTGCTGTTTTTCCGATTGTTTTATCTTTGATTTGTAGGATTTGCGGGTAGGGCGGAGGCGGTCTAGTGTTTTTGATAAAGTAGCCTTGGATTATATCAATTGTAAGATTGATTCTATATTGGAATGCTGTTTTGATGGATAAAGATGAAATCTTTGAGTTTTATGATTATTCAATATCGTTGTCGGCTTTTGTTATCGATGAAGAAATTGTTTGATTTAAGTTTGTGATGACCTTGGATGAATTCAATTAAACCTGATTAAATATTATTTCTATAGCTATGGATTTTGTTTTCGAATGCTATATTGGTGGATGAACACGAAATCCTTTTGAGTTTTCTAATTGTTCAACATCATCATTATCAGCTTTGAAGAATGTTTGAATTAAGTTTATGATGACCTGAGATAAATTCAATGAAATATGATTAGATATTATTTCTATTGCTAATTTCGTTTAATCGTCCAGTTGTTAATATTGATTCTTGAGGTTATAAAATAGTTTTTCGTAAAAAAAAAAAAGCAAGATTGTTTCTTATCATACAGGATTCAAATTTTGTTCCATTGCATTGTTATTAATTTGTATTAGTCTTAGTTCATAATCCTTTTTTTTTGGGATTATTACAATTTATTTTAGAAAATTTTGTTTGGTAAATAATTTTGATGGCATCTTAATGCAATTTCATTGTTAGTATGTGATAAACTACATCGATTCTTTAAGATGTTTGCCTAATCATCTAATCTGACTGTACGTATATTTTTGAATCCTCAAATTCAAGTCAGTCATTGCACTTAGTATTAAATTTTTGTTTTCTCTGTTGATACTGTTATATATATTTGACCCATCCTCATGTAGCTTAATATGAGATCAATGAAATACATAAACCCACCTGTTAATAATTGCTCATAATTTTGTCATCATGGATGTGTGGAATTTGATTTTTTTTTTCCTAATTTTATTGGCAGTTTAATGCACTTGATTTGTTTTTATTTTGTTTGCATTTATTTTTCTAATTCTGAACTCATGCTTGATAACTCTGGGCAGAAAAGGACTGAATGATCTGATGGAGTCTAAAGGTGGCAAAAAGAAGTCTAGCAGTAGTAAGTCCTTATTTTATGAAGCTCCTCTAGGTTATAGCATTGAAGACGTTCGACCAAACGGTGGCATCAAGAAGTTCAGATCTGCTGCTTACTCTAACGTAAGTTCAAACTCACTACATGCTTACATATATGTATATACATGCATACTTACATTCGTCATTGGTAACTATCTTTACGAGAGGTTTTTTTAGAAACTTGGTTATAATTTTTCCTTGGAGTTTACTCATTGAAATAATTGTTCCATAGATATAGCATAATGATTATTACTTCTACTTTTTTACTTGTGCAGTGCGTCCGCAAACCATCCTGATAATCTTTAATTGGATCTGCTGACCACTTGACGTGGTCCATCTGCTGTAACAGCAGTAGTCTTTTTGTTTTCTGTTAATTTTTCTACTCAGCAACCTAAAATCTTCCTTCTTCCTCGCTCTTCACTACCTTGATCCACCCACAACTGTTGACCTTTGGAAAGTGCACTCCTTCAATATTCATATTGCTTTGATATATGGCCATGGCAGTCTCGGCAATTGGTTTTGAAGGCTTTGAAAAGAGGCTAGAGATATCATTCTTTGAGGCAGGAGTATTTCTTGATCCTGAAGGAAGGGGTCTTCGATCCCTTTCAAAAGCCCAGCTGGACGAGATTCTGAAACCAGCTGAATGTACTATTGTCTCTTCATTGTCAAACGAATTTGTGGACTCTTATGTCCTTTCCGAGTCTAGCCTCTTTGTTTATTCTCACAAGATCATCATCAAAACTTGCGGGACAACAAAATTACTTTTCGCAATCCGTCCTATACTGGATCTAGCAACCATGCTTTGTTTGACTGTCAAATCTGTGAGGTATGCTCGAGGGAGTTTCAACTTTCCTGAAGCACAGCCATACCCTCATCGTACTTTTTCAGAAGAAGTATCCATCCTCGATGGATATTTTGGGAAGCTTGGTTCTGGCAGCTGTGCTTATGTTTTGGGCAGGTCTGGGAAATGGCATGAATATTCTGCTTCTGCTGAAGTTCAAAAGACAAATGCCCCCCTTTACACCATTAAAATGTGCATGACTGGTTTGGACAGAGAAAAGGCTGCTGTCTTTTACAAAGGTCAATCAAGCTCTGCGGCTCAAATGACTATCGATTCTGGGATAAGAAAGATACTTCCGGACTCTCAAATATGCGACTTTGAGTTTGATCCATGTGGGTATTCGATGAATTCCATTGAAGGAGATGCCATTTCCACAATTCACGTCACGCCAGAAGATGGGTTCAGTTATGCCAGCTTTGAATCCGTAGGCTATGATCCAAACAGCGTGCAATCGAACAGTTTGATTGAGAGGGTATTGCGTTGTTTCCAGCCAAAAGAATTCTCAGTGGCTCTCCATGCTGACATTCCGGGGGGCAATTCGCTTGAACAGAAATGCTCTCTGGATTTGAAGGCCTACTGCCGTGAAGAGAAGAGCCACGAAGACCTTGGAATGGGTGGCTCCATTGTTTACCAGAGGTTCGTTCGCACCACTGGCTGTGCTTCTCCAAAATCTATCCTCCATGGCTGCTGGAGTGAGGAAGAAGGGTACTAGTTTATCAATCTTTAGCTGCATCTTTATAATAACAACAATAATTGGTTTTCGGGTATAATCCGATTGGCTTCCATGAAAACTGGGTAATCTGTTTGTTTTTTGTTTCTTCTTCAATGCATGTGGGACCACCTCGCCAAAACTGGTTGTAGTTTGGCAGACTCGATCTATCTTTTGTTGGGTGATTTGGTTGTTGCTTAAATGTTCTTCTCTTATTGATTTTATTAAGTTAATATAATGAGTGATTATCTTTTGAATTAAGTCCAGCTAATGATTAAAATTTGGGGTTAAAAGTTAACTGTTTAAATCTATGGGATGTATGGTCCTCCTTAAGTCAGAAACAGAACTCAACAGTGTCAACCCTAAAAAGGCTAAAACTAAAAGTAAACTATATATGCTCAGCCATTTTGGTCTCGTCGGTCTTGAGAAAACAAAACTGATAACTGAACTGCTAATAACCAGTTTGGACACATTTTATCTGAGAATCAATTTTTTTTCCACAAAATCAAATCGGTCCGACCTGAATTGACCAGTTCTGATTCAGTCTCTGAACTGTTCGGTTTGCACACCCCTACGTAGATAGCATGGGTGTGCAAAAGTCGGTTTTGTTTGGTTTTAGGATCGAACTAAAATTAAATGGGCTTTTTTTGGATTATAAAAACTGAACCATTTAATAATCAAAACCAATATAATAATTTACTAATTATATAAAATAATATCTATTTTTTATTTTTATATATAAATATGAATTTATTTTTTATTTAATAAAAATAATTAAAAATCAAAAACAATTTTTAGAAATATAAAATTCAAGCGCTCATTAATTTAATTAAATAATTAAGTAATAATCAATTTATTTAATAATTAATTAGTATAATTCTTTAATGTATTTACTAATTAGATATAATCTACTAATTAAATCTTTAATTAGGATAATTCAATAATTTTACTACTAATTAGATAGTAATTTAATTGTTAATTAGTTCAATTTAATAGCTAATTAGTCAATAATTCAATTATTTAGATATCAATCAATAAATTTTAGACAATTATGGGACTTGAGTTTTGAACGAATAATAATTTATTGAATAATTGTTTAATATTAACCCTAAACCAACTGCAAATATAGTTTTTTTAATAAAAATTATAAATTTATCGGTTCAGTTCGGTTAATGCAAATCGAAAACTTCAGTTCTTACAAAATAGAGCCGAAAATCGATTATGAGGTGTTCAAAATCTACCCGAACCTAACATAATTGTTCTGTTTCGGTTTAGTTCATCGATTCCAGTTCCAGATCAGTTTTAACCACCTATAATGGAGAGAGTTAAAATTGATAGTTTCTTTAAACTCGAAGTTTAAATTGTTCACTTAAATTTGTTTAGGATTTAAATTATTGAAAATCAAAATTTAGGATGTGAGATTTCCATAGAACTACAAGGTTCAAGTAGTTAACCTTAATTATCTCGTAATTTATTTTAATTATTATATTAATTAATAAGAGACCAATAAATGCTAAGAGAGACTATAAAATTTGATAATAAACATATTATTAGCTTAGTAAATTTCATGATACAAAGAGATAAAGAGATGATCTTCCATTGCTACTTACAACTACAACTCTATAAGATATCTTTGGCATAATCTATAAATATTCAATTAACTTAGTATCATAATCTTGATATTTGACTGATATGATATCTTCAAATATGTTTTTTTTTACTTAATTTTTATTTTTACACTTTAAATTTTAAATTATAATTGATATAATAAATAAAATAAATTATTAATTATTAAAATAAAACACTAACTACCATTAATATTTATTAGATAAGAGAATATTAATTGTTAGTGTTTTATTTTAACAATTTATAATTTATCTTATTTATTATATCAATTATAATTTAAAACTTAAAAGTGGAAAAAATAGAAGGATTACTTTTTCCTATTTTGTAATGCTAAATATTACAATTAATTAAACATAATAACTTGGAAAAAATATATAAAACATTTAAAAAATAATAATTAGAGTAGGAAGTGGAAGGAAAAGAAATGAAAAATTAACAAAATAAATACTAAACTATAGGATCAGCTATAAATCAAACCTTAAAATAATTTTGCAAACAACTAAAACTTTGAACTATAAAAAAAATGAAAAAAGAAAACCTCTTAGTTATGTTTTTCTTTAAAAATTTAAATTTTTTTTCAAAGCGGACAAATTGTTTTTCCGCAGCAGACCTGTAGATGAAGTAATTATAATCAAAGACTTACTCTTCGAAGTGGAAGACAAATATCTGATTTGGAAAATATATTTTCTGTTGCAGAAAGTAGCTTTCCGCTTTCAATAACTTACTTTTCGTAACGGAAGACACGTTTCTATTATGATAAATACTATTTATGCTGCAGAAAATACAATTTTTTCCCTTGTGAAAAGTAAGTATTTGACTATAACTACTTTATGTATAGGTCTGCTACAAAAATACTATCTATCCGCTGTAGAAAAAAATTTAAAATTTTAACACAAAATATGAGTGCGAGTTTTGCATACTTTATTTTTCATAGTTGAAGGTTTTAGTTCGTAAAATTATTTGGCTTATTGTTGAGCTAATAGTTTTGGTGTTGTTTTGTTAATTTCTAAAAAAAGTTAAAATATATTTGATTGAAATAATATTAAAGAAAAAAAGGTTAAAATATATTTGATTATGTATTGTCAAAATTAAATTTTTATATAAAAAATGGAATAATGTTTTATTATTTCTAAATGAGAAATTAACAAAACAACATATATTATGTGATCAATGATAAATCAACCACTAAATAATTTTTACTAACAACTAAAATAATCAACTATAAAAAATAAACGATGCAAATATCGTCATTAACTTGTTGAAAAGAACGTTAAAAAAGAGAATTTTTCAAGATGAAATATTTTCAGTTTATTTATTTGTTGAAAAATCAATGTAGTGTAAGCTAAACATGCTTTCGATTCAATAAGAAAACTCGTTGGAAAACAGATTTTGGAAATGCTAAGCCGTTCAAAATTGATTTTAATATCAAAATGAAAGATTTCCAGTTAATGTTTGGTTGAAAAATCAATGTACTCCAAGTTAGACGTGTTTCCGATTTACTAAGAAAATTCATTATTTGCTACATTAAAGAATGACAAAAAATTCAGTAAATAGAGTGTTTTCCAACTTGAAAATAATTATTTTCTGCTGCGAAAAGTAATTTTTCCTCTGCGGAAAATCATATTTCTGAATTTTATTTCAAGAACTCACTTTGCGCAGTGTAATTTTTCTTAAGTCATATTTTATGGATTCACTTTCTCATATTTAATATTTTATTTGTTAGCGAAAATTATTCGGTTTTGTTGGGTGAATTTCCTCTAAATTGATTGTAAATAAATTTAAAAAAATGAAATTAATGGATAAAAAAAAAGAAAAAAGAAAAAAACGAGATAATTAACTCTGAATCTTCCGCCATGGACGAGCTTCTCGGTAGCAGAGCAACAATTTCTTTGTTAATTCCCCCTTGGGCTCTGCGCAGAAAGGACCATTCCAATTTTCAGGAAAAAGCAAGAGAGTTAAGGGGAGAAGATTTCAAGAGCACTTCCCTTCCTGTAGATTCTTCCTATCGTTGAAGGTTTCCTAGAGTAGGGACGCGATTAGGGTTTCGGCGGCTGAAACGGTTTAATGACGGGAGAGGAAAAATCGGCCATTGCGATGGCTGGTAGAGAGAGAGAGCGAGATCGGGAACTTCTTATCCCTGTTGCTGATTCTGTTGACGATGCATCTTCTTCCAAGCCATCGCCGTCGTCGTCGTCGTCGTCGTCTTCTTATCATCATGCTGGCCGAGACGTAATTTCTACTACTTTTGCTTTTCTGTTTGGAGTTATGGCGAGTCGACTATAAAGTTTGGAAAAATAAATGAGATAGGGTTTGTAGTTATCTGTTCCATTTTCTTTCTTGTTTGGTTAATACGACCGCGTATGATAGTTGTTCCTTTCACTCTGATACTGTTTTATGAGGAGCTAATCAAAGATCAATTACAGATTTGAGTTTATCTGAACTTCCCTTGCCGTTGCTTTTCTCACCGATGTCCTACAAAATTTGGTGGAAGTATCAGTTATTTATCATTTCAATAATCTTTTTGGTTCGTTACTCACATCTTAGATGTTTGAAGGTGTACTGAAAGCGATTGAACTTGCTCAGTAATTGCTTCTAGCAGGAACGTTTCTGCCCTTTTTCTAGTGGGGATGTTCTCCTGATTTTCATTTTATGGTAAAAATTTCTGTTTTTGCTCCTCTCCTCATAGGGATGGTTGCAATTGAATTGGCATTTTGTAATGTCGCCCAAATCTGATGTGATGAATTTTTCCAATCAGTCAGACTCTTTTCTGCAATTCTGTTTCTAACTGAATCAAATCAAATTCTAGTGTGTTGATGTCTTGCATGCGCACTCCTCCCACAATTTGTGGTGTAGTTGTAGGGTACTTTTTGAACTTTTTCTTCGCTTATCTGAATCCTAAAATTAGTTATGCTTATGTTCTCATGTGTAGACATTTTACAAAGTCATCAGGAGCTGGGCCTCTAAAAAATTCATGACTGGATGGTGAGTAGTTCTTTCTTCTACATATAAGTTCCCTATGATATAATATTAAGTAATATTTAATTTATGCATCTGGTTTTTTATCTACCATCATCTTCATTTTCTGACATAAGTCACTTTGCAGTGTCATTTTGTTTCCCATAGCAATCACCTTCTACATAACATGGTGGTTTATACACTTTGTAGACGGATTCTTCTCCCCAATATATGCTCAACTTGGAATCGACATCTTTGGTAAGCATGTCTTTACAGTTCCAGTCTTTTCAAAACCATCTGGGTATGAGATCCGTATTCAAATATCCTATAGTGACTAAATTGCTTTGTGAGTGGTTAAAATTCTTACTTTTTATTTTTTCACTCAGCTTTTTTCTTCTTTATGCATTTTGGATAGGTCTTGGATTTGTAACTTCTATTACATTCATTTTCTTGGTTGGGGTCTTTATGTCATCGTGGTTGGGTGCATCTGTCTTGAGTCTTGGGGAGTGGTTTATCAAACGGATGCCATTTGTTCGTCACATTTACAATGCTTCCAAGCAAATTAGTGCTGCCATATCTCCAGGTCCGCTTGACGTTAGTTTTCTGCTTTCAAGGAATCTATTCCTGGGCCGTCTATAATTTTTCTGTATTACCAGATCAAAACACACAGGCCTTCAAAGAAGTGGCCATCATAAGACATCCTCGAATTGGTGAATATGCATTTGGATTTATTACCTCATCAGTTATCCTCCAGGTTTATTTCATAAGTTCATCTTTTACTTCTTTAATCACTATGTTTGCCTGGCTTTTGAAAATGATTTGCAGATTTGCATAGTTTATCGTTTTCATTTATTGTGCTTCTGTATTGTCATTTATAGTATGTGGTATTTCTCTCTATGCTTGTTGCTAGAATGTAGTATGTATGCTAGCAGAATCATATTTGATGAAGACTATGGAAGATGGATATTTAACACAACTCCGAAGGAAAACTAGAATATGTCTGAGATATTAGATGTTTTTTGATTTAGAAGTTTTCTAATTAGTGTAATTTTGCCTCTGTAAGCTCTAGGCTAAACTATTGAAGCACACTCTATTGATGAAATGCAGAACTATTCTGGAGATGAGGAGCTGTGCTGTGTCTATGTTCCCACAAACCATCTGTACATCGGCGATATCTTCCTTGTTAACACGAAGGACGTAATTAGACCAAATCTATCGGTTAGGGAAGGAATTGGTAAGGCTTCTTTGTTTCCATCCCTCACTTTCTTAAACATGCTATAAATTCCTCTGAATTATCAATCCATAGCGCCAGAGGATTGGAAATGAACGAATTTTCGTCGATTATAGGACTAAATGATTGCTCTAGCCTGAGTGATCACTCCACAAATGAGTGAATGATTTGTGTATATTGACTTATGATGAGATTTGAAATCAATGGTGCTAGTTTTGTGTAGGATAGACAAGATGGAGTGAAAATTAAAGACATTTGCACTATAATTTTTTTTTTTTTTTTTTTGACTTTTTGTTCCTTATTATAACTGCAGAAATTGTTGTTTCGGGAGGGATGTCGATGCCGCAACTTCTGTCCACGATCGACCCGCAGACCGGGCCCGTGGAAAAAAGTAGAACAGAAAGAAGTTGAGTGAAGATTGTCGAAGTTTCTCCTTGGTGCTGACTTGTTTCTTCCTGAGTGGAGGCATTTCAACCAAATAGATTGTTGATTTTGATGGCAATTTGTGACATGGTTTCCAAATTAGAATGTACAATCTGGGTGTTTGATGGAAGTATATCACGATTCGATATTCCGGCCAATGATCGATATATTCTTTGTACTTTTGTCATAATTTGGGCTGTTCTTCCTGTGTGCCTTGCGTATTGATCTCTAAATTTAAGGGTGAAGAGTGAGAGTAGGTTAAACATATATAGAAAGAATGGAATAAATAGTCATGTATTTATAGTATTATCCGACAATTAATACAATTTATAGAACTCATACTTCTAAGTTCTAACCCAAGAAATGACCTGAAAAGAATGAAATCTGTTAATTCAACCGAGGTTTGTTTTTGGTGTTATTTTTACAAAATGGAAAACCGTGATCTTAATAGCTTTCATTGATGCCTCGACTCTCTTTCTTCACCTCTCTCATCTCCATTTCCCGGGTGATTTGCGCTTCGCTGCTCGAGCCAGATGGGTTCAGGCCGTACTCGCTGGTCGGTCCGCTGTATTCGCTGCTGGCTCCGTACTCCTGGCTAGCCAACGCCATTTTCCTGAACTTTTTCAGGTCTTCGTTGTATTGGTTGGTGTCGTAATCCGAGCTTCCATGGGAGCTGTATACCGTGCTGTGTCCGGGCCGGATCCCTTCGTTTAGATCGGAGAGAGAGGCGTCTCCTTCAAGAGCTCGAACCACCTGATCGATTCGATTATAATTTTAACCTTCAATTTCAAAAACTCCGATGAATTATTGGCTCGGAGATTTACCTGGCTCATCCGAGGTCGACGCCTAGCAGAATGACGAACTGAAGCAGCTGCACAGGCAATCATTCGACACATTTCATTGTGACTGTAGTTATTTTGCAGCTTTGGATCGACCAAAGTATCGAGGTTTCCGTCTTCCAGTGCTCGGCTAAGTAAAGGTCTCGCCTGTAATAAAAACCAAACAAGAACATAAAATAAGAGCACTCCACAAAAAACACATTTTCAATCACAAGAAAAAATTTAGGACAAACGGGAACGGCTGAAGATCGACCGTAAATTCATGATCGATTCTTGCATTTTGATTGCAAATTATAATTCAAAACGTCACCATTTTTTACGAATTGATACAAAATTACAAAATCTCGCCTATCGGATTCCATAGTAGAAGACACCATTTTTTCCGAAGAATTTGCATTTGTTGTGAATTCAATGTGATAGTTATGCATAAATCAAAGAGTTTGATTATGATTCATAATGGAGAAGAAGAAGCACCCACCCAATCTACTAAACTATCGTCCATTAACATGTCGGATGTATCCACGGGTTTTCGACCGGTGATTAGTTCCAAAAGCATAACCCCAAAGGAGAAAACATCTGATTTTTCGGTCAATTTCCCACTTGACGCGTATTCTGGAGCCAGATATCTGCAAATAAACACGACAAAAGATGAAACATAAATCGCATTAGTTCAACATATCCAATTCGGGCGAGAAAGATTCGACACGACTTCGCAAATTCGATCAAATATTAAAGAAAATGTATAAATCATACCCAAAAGTTCCCATCACTCGGGTCGATACATGGGTGTTGACATCAGACGAAAACTTTGCTAGTCCGAAGTCTGCGACCTGTCGAAACATATAAATTTACGACTCTCCATGGGACAAACAAAATGTAATTAAAGATCTCTTGAAACCACGACTCTCTGGGCGATAACAATGGAATTGTCACAACAATCTTAACCAAATACGAATAAATCGGATCAAATGCAGCCAAAAAAGGTGAAAAATCAACAAATTTCCGACCAGGCATGAACAATTCGAAAGGAAGAATGAGTACCTTAGGCTCAAACTTGAAATCCACTAAAATATTTGATGCCTTGATGTCTCGATGAATGATTTTCGGATGGCCTACGCGTGCAAGTGCATAAATCAGTCAATCCGAAGCATAAATAATACGATGAGAAAACACACGATAAACCGATTGAATGCTTACAATCCTCGTGCAGGTAAGCCAGTCCTTTTGCAGATCCTAACGCGATTTTTAGTCTCGTAGGCCATTCCAATGTCGGCCGTCCACGACCTACGAGAGAATTTCACGTCAATAGTTGAATGAAACAACACTTTTCACAATATTCACACATTTCTCTCATCTGTTCGTAATTTAACGTCTACAAAAAATTTTACCATCTTCGAGACATGATACGAGCAAAAACAACTAGAAAATATTAAGAAACAAATGAGAAGTTTTACCATGTAAATGGAATTCCAATGTATTGTTCGAAACAAATTCATAGACGAGCAACCGTTGGGACCCGGTAATGCAATATCCGACCAATGAGACGAGATGTTTATGATGAACTCGACTAATTATCTCAACTTCGGCTTGGAATTCTCGTTCTCCCTGCCCACTTCCGGCTTTCAACTGCTTTACGGCGACTTCCTTTCCGTTTGGAAGCACTCCTCGGTGGACATAGCCGAACCCACCTTGTCCGAGGAGATTGGCATCAGAGAAACCGTCTGTTGCCATTGCCAATTCTTCGTAAGTGAAGCTACTTTTTGAGAAACCCAAAGCATAGCCGGGCGGAGGAGGCGGAGGAGGGAGGGGATTTTCCGAGCCAGAATAAGAGCCTCCACTGCTGCTCATGAAATGGGGCGGAGGAGGAGAGTTGGGGGGCCGGGAGGCATATGCCTGAGGAGGAGGTGGCTTAGGAGCCACACCTACTACTGGGTCGGTTGGTGGAGTATTCTGCCGCCATTGTTGCGGAGGACCGCCATAAGGGTCATCTGGAATTCACCGGAAAACTCCATAAGATAAGTGAATTCCAGAAAAAAATGTAAAAAATTCAACAACCCATTTCGAATTTTCAGATCGAAAAGATCTGCAGGCTCAAATTAAGAGAGTAGCAATATCTATTCCTTAGCACAGTCAACTTGGAGAAGATGGGTAAGCCATTAATAATCTTCTAAGACCAAGATAGATCTTAAATCTTGGAAATGTTTGATGGATTTTCAAGTAATTCATAATAAAGCAATGTTTGAAGATTTTAAAAAATGATTAAGAAATTTCTCACCTTTAGGTCCAGTCGGAGGAGGTCTGCCGTAGTGGTCCTCTTCATCACGCCTCCTCTTAGTCTTCTTTCTGCAGCATAGGCATAAAATACTTAAAATCACAAGGACAATTGCCCCTCCGACGGCGATTGCGACCACTACCCCTGTGGAAATCCCAGACGATGAGGAAGTTGACGCCGGCGGAGTTGTGGTCCCCAACGGCGGTGGAGGACTCCTAGACCCAGAACTTGTCGGAGGTGGGGGACTTGATGTCGAGTTGGTAGTAGACGGAGGCGTAGGAGAGGCTGTGGAAGGCGGGGGAGGAGAAGTTGACGGTGTAGACGGTGGAGGTGGAGAAGACGTCGACCGAGACGGAGGCGATGCAGTTTCGGGAGGTGGTGGCGATGGAGTTGTCGGAGGAGGAGCAGATGCAGGCGGAGGCGGGGGAGAAGCAACGGGTGGCGGAGGAGAGGTAGAGTTTGTGGACGGGGACGTCGGAGCCGGCGACGTCGTCGGAGAAGGGGTCGACATTGCCCACAGAAACGGGCCACCGAAAAACAAAACACACAGAAGGAATTAAGAAATCTAGCCGGAAAAGGAATTAGATTTGTCCGAGACCAGAGAGTTCGATCACTTTCTCTCTCTACAGAGTGATGTCTGCCTAGAGAGAGAGAGAGAGAGTCCGCTTGAACGTGGAATTAGCATATGTTGAACGAGTTAACGGAGCTTGTTTTTTTTTTTTTTTTTTTAATAAATCACATGGGGATAAAAGCGTAATTATCGGGTATGAGCTGTCCAGCTGGGACTAAAATCCCCAATGCATGGGACCCACACGGCTGGGCCCACAGCTGGCCCGCGATTTTCTCCGTCCCGTTTACTCGTTTTCCAATCAAAATTAACTTAATTTAAGAATGATTAATTAATTATATGATAATTTTTTTTTTTAATAATTTTATTTATTTAAGATACTCCCATTTTCTTAACTCTATATTAATTTTATGTTTTACATACAATATTATATTGTATTAATCTTTTCAATATAATATTATCAATTTTAGATAGAATTCTGCATAAATTTATTCTTAAAATTATTTTAAAATACATTATACTAAGTAAGAAAGAGATCTAAACTTATAAATCATGTATTTTTTAATCTTTCAAGTGATGTGAGATTGTGCACCTTCATCGAACTCACACTTGTGCTATTCTTGACTTCACAAGCGGGCTGCCACAATCTTCTCTATTGGGGGTCTGATGTCCTCGTTAGTCATACTTTTGATTGAGATTTGACTCTGGTATCATTTGTAACGTCTCTAGTCCTCTCAATATAATATTATCTACTTTATGTCGAAACTTGCACGATTTTATTTTTTGGGTTAGCCCAAAACGCATTATACTAGTTAAGATGGAGAATTCTACTTATAAACAATGTTTTGTCATTCTCTCATGCGATGTGAGATTGTGCATCCCACTGATATGACTGGTACCCACACCTATGCTTTTCTTGACTTCACACGGGTAAATTGCTACAATTATATAATAAATTCACACGACTACATGAAAAAATTAAAAAAAAAGTATTTCACGTTTTGTACACATAATTACAATACTATCCAAGTTACTTTGACTAACTCAATTTTATCCAGACACTCAATTTTTCATTTGATTTGAGTCTCAAATCTCAGTCGGACA
The DNA here is from genome assembly GCA_022433065.1 of Begonia loranthoides. Classification (NCBI taxonomy): domain Eukaryota; kingdom Viridiplantae; phylum Streptophyta; class Magnoliopsida; order Cucurbitales; family Begoniaceae; genus Begonia; species Begonia loranthoides. Next base: position 38,799,312 of record CM039483.1, on the reverse strand, counting down.
GTCTTTAAATCTTCGAAATCAAGTGTGACATCGATTATGTGCTAAAAATCGAGTGAATCAAAATAATTACTACAAATAAAAATGATAATTACACAAGAATATTAAATATTGGACGAATTTGATCAAAAGAAAATCAATATACTAAAATTAGAAAAGCAGACGGCAGACGGCAGCTAGGTGTGGTTTACTTGCAATGTTGTGATTTGGTGAGGCTCTCCCTCGAGTCAGCTGTCAGCCCACCAACCCTAAGATTGCTCCAAGTGGGGACCACGTTTCAAAAAAGAAGGGTGGGGCCCTTTAACCATGTGGTTCATTACTCATTATATCCAATATTTCCAAAACCTCCTCCAATCTTGTATCAAAAAGAATCTCTTTTTTAATGTGTTCAAATTTCAAACCTTTCTCCTTTTTTGGGTCAATTGTAGACCAAAGTTTGAATGATTAATTCAAAGCTTTGATTAATATTAACAAATCAAACCTCGACACTTAAGCTATTATCAATTTAGATATTTTCATCAATTTAAACCATTATATGTATATCAGATCGATAGAGTTTGAAATCGTGAGAGAAAAAATCGACAGAATTTGAATTTAAAATACGTGAGTAAATGAAAAAAAGTTATAAACATGGGTTGGATTTAACAAATAAATTGACGATAAAGTTCAAATTGATAATAGTTAAAAGACAGAGGTTCAATTTAAAAAAAAAAAAAAGTTTAAGATCTAATATGCAAATGACACTAAAAGTTAAAGTATAAAGTGTACTTTACCCGAAATTTTATTTTGAAATACTTTAAAAATTCTCGGGCTTGAAAAAAATTAATCTCGAGCCTAATTAGTTTGAGAATACAATTGATTCTCGTAACACAGACTTAATATAGAAATGTATGTTTAGATAATAAAGTAATATTCCATTTATTCTCTAATATTAGTTCTTCAGATATAGCTTATATGTCACTAATTAATTCGTATAATAAATGAAAATAAATTATAAACGTAACATTATTGCAGTAGATAATATTAGGTTAACGTCCAAATATAGAGAGACCCTCTTTTTTTGGAAAATATCTTTCTTTTTTGTTTTATTGATCCACTTACCATAATCTCATTCAAATTACTAAGATTATATAATTACATATATTTTAAATCTTTGATAAATAGTGTTAGATTTTACACAAAAAAAGTTGTAATTAAATGATATAGTTTTAGAATTTACAGTTTACACTCATTCCAACGTGTGACAATAGAAAATTAATAGAATTCCAAGAAGGGTAACAAATAAAAAAAACACTGAACTATTGGATCAGAGATAAGTCAAACTTTAAAGTAATTTTACGAACAGCTAAAGGCTCGAGTTATGAGAAATGAAGAAGGTAAACTTCACTGTCATATTTTCTATTAAAAATGTTAAATTTTAAAAAATATTTTACCAAATATGTATTGTGGAAAGAGTATTTTCTGCAGTAGAAAATATAAATTCCTCAGTACAACTCAAAGGTGAAGTACGACCCCAACTTGAAGCGCAACTTTAATCTCAATCTCAATCTCAATCACAACTACTTCTGTAGAAACTAGCCTTTCGCAATAGAAAACATGTTTCTTCTGCGGAAAATATCATTTCTGTAGTGTATACTAGTTATATTATTTCAAAAAATTTAATTTTTAACAAAAAAAGTAACAGTGATATTTGTCTTATTTATATTTTATAGTTCAAGATTTTAGTTGTTTATAAAATTATTTTAAGATTTGTTTTATTACTGATATAATAATTCAGAATTTATTTTGTTAATTTCTCTAGATAAAAATTAATATAATATAAATGATAATAGACATTATAGGATGACAAAGAGTATGTTCCATCCTTTATTATTTTCCACTCAAATACATACAGAAATTGAAGCATACTCCAAACCAATTTATTATTTTTAACTCTTTTACAGACCCAAATAAAATAATTTAATTTCAGAACCTTCTATTTAATATATTTATTAAAAACCCATCATGCACGCGAAGGAAAGAAATAATGGGTTTGAGAATAATAGTTGAAAAAACAATTATTTATAATTTATTATATAATATGCCATTTGGGTGTTACTCTCAAGTAATATTGGAAAACAGCTGGACAACAAATGACAACAAGAAGATGCGGACATTGTTCCTAAAAAACAAATGAAAATTAATATTTCAATTATTTTTGTTTTGGATTAATTAATTTGTTTGACATTCAACCATCTATCATATTATAGTTGAGTAGTTAATAGAGAGATAGAGACAAGTGATTAATTATTTGATAATTATATTAAATATGTCAACTTAAAAATAAAATAAGAATAAACATCACATGTGTTTGACAAATTACCACAATCTCAAAAATTTAAGTTTGTGAGTTGATGAATAATTTAATAATTTATATTTTTTTTAATATTCTCCCTCACATGTTGGCTAAATTTTTTTTATTAATCTTTACATGTGAGTATTTTTTTAATGAGATTAATTTTTGACTTTGTCGAGATTCGAACTTAGGATTTTTAGCTCTGATACCATGACAAATTACCAACAATCCAAAAAATTTAAGTTTGTGGGTTGATGAATAATTTAATCATTTATATTTTTCTTAATAGTATCGACTATTTTTGCATAATTATTTTCGTAAAAATGTAATTTCGATCTTTCGATGACGTCACTCGAAGTTGCTAGTGAGAAAAGTTGTTTGTGGTAAGCTCGAAAACGAAAAATAAAAATTGTGAAAGCTTCCTCTTAAGGGGAAGAAGGGAGTGGTGCTTTGAAAAATCAGTTTTGGATAAATTCTAATTATAATTTGAAATATCTTTAATTTGATATCAAAATTAATTTTGAACAGGTTAAGTGAAAATCTTTTATTTTAAAAAATATTCTCAGGTTAACAGTGATGTTTTCGTCGTTCGTTTCCTATAATTGAGTGTTTTATTTATCAACGAAAATTATTTAGTAGTTGACTTGTCATTGATTCTATAGTTCAGTGATTATTTTATTAATTTTCCTTGAAAAAAATTAAAGATATAATTTATGGAATATTTGTTCTTGGCAGAGTGTAACTATAAGAAAGGAGGGAATAATCAAATTAATAATGTTGATAAAATAATTGTCATCAATATTTTATGATATAATATTATAAACTTTGCTTCAAATTTAATTACTTAATTCCTGTCTTTGAAATAAAGACTTCACGGCACTGTCTTTCTTCATCAATAATCTACATCTCCAACCTAATTACAGCCCAGAGGCTCTCCTAATTAGATTATATATATATATATTATAATAATTTTTTTTTTAATATTATAAAAATATAAAACTAATAGTAAAAAAGCCATATAATTAAAGGGAATGTCTAAGAAACAAATGGCAACTCTTTTAGGTGTCGGTTTTCATATGTTTAGGGTTTGTGCTGCTGGGCTTCTCAAAATTGCCTGTAAAAAGCAAGAAAAGCCCAAAAGTATTATCCCAATATTGCTTATGAACAAAACATCGGGCCTGGCCATTGGAAATTGTTTTGATCTTCAAAAATTTTATAGAAGAAGAATAGGCGAGTTGAGCTAACAGATCTCTCGAATGTCTGTTCTAATCTTTATAATTTTTTTTCGTATCATAAGCTCGACCAGTATTCTTTTCAAGTCCAGTCATTTCTACATTTTGCGATCCAAATCAATACAACTTCACCCGACGTGCTTACCAATTATCAACCTAGTTTCTTACCACAATATTACACAACATATTTGACTGTGTCAGTCCTTGTGACAACGCTCTTTTAAACGAAATTTCACAACGATGGTGCAACAAACTCTTTAAATATTTAATTGACGATTAATTGAAAGAATAAAAGACAAAAAAATATAAGATTATCCATCTTGAGAACTTTTGATTAACATATCCCATAAAAAGGTATAATTTAGGAATATTCTAGAGGATTGGTCAAAGAGATAATTTAGACATTAGGAGAATAAATAATTACTTTGAGTTTTTTAGTTCTAAAAGAGTATAAGATGATGCGCTTAAGAGATCGACAAATACTTTTTAAAAGGGTAAATTATGAAAAGAGTTAGCAGATCTCTTGAATGTCTACGTTTTATGTGGCAGTCTGTTCTGTGAAGATTCAGAAAGACCTAACTGTGGGTCTGACCCCTATTAGGAGGGGAGGGGGGGAAACACAATCTCACATTGCTTGGAAGAGTAGAAAATGCATGATTTATAAGTAGAGTTCTCTTCTCTACTTAGTACAACGCGTTTTGGGCTAATCCTAAGAACAAAATCACACAAGATTCAACCTAAAGCGGACAATATTATACTGAAAGCACCAAGAGATGTTACACTTTATATGTAATTTCTTTTCTATCATATCGTTACTGTTTTGTGTTTATTAAATTTTACAGGGTTACTATCGCTTATACAACGTATTCGTTATTGCGTCAAACACCGTAATATTGATCAAATATTTGATAAGAACACTTGAAAATGCAAATTAACATGTTCAAATATTTTTAATAATTTATAACCAAAAAAAAACATAGCATAAGTTGGTGACACATTATCTAAGCAAGACACCCTAAAATAACATTAGAAAAAGGTATGAACAAGATAAATGCTGTTCTTTCTAAAATTGGTAGAGATTAGATTGGCCAACCTGTCTTCTCTTCTCCACCCCCTCTTGTCTCCTCTAAAATAAGGATAAAAAATAGTGGATTCCCCTCCCCTTTCTCATCTTCCTCCACAAATAAAAAATAGTAAATTATGAAATATTTCCTAGTCTTGTTATTTATTTTTGTAAATATAGGTTTTTATGCAACAAATTAGCTAAATCTAGCAAAATTGTAATTATATTTTTTGTACTCTTGTTATTATTGTAAATCTTGAAAAATATAATTTAATTACAAATAATATTATGAGATATTTGTGTGTAATTTATTTATTAATTCATGTAATTTATTATTTTAAATATTTATATTATTATACTAACAAAGAAAAATTATTTAAGCACCAACTAAATTAGAGGGTAAATATGATATTATTTTTTAATTTATTATTTATGAGTTCTAATAGAAGTAGGGGTGGACAAATCGATTCTAGATTCTAGTTCTGGACCTTTCAGAACCGACCGTGCGGTTCTCGGTTCCTGACTTCCAGCTTCGCTTTCGCAGTCGCAGCTTCGCCTTCGCAATTGTAGCTTCACCCTCTGTCTCGGTTCCTGACTTCCAGTTCCAGCTTCACTTTCGCAGACTCTCCCTTAAGTTTTAAAATCATCTATTCTCAGTTCTTGAATTATGGAACTGAGAACCGAATCGCACATACCAAAAAAAAAAAAAATTGAAACAAAAAATAGTAAAAATATAGAAACCAAGAATTAGAACCGACCTAGAACCAAACTTCGATTTTGGGTCGGTTTTCCTTTCGGGTAGGTTCTTGCCCACCTCTAAATAGAAGGGTGTGATTATCCACCCAAACATTTCAATTTGAGATAATCTCTGTAAGGAAGTACTTGAAATATATAGTAACTTAAGGGGAGAACTCTTAATAATTTCTTGCTTTTGAGGGACATAATCTTGGAATTTTTGCAAAATCCAGGAGGTTGATTGAGCAGGTTCATGAATCGGAGAAATTATTGTTGAGATTTTCCTGCAATGGTAGGCTCTGGCTCTCGTAGCAGCCATTGTTAATAATTTCTCTCGAGTTGCTCCACTGTGTTCGTCTTCTCTGGTTTGGCCATTTATTTCTTATCTTCGTCGACAGTGAGCAGGCGTGTGCTCAGAGCGTGTTATGGCTTCAAGCTTTTTATAAAGTGCTTTGCTTCTCGAAAAGTAAGCACACATTGTCTCTCTTCTCTTCCACTTGCTCTCTCTAGTTTTACTCTCCGAAAGTGAGAGACGGGTCTGAAAAAGTTCAGATCTTTTCGTTGTCATTAAATAGGTGTGATAAATCAGGTCATCGTCTGGCTGTATCTACATTATTATATATAATATTAGAGCACCCGTCTTGAAATTGTGTTCTTATCCATTGCAGACAGGTAAGTATCGATGTTGTCCGGATCGGCGCTTGGCCCAGATGAGCACCTGTGTTATTACCCACTTCCAGATTCAGATGACTCTACGCCGCCGACGAAGGGTTTCCTTGATGATGATGATGGGCGACAAGCTCAGTGGCTTAAGGAGATCGGTGAGAGAGGTGATTCCGATGAAATGTGTATTGCGTCGGAGGAAGGTTGTGATCGGACAAAGGCTCGTTTGAATAAATATGCACTCGCCGGTGCAATTTTGGCTTCGACGAACTCGATTCTTCTCGGATATGGTGAGTTTTACAAATTGGGAACAAAGGAGAAACGAAAAATGGGAAATAGGGTCTTTATTTTGATGTGAATTTGTTTTTATTTTGCTGGTTTTAATGGTGTCTTTACAGATATAGGGGTTATGAGTGGCGCTGTGCTTTATATTAAAGATAATCTGAAAATCAGCACTGCCCAGCAGGAAATTTTGGTTGGTTCGTTGAATATTTGTTCGTTAATCGGATCATTAGCCGCCGGTAAGACTTCCGATTTGATAGGCAGGCGTTACACAATTATTTTAGCAGCGGCAACTTTTTTAATCGGCTCTCTCCTCATGGGTTTTGCTCCGTCGTTTCTGTCTCTTATCGCTGGTCGAGTGGTTGCCGGAATAGGAGTCGGGTATTCCCTCATGATTGCTCCAGTGTATGTTGCAGAGCTCTCTCCGGCTCTTACCCGAGGATTTCTCACATCTCTTCCAGAAGTTTTTATCAATTTTGGTATTCTGTTGGGTTATATTTCTAATTATAGTTTAGCGACTCTACCGGAGGAAATTAACTGGAGATTAATGCTCGGAATTGCTTCATTTCCTGCATTGGCGGTCGCTTTGGGTGTCTCTGCTATGCCGGAATCACCTCGTTGGCTGGTTATGAAAAGAAGATTAATCGAAGCGAAACAGGTTCTCTTAAAAACATCTGAAACAAAAGAGGAAGCTGAAGTTAGATTTAATGAAATAGTTAAAGCTGCTTCATTTTTCCCGACGATGAACTCCGGCTCCGGTGATCAAGCTTCTTCAAGCACCTGGCACGGCGAAGGAGTCTGGAAGGAGCTTTTATTGAGACCCTCTCGACCGGTTCGACGAATTCTCATCGCCGCCATCGGCATTAACTTCTTCATGCAAGCCTCCGGCAACGACGCTGTCGTCTATTACAGTCCAGCAGTTTTCAGAAACGCCGGAATTCACAACAAGAAGCAGCTAGTCGGAGTGACAGTGATAATGGGGTTGGTTAAAACGAGCTTTGCCTTGATATCGGCGGCGTTCTTAGACAGGTTCGGTCGGAGGCCATTGTTGCTGCTTGGATCGGCCGGAATGGCTGTTTCTTTAGCAGCGTTAGGCCTCGGTTCGAAATTTCTCGACTATTCGATCACAAAGCCAGAGTGGGCGATTACGTTGTGCGTCGTCGCCGTCTGTTCAACCGTTTCTTTTTTCTCAATCGGGATCGGACCAATCACCTGGGTTTACTCGTCGGAGATATTCCCGATGCGGCTAAGAGCGCAGGGCTCAAGCTTGGCCATATCGGTGAACAGGGTTGTGAGTGGAATAGTGGCGATGACATTTCTGAGTATATCCAGAGAGATAACATTCGGGGGAATGTTTTTTGGGCTGGCCGGAATAATGGTGGTCGGAACTGTTTTCTTTTACTTTTATTTGCCGGAGACGAAGGGGAAGACTCTGGAAGAGATCGAGGGCCTGTTCGAGGATTAATTTGTCCGTGAGATTCTTCAATCATTCATCTCCATCGATTATTTCTTCCAAAATATGTTTGTTTAGTGGGAAAAAATTAAGGATTTTGATGGGGAAAATCAACATCAGAGGATGAAGGTCAAATAATTTGAACACCTTGTAATTAATTTTAGGCAAAGTGATGAACGAAGGGATAATTTAGTGTGGATGGAACTTTTCAATAATCCATAGCTAATTATCAAATATTCATTTATTTTTTTTAAACTTAGTTCTTAAATTTCAAAATTTTAAAGTATTAATAATGAATATTTTATTATTATAGATATTATTAAATAATAAATATTATATGAAAAAATTATTTTTTAGTATTTTTTTGCAATAAATATTTATCTTTAGCTAAGAAAATCAAATTTTTGAAAGAATACTTAATTTTTTTGTCAGAAATACACGTTTACACTAAAAAAAATGCCATTTTCGTGTAGAAAATATGAGAAATTTGTCTTTTTTTACAACTAATTAATGTACCGTTGAAAGATGGTCTATTCATTGTAAAAATTTTTTTACCTCAAAATAGATATATTTTTTTTCGATACTCGCGCAGTCTAAGAATATTATTTCGTCATTAAAGTGCAAATATTTAATTTCAGAATGATTAGAATTGTTGGTGTTTGTGAAAATGTTGATATTTACTATTTAACAAACAAATAAAAATATATTTTGCTTAAGTCTAAAAAAAAAATCAGTTAAAAAATTTTCTTGTATTTCATATTAATATTGATAATTTTGCGTGGACAATATTGATTGTGCTGTTAAAATAATTATTTTGATAGGAATGAGTAAATGTTCGTTAAATTCACTTTTTAAAAAGTATTATAAAACCCAAATTCTTAATATTAGGTACAATGATTTTTAAAAGGTAAATTAACACGGCTGACTATATAGTTTGGGATCAATGACAAGTTAAATTCTGAAAAAATTTTATTAACAAATAAAATCCTGAATTATAAAAAATTCTCGCTGATGACTTCACAGTCACGTTTCCCGTCCAAATCCGTCGACGTTAACGCCTCTGTTTCGTTGAAGGGAAGGACCGTCAAACGGAGGCGAATGACGTCAATTATCAGGGGGCGAGGGACGTCCCTCCTGCCAGTTATCGGGGCATTGGAACAATTCTCGAGCAATGACGACGATTGTTAATGGCCGTTGGATCGAGGAAAGACATCCCCTGCTCAAAATTGATGGTCAAGATTGAATTTGTCAATTTCCAAAGGCGATGGCAGATGATATTCCATGGCCATTGAATCGAGTGAGGGACGTCCCTTATTGAGATTGAGGGTCAGGATTGAATCTGCCATTTTCCAAAGGCGATGGCAGATGACATTCTATGGCTGTTGGATGAAGCAAGAGACGTCTCTTATTGAGATTGACGGCCAGGATTGAATATGCCATTTTCCAAAGGCGATGGAAGACGACAATCCATGGCCGTTGGATTGAGTGAGGGACATCCCTGGATCGGAATGGATGCTCAGGATGGACTCCAAATTCTTTTCAGTTGAAGGATCACGTGCAAGGCACATGCATTTTTAAAACGCAGGAATTCCCTCAATTACGACGGACATCCCTTTTTCATAACGAATGTCCCTCACCCTATTTGATTAATAATAACTTCGCTGTTCGATTGTGTTCAGCGATTTAGGGTTGCTTGCTCTTGCGGGAACGTCCTTCAAGATTATATATATAGTCAATCGAGATAAGAGACGTCAATCGAGATGAGAGACGTCAATCGAAAGGAGAAACGCTATCGTTTAGCGTTCAAAGAATGACATTCGATAAAAAAATGGACGTCCCTCGTATTAAGATAGACGTCCGTTTCATACTGAACGACGACGTCTTAAGACGAGAGACATCCATTTCGAACAGAATGATGTAGTTTTGGTCGAGGAACGTCCGTTTCAAGATGAGAGACGTCCAAAATAGGGCGAGGGACGTCTGCTATGGAAGAGGGACGTCCGTCTTAATTGAGGAAATTCACGCGTTTTAAAAACGCATATGCCTTGCACGTGACCCTTTAACTGAAAAGAATTTAAAGTTTATCCTGAGCGTCTATTCCAATCTAGGGACGTCCCTCTCTGGATCCAACGGCCATAGATTGTCATCCGCCATCGCATTTGGTAAATGGCAAATTCAATTCTGGCCGTTAATCTCAATAAGGGACGTCCCTCGCTCAATCTAATGACTATAGAATGTCTTCCACCATCGCCTTTGGAAAATGGCAAATTCAATCATGGCTATCAATCTCGATAAGGGATGTCCCTCGCTCGATCCAACGGCCATGGAATGTCGTCCGCCATCGCCTTTGGAAATTAACAGATTCAATCCTAGCCATCAATTCCAAGCGGGGGATATCTTTCCTTGGTCCAACAGCCATTGACAATCATCGCCATCGCTTGAGAATTGTTCCAACGTCTGATACCTTGCAAGAGGGAAGTCACTCACCCCCTGATAATTGACCTCATTCCTCTCCGTTTGACTGTCCTTCCCTTCTACGAAACAGAGGCGTTAACATCGACGAATTTAGAAGGAAAACGTGACTATGTGATCACCAGCGAGAATTTTTCATAGTTCAGGGTTTTAATTATTAACAAAATTTTTTTAGAATTTAATTTATGGTTGATATCAAACATAGGGTATGCAGTGTTAATTTTCATTTTTTAAAACATTTATTTTACAAGCTTTCAAGTTTTTACCTTTAAAAATATTTAAGAAAATAAGTTTATTTAGCTACCAGCGGGGTATAACCAGAAAAACATCAAATCAAAATACCACTATCACTACTTCTAGAGAGAGCCATTTCCTTGAAAAATTATGATAGTATATGCACACCAAGACATTGGAGGGCCCAATGTTAAGAGAATTAACCAAGCGAACGAAGGAATTTATTTATAGATTAATCATAAAATTTCAAGAAAAAGAGGTTGTTCAACAAGTTTTTAACATATTTCCTAAACCATTTAATATTTTACGTAGGAGTGAAGAGAACTTAGAATTGGAGATGAAAGATTGAAGTATTTTTGGACTAAAAACACAAATTTTTGAAGTATTGGGTTTATATATATTTTTGGGTTGGCCATTTTAGGCTTAAGTTTAATTATTTGAGGGTTTTAAATGATATTTAAAAACTTATCCACGTGGCTGTACAAAAATTAGACTTTTTAGACAAGTTTGTCTTTTCATTTCCTCTGGGTAGTCTTTTCATTTTTCCTAGAAATTTTTATTAGGTTGTTTGATTGTTTTCTAGGCTAAATTATCTTAGTCTATTTAAACTTTTTGTATCTACTGTTAAGAAAAATATAAATGATTAAATTACATCAACCCACAAGCTTAAGCTTTTGAGATTGTTGGTAATTTGTCATGGTATCAGAGCTAGAGATCTCAAATTCGAATCTCGGCAAAGTAAAAAGTTAACCCCATTAAAAAAATATCCACATGTAAAGACCAATAAAAAAAAATTGGCTTACATATGAGGGAGAATGTTAAGAGAAATATAAATGATTAAATTATTAATCAACCCACAAGCTTAATCTTTTAGGATTGTTGGTAATTTGTTATCTACTCCTTTAAGGAGAATTTTGGTGAATTAAAAATTATTTTGAAAGTTTCTTTGTAAGAACTTTCTTTTAGTTCTTTGTGAAAGAATTGAATCTGGTTTTTTCAAGTTAAAATTTGGGGAGATCAATCTTGATAACTTTGATTTCAATTGACAAGTTTGGTTGGTGTCAAGTTCATTTTCTTTGATCCAAATTTTTGGATTCTTTTCCATCATTCGTCGTTTTATCTCATGTTTTCTATACGTGGGGTTCTTATCATCAGCTCCGATTGAAAATTACCTTGACATGCCTTTAATTAAGTTTGGAATTTCACCCTTGGATACAACCCTCGGTTGTCTTGACATCTACTCTCCATGAATAACACAAACATACATGCACTAGTAAGTGTGCTACATACAAGGGCCATTCTACCACCCAGGTGTACCGGAAAAATAATTAAATTGATCATAGATGCTCAATTTTCACCCGTAAAATTATACATACATGGATAAAAATCAGATATGTTGTTAAACATGATATTTCCTTACTTATAACTATATGATATAATTAATTTATTAAGCCAATAACTTTTTTTTCATGTTTTAGGATATGCTTTTCAACAATATGTTAACAATATGTTAACTCTTCCATCATAATCTCTAATCTCATTTATTACAAGTTAAAACAATTAAACCACAGTTAGTAAACTAAACCACAGTTAGTAAATGGGTGTCTAGTCCAGCTGTTTAGAGCATGAATTGATGTTCATAAGTTGGGTTTAATGCTCTCTCCCATAAATTGTATTGAATGGTCTACTTAATGGCTTACTCTACTTCTTCCATCCAATTGATTAGCATTTACCAAACTAGCTAACCCCTTTCAACTAAATTTAATATCTGGGTTAGCTTCAAATCTTCCGAAAGTAATATTCAATTTGTCATCTAATTTTACACTTTAATTTTTACTTTTTATAAAACTGATCAACATACTTTTTAATATTTGACCATAATAACACTAGGGTGGATCGATAAACATCGTTGACATTTTTCGAATGTGGTTGAATGTTGAATGTTGAAGATGTATTAAACAAAATATTTGGTTTTGGGTAAAAGATTGGTAAATAATAAGAAAGAATCAAGGGAAGATTGAAAGTATAATTAACAATAATTGAAACTAATCTAACTACAAACTATGTGTTATAATAATAATGAAGACAAAAAGACATGATTAAGACACGTCTTAATGGTTAAGACTTTTTTTAAGAAATTATAAATATTTTTAAAAGCACTTCCTCGTTTGGTATTCTCATGCATTCGATCTCCCTCTCTCTCTCTTTCTACCAAGCTTCTTCTCCCATGGAAAGTCGGTTCAAGCTTCGTCTCTCACGTTTCCTCAGACTCTCTTTCGGCTCCTGCAGTTCTCAGAACTTGTCTGATTTCTTAGAAAAAACTGTCTGTCTTCCTCGGAGAAGCCGAAACTTTCATGTTGTCTGTCCGATTAGTCGGAAAGTAAGACTTTTTCCGTCCTTTTGCCGGCCGGGTTCCTCCGACATGTCGCCGACCTTCGTTTCGTATCAGGATGATAAGTTTGAATTTCCAATACGTGATTCGTGGGAGATGTGCTCTCCGTTTCTTACTGCCAATATGGACGGCCGAACCTGCCCACCTGTCTCTCCTTTTTCTCCGCAGACCCCCGAGTTTCTTGGATTGAATGATCACAGAAGGGAGAAGCAAAGGCAGAAGAAGAGGAGGAATAAGAAGAAGACTCTGTTAAGTGTTGGTGAAGAAGACGATGAAAGAGAGGAAGAGAAGGAGAAGCTCTCCATTTCGAAGGGTTTCTCCTCCGATTCTCCACACTCCCACCGGAAAAAGAAAAGGATTCGCCGGAAAATGTCTGCAAATCGGAGCGCCGATCACATGGAGCTACTTACATTTCAAGGGAAAGTGAGCGAAAGCTTAGCAGTAGTAAAGGAATCCAGCGATCCTTACAACGATTTCAGAGCATCAATGGTGGAGATGATAGTGGAAAACCAGATGTTTTCTGCCAAAGATCTTGAACAGCTTTTGCAGTGTTTCCTTTCCCTCAATTCTCACCAACACCATAGAATTATTGTTCAAGTTTTCTCAGAAATATGGGAGGCATTATTTCAGATTACCGTTGTTGATAACAAAACGACGAACAAATCCAGCCTCTTTCTTCGTTTGCTGTAAAAATCCATGGAAGAGAATTCCTTTTGTATCTGTGACAGATAATGAATATGTCAATTCGAAAAATAATAGTAAAATGATCATCCTTATGCACATATCTGATGTCTTCTTCAAATTCGTTTCTATTTTTAAATTGAATTAGGTAACCACACTTCAACTTCTAATTATTCACTCTAATATTCTTTTTGAAGTTACACTTATTTTACTCATTAATTACATTAATTAATAAATAATATCCAAAAACTAAAATTAAAGTATAAAATTAGATAATAACTTATTGAATTATATTATAGTTTTTAGGTATGAAAAAAGGAAATCATTATTAATTATAATAGAAGTTTGAGTATGACATCTTTTAGGTTCATTCCAAAGTCTAATCTATATAAGCAGACAAGAAAAGTTCAGTTAAATGGATTGGTTATTTTATTTGGAAGGTGACATTGAAAATAATAAAAGAAAAATATTGTTAGGTTTGGCAAATAATTGGCCTATAAAAGAGACTAAACTTTATGAATGTATATATTAGATGAATCTCTATTTGTTGATTTGTTAACCATCAATTTAACTAATTTAATTATGGAAATGAAAACCCTAAAAAAAAGATTCAATATCATATTATATTATATTATATTTATTAAATAAATAAATTTATTTTTTTTAAGAAGGGGAGGACCCCTTCCTTCTTGGGCCCACGAACAGAGAATAATGAGAGAGGGAGAGAGCCTAGAGGGAGAGATTTCACGGTTCTTCCGTTCGATCTGAGTGTCTAATCTTCCGATCTTCAAACTTTGTGAAGGTTCTCCAAAGACACGTCAATTTCTAATCTTTGTCTTTTCGTTTAAATTTCTGTTTATAACGAATTTAGATTTAGAGCTTGAAAACTTGAGATTTTGGATTGTTTCTGCAAAATATTAGTCGATCAATAGTTTTCATTAAATTACTTGCCAATTAGAGGTAAAAATGGGTAGAAGGACGGATTTTTTGCAATGACCTATATCAAAATGTTGTCTCCCAGCGTTTGCGGAGAATGCAGGTTTTGGAGTATGTGTTTGAATTTCCGCTATAGGAGTACGTGTTTGGATTTCGATTGCGGGTGTCCGCGGTAGTAGTTTGGAAATTCGTTGTTAGCAACCACAATAGAGGTGTAACATCCACTGGTGATCCCAATACAATATTGTCCGCTTTTGGCATGCCCGCACAGTTTTGTTTTTGAGGTTAGCCAAAAACGCGTTTTATTAGGTAGGAAGGAGACCCCTACTTATAAACCATGCATTTTGTATTCTCCCAAGCGATGTGGGATTGTGCACCTCCACTGATATAGACCGGACTCACACTTGGGCCTTTCTTATCATTCACAGGGCGGACTGTCACAATCTCCCCTCTTTGGGGACCTGACGTCCTCGTCGGCCACACTTTCGGTTGGGATTGCGCTCTGATACCATTTGTAACGTCCCCCAGTACTTCCAGTTTAATATTGTCCGCTTTGGGCCGAAGCCTGCATGATTTTGTTCTTGGGGTTAGCCCAAAACGCGTTGTACTAGGTAGGGAGGGAAACCCTACTTATAAACCATGCATTTTCTACTCTCCTAAGCGATATTGAATTGTGTATCCCCAGTGATATGGGCCAGACCCACACTTGGGTCTTTCCTAATCTTCACAGGGCAGGCTGCCACAAAAGGTCTGGACATTTGTTGCGGGTATCCACAGTAGTAGATTGGGTGTTCAAGATAGTGACTTGGACTTCCATTGTGAGCTTTGGACGACCGCAAAAAAAGTTTGAGCGTCTGTTATAGGGCTTTAGATGACTGCACAGTGGTCTTTAGGGGAAGCTTTTGGTGACTCGGCACTACGCGCCTCATTGAGGTTTGCGGCCATTTATCATTTCCTTTGGTTTAGGTTCTTATTCCTGATATATGACTCATCCACTCTAGCCCCTAATGTTGGTAGAAGGATTCCTGACATTTTGTTTGTTAGAGGCTCCAATGATTTCACGGACTTTGAACTCATTTCTGAGAGTAGTGTTTCAGTTGGTAAGAAGAGCAATCGTCGTCAGGGTAGAGATTTTTCTATTGTACTGCATTGCATCATAGTTTTCTAAATTTTTATTTTGTGAGCTATCACATGAAACCTAATGTGTTTGGTTTAGCAACACGTCTGTTTTTATATTATATGTACGTCAGTTTTTACACATTTATTTTAAGCATGCATGATATTTCATTTCTATCTATATATATGCATGTTTGGATGAACCTCCTACTGTTTTGTACAATAGCAGGGTCAAAACAATATGATGTTATCTCTGTACGCCTTCTATTGCGTGAAAGTGTTTTGATTGTATAACGTGATTGGGTAATAGGACGGTGATGACCAATCTTTGGGTTTGAATCCCTAAATCGAACGAGGGTGTTTGTTTATACAATTGATTCACGTTGACTAGTTTTCGAACAATCCTTTTTTTTTTTGCCTCATGTGATTGACTGGATATTCGTATCTTCATCATCCTTCATGCACCTTGTGGGCAATCATCGTGCTGGGGTGTAATAACCCGATCCCAATTTTCTCGATTTACGATGTAATCGTTTTTGTGTTTAAAAATAAAAGTGTGGATGTTTCTAAGTTACACCGTATTATGAATGTTAAGTTGCGACGTATAACTTCGTAGACGTTTAAGTTGGGAAAAAAAAATTTAAGAGGAAATGTGATAAATGATGAAATTATGTGGCTGCGGACGCTGGCTAGAAAAGTGCGGACGCTGAGGACGCAAAAGTTAGCGTCCGATTTGAATCTGTCCAATTGGATTTCATGCAGACGGTTCACATGGACGGGGCGGATGAAAAAATGGCATCCACAAAACCATTTCGGACGCTGAGGACGCCTGCTTTAGGACACCATTTGCTGTATAATTTTGGAGACGCGGACGCTGCGGACGAATGTACGGCGTCCGCAACGCACCAGAACTGCGAAATAAAAGTCAGAAAACAACGACAAATTTGACGTTTTTCAATTTAATTCTCACACTTTCGGTGCAAAGGCCTGTTTCCTGGAGTAGCCCACCCTATTTGTCCCTCCAGTACGTTTTGTCCATTGGAAAAGCTCCCTTCTCCCTATTTAGATAATATCTTTCCCCATATTTTCTGCATAAGTGTTCCTGCTGCATCAAGGTTGGCTGAGGAAGGGTTGCGCAGGGAGAGTTGATTTGGTGAGGCTGCATCTCGTCCAGACAAGGTAAGGATTTGGTGTGTCTTGGCCGTCTAAGCCCTACCCACAAGTGATTTAGTGTGTTGTTGATTCTGTTTTTCTGATTTTTATGCTTTTACTAGGTAGACATGTGAAATGAGATAAACATGGTATATGATGGATCAAGTCACAAAATGAAGACTAGAAAATGAAGGAAATATGATGATGTATGTATGAAATGAAGATATTAATGATAAATCACAAAAATATGGAGATGTAGGTGTTTTATTTTCCTTGCTAATTTCTGTCATCAAGGTCACTGTCATCAAATTGTCCCACTTTCACATGCACTTCTATGATATGATAAGGATGCTAAGTTCAAGCATACTCTAAGAGAAACAAAGATTGAATGACAAGGTTAAAGTAGTTTGCAAAGGAGAGTCATCCTAGTTGTTAACCTTCCATGTTGAAATTCTAGTTTTAATTATGAGTTATTAGTTTGACTGTCAAACTTGTAAACCCCTCCCAAATATGAACGAAAATGAAGAATGATAAAGGATGAATGATAAAGGAAGGATATGGTATGAATTAATTATGATAAGTAGAAGAAAAGAACTGAATGGAAGAAATGGCAAGGTTTATGTTCTGATTTTCTTTGTGATTCTGATCTGGTTAGGAAATTTATTGATGTTATGTGCTAGATTTACATAAAGCATGAATCAAATGGTAGGTTCTTATGTATGTATGTCAAAGGCATGGTTTCTAGTTGCTAGTTGGATGGTTAAAACATGATTAACACTTCAATATGTACTGGTATTGGTAATTGTTAGGAAGCATGATAGATAAGGGATGGTAAAAGACATGTAAAACATGAGGTTCTGATTGTTTTGTGATTATAGTTCTGCTGTTAACTTTTATGCTAGATCTTGTTTGTGCAAACTCATAGAGTTGATTAATTTGCAATGTTGTCAAAAGCATGATTAATACTCTTATAGAATGGTAGTAAGAAAAGATATTGCTAGTTGAACTACATGGTCAAAGCCTGATCTTCTTTGTTGATATTTCTCGTTGTTTTTGTTTTGCAAGATCTTATGTTACAAATTGTAAAATGATTTGTTTTCTGGAATGATTGTGGGATGTTGGTCTTTTATAGTTGATGAGTAGAATAAGTCATGTTAATAGAAACCAAATAAGGAGCACCCAAAGGATTGGTGCCACATGCATGAGTGAGGAAAAGAATGAATAAGACGATGCCGGGATGTACGGGACACGTCATCACCGAGGAAGCCCTCCGTTCGGGATACGTCGGAAGGGTAGAAACTCTAAAGGCGGGACACGCCAATAGAGAAAGACTCTAGAGGCGGGACACGCCAATAGAAAAAGACCCTTAGAGGTGGGACACGCCAAAGAGGGAATGAACGATGATAAGAATGTTCGGGATGAACGGGATACGTCATCACCGAAGAAACCCTCCAAACGGGATACGTTGGAAGGGTGGAAACTCCGAAGACGGGATACGTCAAAAGAGGAGGAACCTCGAAGGCAAGAAATGCTGGAAAAGGAACCGAAAAGGAAGTTGGAAGGCGGATTTCATCCCCTAAGAACCTTCCAATCTTCACACTAGGGACACGAGTGAAGAACGAACGTAATGAAAAGGATTGGTTTGGGTGGCCCCCATTCCAAACGAAATTAAAGAGAGATGCATATATGATTTTCCCCTTTCCTTACTGAGCGTAAGCTCACGTCTTTACTTGTGGTGTAGGTAATGAGTTGACTATGCCTGAAGTAAAGGAGGAGATTTTTCCCATGGAGCCTGTGATAGGTCCGATGGATGCGCCAACGGAGTAGTAGTACGGCAAGAGAACGAGAAATAAGAATGGAAAAGGTTTAATAAGAAGCAAATGGTGATTTTCGTAATCCTTTATGCAAAGTTTTAAATGTGATGTAGACCTATATTATTCATTTTGGTTGGATTTAAAGGACTTCGGTTTATGTTTAAGTTTCTTTATATATGTTGTTTTCATAACTTTTAAATGTTATCTTTTTCCGTTTTTAACTAAATTGACTTATGCTTCCGCAATAGTTCATTTTTGTTTTTCAAAAGAAAGAAAGTTCTATAAGGAAGTTTTAGTAACGATCGGGTTTTGGGCACTCTGATTTATTTATAAAATGAAAAGAAGTTTTACAAATGAAAGAATTTGTATGATAGATGGATAATGCGTATTGAAAACGATTAAGAAAGTAAATTGGAAAAGATTAAGAAATCCGGGTTGTTACATGGGGTCTGTGAAAGACCTCCTTTTCACTGAATTGTTTTCTACGAAAAAAAGTGAAGACCTATTTTAATATAACTTCCTATGTGTGAGACAATGTTTTCGATGCTGCTTCACCGGTGGCTCGTGGAGCCGGTTTTCTTAAAACGATTAAAAAATTTTGGTGAATGTAAATCCATACACAATATTTTCATCTCTGGCTTATGGTTTTAAAAGTAAAATGATAAAATCAATTTTTCATGCATTGCATATAACATAAGTCCCTTACTGAGATAGTCACTCATCCCAAAGACTCTACTCTTTCCTAGGTGTAGATTGAGGCGACCAGGAGTAATGATCATAATGAGGGTTTTCCTCTGGTTTTCTATTTTCCTTTGAGAGTGCTATTTTGTTGTCATTAGTGAGGGTTTTATTCCTTCTCTGGTCTGTAGAACTAGTTATATGTTGTCGAATGATTTTACATTCTTGCGCAATATATTTTTTGTTTATTATTACATTATCTTTATTTCTTTGGCGATCACTTTGTGGACCTCAAACCATTTATATAAGTTATGACTTTATTTTATGCTTAGTCTTCTACTGTCAGTCTTAGACTGAGCGATGGGGTCTTCTCCAAGGATTAGATCATTCGACTTTGTATTTTTGTTAGGTCTGATTTCAGGTTGTGATAATATTAATTATATATCGATTAATGGGTGACATGTAAACGTCATTTTTGAAGAGAAGATTAGAATGTAGAGTTAAATAATAAACTTAATATTACTTTAGTTAAACTAATAGAAAATTGGGTTGAAAATTGACCGTTATAAAACTAAATAAACTACCTCGAGGATGTTTGGAATATGCAAATGTATAGAACAAGCGTGGGTGAAAGGTTTTGGTTTGGTTGCCTCTTGGCAATTAATTCAGTTTGATAGCATCCCTGTGGACATGGGAAGGCAGGTCATATTTTAATTATATTATATAGTCAATTTGATGATTTTAAATTGAATATATGAAGTAAATGAGGTAACAACATTTAAAATATTATATTTAATTAATTTGTTTATTGAGTTTTTTTGAAAGTGTCATATGCTAGTGATGATAAGTTAAAGTAATGTTATGCATTCTATTAGGTTATATTATTATAAAAAAGCATGGATTGAGCTGTTATGTGATATTGAAATCATTATTTAGAAGAATCTTTTATTTAAAATATAGAGTTAGGCATGAAAAATAGAGACACATACATAAAATTTATGCATATGTCAAAGTTTGACATATTTAGAAGAATCATTAGAGTGTATATGTAACGTCCCCCGGTGCTCTGAGTACAATATTGTCCGCTTTGGACAGAAGTCCGCACGGATTTGTTCTTGAGGTTAGCCCAAAACGCGTTGTATTAAGTAAGGAGGGGATCCATGCTTATAAACCATGCATTTTCTATTCTCTCAAGCAATGTGGGATTGTGCCCCCTAATATGGGCCAGACCCACACTTAGGCTTTTAGGGTTGCCACAGTATAGGAGTCCCACATTTGAGCCTCTACGACCAAGGAGGTGCACAATACTAATGTTAGATTAACAATCGATACTATCTATGGAGACACAAAGACCTCCTCTTGGCTCACTATCTCAACACCCCACGGGCACTCAGTACATCTTTTTGGCATCCTTCTCACCTCTGTCCATCATGGACAAGGATCCAACTCTATGGCATGGTGTTATCAGCATTGTGGTGTTAATTGGGTTTTAACGATTAGATTTTCAAAAATTTTGTTCATCTCCATCAATTTTCACTTCTAATTGGTTGTAAAACCCAACAGACACCATTAGAAGCTTCATATCCATAATATTAAATTTTAAACCAAGAATTTTCAATTTTCAATTTTCGATTTTGAAATCAAAATTTTCAACAAAACTCTAAAATTCTAAGCAGATCGAAACATATGTTAGATATGGGCATAAGGAACTTTGATTCTACATAAAATAAAATAAAAATCTAGTCCTCTCTCCATTCTCCCTCTCTCTCTTGATTTCTTCTTTGTTGCCTAAGACTAATTTAAGAGTAATGATATATTTATTCTCTATTCCTACTTTCAAATTCTTACTTCATAATGTGATAAAATATTGGTTTGTGCAATTAATACAATATATTATAAATAATTAAAAGCAGTAATTAATTATACTAATCAATATTTTTCACGTTAGAAAGTAAGAATAAAAAGTAAAAATAGAAAGTAAATATAAAATTATTCATAATTTAAATTAAATTCACACACACACACATATAATCAATTACTTGAACCTTGAAATGTTAGAAATCAAAATTATGATAATTTTGTCGCTGGATCTTAACTATCTTAACTATCATTTTCAAGGCTTTTGTTAATTTAAGATGATTAAAATTAACTAAAAAAATAATAAACTTTATTTATTGAATTAAAATTCTCCAGTCATCAATGGTTACATTGTTTCGGCCGGTTTTTACAAGAGTAGAGTTATTATTTAGCAACTCAATATTTTTATATGATATAGTGTCTTAATTATTTCCTGTGAATATGGTAATTCTTGACCCTTGTTAGGTACAGCTTTTTTGAAATTTATTTCCAAAAGATATTATTAAATAATTAAACTGCAATTAAAGACACTTTTGGAAAATAATAAATAAATATAATAACATAGCTTTAATATGCTTACTTTATACGTAAAAACAATATAAAGGAAGATACTGTCGGGTTGTTTGTCGGCATCGTCAAATTTAAAATTACTATGATCGTACTATCTTCGGATATTCCAAAGAAACCTAATTTTCTGTTGAATTTCTCACTTTAATTTATTCAATAATAATACATAAGATAGTTTATAACATCTTAAGCACAGAGAAAACATAATAATTTGTAAAAAGATCTAAAAACATTGCAATAGTTGTAACTAAAGCATAGAAAGATATAGGAAAATCGTGCATTTCTATGTAAATATTACAAAACATTTGATGCATTGTATTATACTTGAAAGAACTCGAGAAAATTCGAAGTTGAATTTTGATTCATACAAAACTCTCGGAACAAATTATGTAAAGCTCAAGACGCAAAAACATTTAGCAAACAAAATTCACTATGTTTGTAACATGCAGTGATATAATATTATTAATTTTTTGTAGACTCATACAACTTTATCTTAAGTTTTATCTTGAAAGATCTTGTATTATTTGAAAAACTAAAATCTATCGTGTTTGTAATATTTTGATCTTTACGAAGTAGTATAGTATTGTTCATTTTAGGATTAAACTTACGTGACTTTGGTATTAGGTTTTACCTCAAAAGACTTGAATTAGTTGAAGATTAGATCTTACTTGTATACTACCCTGAGACTATATCAAAATAATATGAGATTGTGATATTATTTCTTGATTTTGGGCTCTAACAAGTGTGATAACCACTAAAAAAAAAGTCTTCACAAAGTAAGTTATTAAATTGTGATAACTAATTGTGGATTTCCAATATTATTATAAAAGTTGAGAATATTGTTATGTTAATAATATGATTAGGTAGTGTGATCTAACTAGTGTTGGAACCTTTCAGATATTGGGCGATGTCAGTGCATACATTAATTTTTTTTTTATAAAATTTATTTTGAGATATATTCTTATATTTTTATGACATGTCTTGTCTTTACCCATGTCAGTTTTTATACTACATATATATGTATGATTTTTGGTCTCATGTTTTATATGAGAATGCACATTTAATTTGAACTGTTAATTAGCTCGGTCGTGTGCACCGAGACTGATCAACCCAAGATGGGATCTTTGTTTGATACACATCTTCGAGTATTCGAGAAGATGTTTGTTTTTCAATTAATGGAGTAATGAGACAATTAACTGTGTTATGTCTCTAGATGTGATACCCTAAATATGATTAAGGTTGTTGTGTTATTGTGATTACCGAATATTGTTTTTCCCCTTATGCCTTAGGTATAGTGTGCTCGAAGTCTATAAATGAGTTCATTTTCATTGAGATTCATTGTTTTTATATTAATGACCTATTTTATTATGTACCACAGTAAGTGGTTGTTTGTGACACATGCCCCACTAATATTTCCTTCTCAGGATTTAATATATGATTTTTTATAACATACTCACACACTCGTGCCTTATACCACTTAAATCTTTACTTAATTTAGTTGAGTCACCTCAATGACATTTCTTTTCAGGACATTGTGTAATGAATCGGTTATTCTCACATTAAAAAATGTGTAAAATTTAAAATTTTTTCTTTTTTAAACACAGCGGAAGACTTTTCGCTTTAAAATCATTTAAAGACGATAAATAAAATTTTTTTTCTTAAAATATTTTGTAAAATATAACTTAAAACTTATAATAAAACAAAACATTTACGGAATACAATTTTTTTCTTTTACATTTATAAATCACTTTACAAAATTTTTTACAAACCTTTTTCTCCTTAAGTCCATTAGCCTAGCCACCCACAATATCTGCACGTACAAATTGTTCATCAATTGCTCCTTAACCTGGTTCTCGTACGTGTACCTATATCGACAAAACTTAACTAATGAGTCTAATGCTTAATAAATGATATAAAATAAACTATACAATGCACGTGCCATGCAATTTTTAAAATCTATTTTCGTTTTCTATTTCTTTTCTGTCTTTTCTTTATATTTTCCTTTACCGTTTTCTTGATTTTAACTTTACTTTATCTTAACAGGCATTTGGAGATGTCTAAACTTGACGAGGAAGAACGATTAACTCAACCTCACACCTCAAAACGACCCTTTACATTTATCTTGACTTGACAACGTTAGAAATGTCTAAACTTGACGAGGGTGAGCGGCCAACCCAACCTCACATCTCGTCACATCCATTTACATTTATTTCTTTCATTTTATGCTGGGCTTTACCTACCAGTCCACAAAACCGTTTCATTACATTTCATATCAGTTTCTTTTTGTTTCCGTTTCCTTTTCAAAACCATGCATGAAACCATTTCGTATCATTTTGGAAGCCATGATGTATGATGCTCGTGAATATATACAGTATCTATATCATCAGTAAAATCCTTGAAATATGATCATTATAAACCTCCTATAATGCTCAAGCATGATCATTATCAATATCATTTAAAATCTAATAAACATATCATTAAAAGAACCTATTTCTAATAAACACAGAATCATGCAGCAATACATCCTCGATCAATAGTAGTATCCTCGAACGATAGCATAATCAATAATTGAACCTATTTTTAATAAACATAGTCAGCATACAATTCATAATTCTTGCGATGTAGGCTTTTCGGCAAAACACATACATATCACTTATCTCGTATCCTTAAAGCGTTTAACACTTTCTCCTTCTTCCTTTAATACCTTCAAAATCATTAAACAACCAATCATTAATAATCACAATTTCTTATTCCTGTTTCTACAACTCACTATCCTTAACAATTTCAATAACATTATCTTAACCCAACCAAGACTAAACATCATTAACCATTTCACAATTCCATTTCTAACTTTAGGCGGTAATTATTTAACAACAATCATCGACAAAGAGCAATCCATAACCTTAACGTCCAATACTCAATATTCTAACAAGCAGTAATTACACAGAGAACACTGCATTAAACATTCACCTTTATCCATCAAAGCAGTAACCCATAACGACCATACACAACTACCAATTCATCTCTTAATCATGCATTACTCATAGAATAACATGTCCAAGTGCACATACATCGCCAAGCCAGAAAGTAGTACCAACAGAGAGTAAGATCCAAGCAACAAAGAATAACTCTTAACACTTCATCGAGAAATAGAAACATAGAACCATAATTACACCATCCATTTTCATCTTCTACTATTATCCATATAAAGTCCATAAAACAGAGAAGAAAGTTGTGCGTTATCTGAAGCTCACCCCCGAGGAGTAGAGAACCGCTTCAAGAAGCTCTCTGCTCTTTCTGCTTCACTGTTTTCTCTCCACTTCATGGTCCTTCACTAGAGCACACAACACTCTCTCCCTTCCACTTTTCCTCTTCTTTCCTTCACTCGACACTTCCTCTTCCTCAGCAAGCACTCTCTCTTTCTCATCTTTTCTCTCTGTCTCTCAATTCTCTAGAGAGTCCTTGACCTTCTTCTTTCCCCCTTTCTCTATCTGTTTCTATTTCTTCATCGAAGGCATCCCATATAAGCTTCACCCATCCCCATAAATCTTCACCTACCCATTTATTATTTTTGCCATTTGTAAAAAGAAGAGACATGGAGAAATCACAGATGAGGTCACGTATTGGGATTTTCAATTACTCTTCTTCGAGTAGCAAAATTGCTTGGGGCATCGACCTCTAATTCCCCGTTGATGTAAGCCTATCAGCCGCTGCAACGTAAAAACCAAACTCCTTTTTAATGTGGGATCGGTCGATATACCAATTGACCAGTAATTCCCGGTCGACATCCCATGTAGATTGCTCCAACGCTGAGCTCGACTTTCTGGTCGATGATCAGCGACCTCATACATGACCGCACAATCGACTGCCACCCATATTTTTGTCTCTATAATGTTTTCCGACCGCTCCATCGACCGATCACTCAATCGAAAAACCAACTTGCAATCTGTAATACATTTCAGTCGATCTACTCGACCTCGTCCTTAGCCACTTTGTCGACTGAAAACCCAGGAACAATCTGTAACGTATTTCGGTCGATCTGCTCAACCGTATCTACGACCGCTTACCCGACCTAAATGCCACTACTCTACTCTCTCCTCTTATTCTTCTAACTTAATAATATATATAATTCCACCAATTATCTCCTTAATCGTATGCTAAATCTTTAACTCCCATTTCAACAATTGGTACAAATTACACCAACTTATTTTTGGGGTATCACATTCCATAATAAAATCATTCCAAAATCTCCAAAAATTCATAATTATTATTATTCTTAGTCACAACTTAATTCCATATTTTAAACATAGTCAAGGAAACCATCAGCCACCGACGAGAATTGATCGTTATTTCATTTTTTTAGCCATTTTATTTCTCTTGAGAGTTTATTGTTGGTGAGATATGGTTGATATACTCTAGTTTATTCCTTTCAGCTTGATACTATGTTCTAGCATTTTGTGATATTTATTTCACAGACATTTTATTTGGACTTTTTATTATTGTATTATCTGGATATCATTATTGGACTAATGGCTTAACTCAATGTTATTATCTTTTAATTTTACACTTTTAACTTTTATCTTTCAATGTGACAAAAATTAATTGGTATTATTAATTTGTAATTTAATTATTTATAATTTATCTTAATTTTTATACCAATTGGTAACTAACACGTTAGGATGTAAAACTTGGAATGTAAAAATAAAAAGTAAACTTAGTATTTCTTTAAGCTAAAACTTGATAATCCGAGAATAGAGGCTCACTCAAAAACTAAGTGAAGTTTGTTCAAGAGAGTGAAAGCCAAAGGTTTGCTTGTATTAGTTTGTGCTTTGCATTAGTTATAATTCGAGTATTACGGTTAAAGTGAGTTGTCCCCTCCATTGTTCTATCTTCTCCGTGATTAACGGTGGATTATTTCATGGAATTGCTATCCACCAACACTGGTGCTTTCCAACTCTAACCAAGCTTTAAAGATTTAGAGAGAGAGAGAGAGAGAGAGATGACCAAATTACACTTTCAAGATGATATTAAAAGTTACCTTTGTAATATATATATATGTATATATATATATATAATACAGTTAAAAACATAATACGACATATATTATTATCCAATATTTGGAATATAATTAAGCGGAAGGCTGATTAGTTGCTCTAATATTGTTAATCTAAGGTGATGAATTAGACATGAGTTGGGTACAGTAATCAGATAAAATATTGAGAATAGGTCGAATGTCATTGTTATTGCCATTTTCATGATGAAAGAAGGAGCGTATGAGGACAAAAGAACGATTAAGAAATGAATGGCGATCTGAGAAAGTTAGAGAGAGAAGAAGAAGAATTTCCATGGCTCCCTTCCACTCATAAAAGCAGCATGGCCCATTCTATTAAGAAATCTTCTATAAGTTCATCTCGTTTTCAATATAAAAACCCTACTCAAACCGATAGAGAGAGAGAGGGAGAGAGAGAGAGAATGATTGTGAGAGAGTCCATTTCCAAAACCAGAAAGTTCTTGCAGAAAACCTTACAAAAGTTTAGGTCCTTCTTCTCAAAAGAGTACCAAATGCTTCCAAAAACCTCTCCTTCTTCTAACCATTCTCACAAACACTTCGACAATCTCTACACCCAACTGACAGATCGATTGAACTCCATTAAAGACGATGCTAAAAACCAGATCCTGACTGAACCCATCAACACACCGCAATTGAAGAAGCAGAAGGATATTCTTCTCCACCAAAGCTTCACGTCTGCCGGTGGTTATGGAGGTCCATCCAAAAATCGCCATGAACGAAATGAAGGGAAAACTTCAAGCTCAGAGAAGGATATGAAGGAAGAAAAAAGATGGATAGTTGCAGAAAAGCTAAAAGAGTTGGAGATGATGAGTGACACGGATCATATTTTAGACATTGAAGAAGTTCTTTACTATTATTCTCGACTAAACTGTCATGCTTTCATAGATATTGTCGACAGGTTTTTCATGGAAGTTTGCTCGGAGTTTTTCGTTTCATCTTCTCCGTCGATACTTTCCTGTACCAGAGAAAGATCAAAGCAGATCACCATAAAATCTTAAGGAAATTCTGACGACGGAGTCGGATGATCACCTTCTCTTGTAACTTTTTTGTTTATAATTTTCTTTTATTTTTTTGGTTCTAAGACTTCTTTTCATACCGTTTAAATTTTGATTGAAAAACTAATGATTCATTGAGAAAAAGCTTTTGGGATAATTAAGTAAATTTTTTAAAGAATAAATTATTACAATTTAATGTATTATTTAATTATTCATTCACATCAGTTTTCTAAGGATAAAAACTACTGCTTTGGTTGTCATTTAAGAATCACTTCTGAGATTTTTATTCATTTCCGGTTTTTGAATATTTTCTTGAGAGAATAAAAAAATGTTGAGTGGAAGAAAGTTGTCTGTAAATTGAAGTTCAAAGTTATCATATTTGGTAAAGAATTTGTACCCTTCATGTTGTGAAAATATACCATCCTAAAATTTAAAATTTTGATAAATGAAATTAATCTGGTTGATGTTTTACCTATTGGATTGAGTTGTTGAAACTTGAAATTCAAAAACTTGAGTCTTGAATGTTCTCAGAAGGTAAAACTGAATTCTTTGTACAGTGGCTGACTATAAGTTGTGTTCGTTGTTAAAAATTTTGGTTTTTAATTTGACTATGAAAATTGGTGGTTTAAAGAGTGATGATTTGCATGAAATTAACGTGTTGTCAAAGTTGGAGAATTTTTTAAAGAAAATTGAAGTCTTTTGAACGTTTGAAAATTATATGTAGCAGGTAAGCTACGCATCTATAATGAAAACTAGGATTCTGCAACGAAAATTGGATTCTGCAGCAGAAGCTATGTTTTCGCGGTGGAAACAAAGTGAAGGTTTTTAAACTAATATGCGGATAACATGTATCTACAAAAATGACTTCACTTTCGCATAGGAAAGGGAAGTGAAGGTTTCCGCAACGGTATGCAAATGGCATGTGTCAGCAAAAAGTGAAAGTTTATGTGGAATCTTGCAGGAGGCACATTTTTGTGAAAACGTGCTCCTTCGTTGAAGTGTTCATTTCTGCGAAAATAGATTGACTGAACAACGCTTCTAGAGCAGAAATCTGGAAAAGTTCGCAGTTGCTCGAATTTTTAACAGTGTAAGGAATGTCCAAATAGATTCTAAAAGTTGGAGATTTTTAGGGATTATTTCGTAAGCTTCCCAAGTTGATTCTTATCCTGACTATGGGTTCCAACGAATTTTTAAAAGATTTTGAGTAGTGAATTGATTTGTAAATGTATATTGTGATAAGTCCAACGAATTGACGAGAGTTTTGGACTCTTTAAATTTATATTTGTTTGGGATTTGGCTTTGGTAGACTCGGTTCGAGATAGAGATTTATTTTATGTAAAACATTGCATTGTTTTCTAAAACTTAATTTGAGACATGTTTTCATACAAAAGTGACTTTCAATTTGATGACTCATCTGTTTTTCATATTATTTATTATGTTTTCACTGGACATATTTAAAATTGAGCATGCATATTTAGTGTCATTGATCACTTGGTTTATGTTTTCCTTTATACACATTTGATTATTAGAGAATGTGTTTTTTTGTTATTGTTAGTTAGAGTATTGAGACAATTGCATGTGTCGTATCCCAAGGACAAAACGCTAAACTTGATTATGGTTGTTTGTGGTTGTTGCAATCACTGAGTATCACCTTTATTGTTACTGTCGATGGTATGACATTCTCTGAGTCCATGAATAATTCCATTTTCACTGAAATTTATAGTAGTGAGTTATGTTATGTTCCATACCACACTATAGTGGGTTGATTTGAAAACTTACCCCAATGTGTCTTGTTCTTATTGCATAACTTGTTTTAACTTAGCATGCTCATGTGCATTTTCTTTATTATATTGTTAAATATAAGGTTTATCCCTACTGATTTTAGTCAGCTCATCCTAACAACATTTTTCCTTCAAGATTTAGTTCAAAGGATCTTCAAACGCCGATGAAGGGTCGGCTCGACATTTACTTCTAGTTATTTTTAAATGTGAGTTTTTCATATATGGTTCAATTTAAGTTGTATCTTTACATTTACTTTATGGACTCATATTACTATTTTATCTGATATCACCATTGGACCAATGTGTTAGCCCATTTTGGTTGGACCCTAGCTATTTCATTTATTTTGAGTCTTCCGCTGCTCGTTAATGTAGCTAAGTTTTAAAAGGGTTTGACAACTCTGTTTGATTTTGGGCTGGGTCATTTCCCATTTTGTCTCGAGTCCCCTTTGGGGCGGGACATGTTCATTCATGGGTGTTTTCCCTCTACATTTCAACTAATCAAAAACGTTTTGTGACACTTAGATAAATCACCTTCTAATTGTGAATTTTTTTGTGATAGTTGGATAAAACACGCATCGTTAGTGGAATTTTTGTATAATACAAGTTATCATACTAATATTGGTGTCCCGCCATACAAAATGTTGTATAGGAAAATGTGTCGTTTGTCGTTATATTAGGTTGAAGTAGAGGGAAGAGTGTCTCTTGGGGCAATTGAGGAGAGTCTCTTGGGGCAATTGAGGAGACTACTGACAAAATCCAATTGGTCCGAAAGAGGTTAAAAATAATGCAAAGCAGACATAAATATTACGCCGATCTTAGGAGACAAGGTAAAGTTTGGTAAAAGAGAGTTTGTATTTATCCATCCGAGAAGTTTATCAGCCGGTTCAGGGTGAAAGGAAAATTAGCCCATAGGTACATTAGCCTATTCTAATTTGTTAAAAGAATTGACAACATGGTGTAAAAACTTATTTGTCTCAACAATTTGAGTATATTCATAATGTTTTCCACACGAACAATTTGAGTATATTCATAATGTTTTCCACACATTCATGTCGAGAAAATACAGGTTAAACTTATGTCACTTCATCTTTCAAAATTGACATGACCATTTAAGAAGATATTTCCTATGAGGAGGAACCAGTGCAGATTTTTGGTAGAAAAGTTAAGAGTTTTTTGATTGAGGGAGATTCCTTTAACTTGTGTGCTTTACAAGAATCACACTAAGCGAAACGTTAGCTGGAAAATTGAGTCAGAGATGTACCTTAGAAACAAATGTAACCAGGTTCGACTGGGGTCGGGCTTGGCCCTGGCCTGGTCTAAAAGGGAAAGCCAGTCCTCAGGCTTTTCAGAAAAATCCAGCGAGAGAGTTCTCAAGGACATCCATGGCTCTGGTTTCTCATCAGTGAAGATTCCCCATACCTTGAAGCATAGTTATAGAGATCTTGTTCGGTATAATCAATGGCTATCATAGTTGAAGATTCCCCATATCAATGGCTATCATCTTCTCTCTTGGGAAGAAATAACCCTTTTTTAGGAAGTTCGTCGGAATTCGGCAAGGAACGCCGTAGGCCAGCTAGAAGTCGGCGTAGGCTTCAATTTTAACACGAATGATTAGAATCAAAGTTCTAGTTGGTTGCTGAGCCTAGTGATAGGAAACCATCTAGCATAGATTCTTTGATTATGTCTCAAAGAAAATCTGATTCTGCTTGATCATGATTAGGGTTATGACTCTTTTTAGTTTCTTCCGTTGTACAAACAGTGGAAGAACAACCGATGAAAATTAGTGCAGCCTTGGCCAGACAAAATGAGATTATAGCACAGAAGGACGCCGAGGTTGCAACCATCTGACTCCCTTGGAGATGAGGGTTGGGCTCGGCGTTGGCCCCTTGACTGAAGGTTGGCCTTGTCTAGCTTGTGCCATTGCAGAGGCTTACCCCTTTCTACCACAGTAGAAAGAGAAGGGAATGAGAGAGAGAAGTCGAAATTGTCACTATCTACTAGGAACTCGAGTTAGAATGAGAAACGACTCGGCTCAAAAGAAATGAATCGTCTGACCCATTTCACTTAAATTTTATTTATTAGCAACGGAAGACTAAAATTTGTTAATTAAAAGTCAGAGCCCAACAAACACTGGGCTTAACAGATCCAATAAGTGAAATCAGATAGTAATGTAATATAATTCAAATAAAAGAACTGTGCAGGAAATAAATTAGGAATTATAAATTAAAGATAATAAAGTTTTTCCTCACAAAGTCTCTCAAGAAAAATTTATTGAAATATGAAAATAAAAAATGATATCCTCTAGGTCTGATTCTGTCTCGGCAATTGAAAATTTGGCTGATAAAATCATGAAAAGTGAGTTGACTAAACTCAAAAGAGATTCAATTATTTTTAATTAAAAATAATTATTATTTAAGCATGCATGAATTTAAAATCACACTTTATAAATTTATTTTAGAAAATTTGTACAAAAGAGCACGTGTTTTAAACCACTCACTAATATATGGTACGTAATTAAAAATAGGCCCTAGTTGTACTAATTAAAAAACATTGTAAAAATGAAGTCACTTACAGACTTCGAGCACACAATGCAATAGACATATAGCAAAATAAAAGCAATATTCGGCGATCACGAAAGCCAAATAAAATACACTGATCATATTTAGGGATTCGAAACCCAATGACACAGCACATACAGTTATCCTATGAACCATTTAAACTTTAATTAACAACAACAAACCCATTATGCACAGTCAAATGTGTGAAAATAAAACAGACTCCAAATCTTGTCGATCAAACTCAGTTCACACGACTGAATTAATCCATAAATATAATATGCATATTTGATTTAAACGTGTACAATGAAAATAAAATATAATATAAAACTCCGACGGTCATAAAATGGACACATCGTTTTAGTATGAGACAAGTCTCAAAATATTTAATTTATAAAAATTATATAATGTAGTGCATAAAATAAATCCTTACCTCGAAGTAAGCTTTCACTAACCAAAGCCCAAAATCCAAAAATGTCTCAATCCAATAGTCCAAAAATTTTAATTTAATAATTGGGTACCTATCCAAAAATTAATGGTATTAAATTTTAGGGTTAAATTTTATACATTAAAATTTATAATTATTATTTAAAATTAAATCAAAATTAGTTGGGCTGAAAAATACTAAAACAATTGGCCAAAACAGAAGTAGACAATGACTCAATATGTGACTTGAAATATGATTTATGTATTCCCAAACTCGTAGCCCAAAACAGATTTATAAAATGGGGTCTAAAAACAGGCCCAAAACTTGAAATTAGATCGCAATCCAATTGTATTGCCCAGCCCGTGGACCACAAGGACAGGGATACGGCTTGTTCACAAGGCCTAATCACAGGCTAGACATTGCCCTCTTTCGACGGTCCTGGACAGGAAAAGTGATTGCGAGGTCGCCGGTGAGAATTTTTCATAGTTCAAGATTTTAGTTGTTAAATTTTTTTTTTAGAGTTTGACTTGTCATTGATCGCAAACTATAGCATGAACAGTGTTAATTTTCCTTTCTTTTAATTCTTTTTCTCTTAATTTTCTTTTATTTATTTAATAAATAATATATATATATACACACACATATCCTTCCTCAAATAAACCAAATCAATTTTTGAATTAAATTCTGATTTGTTCCAACGCTAGCCGGCAATGTATTCTTTAACTCGAACAACTTTTTAATTTCACGTCTTTGATTTATTTACCATTCGGTAATTATTTAATTTTACCGATTTTGACCATTTGACCGAAAAATCATATGTGGGCACTACGCGACAAATCATGTCAAACTTTCCATGTATTGACTGATTCCAATGTGAAAAATTAACTCTTGGAAATTGGTTATCAAAATTTTCACGGGTTTCACAAGTTTTGGTTAGTTTTTTTTTAAAGTTTTTGTCAGAATTCGATTCAAGGATGGAATTCGATTCAATTGAAAATTTTCATTTTCAATTTAGGTATCTATAAGGGAAGTATTCCTGCAAAAATTTGCTAATAGAGTTCTTATCTTTGATCACTTATAAATGCCTCCTTGATAACTAGTGTAGGGGGAGAATCTCTTTGTTAAAAATTTCAACAAACGTAATGGCTATAAATAGATAGTTAATGCAATAAAATGTGAGTACTTAGTAAACCAATCAACCAAAGCTAAAATCATTTCATAGCAAAAGGATTTAGGAAGGCCCTAAATAAATTCTAATGAAATGTCTTCCCAAATTTTATTTGGAATAGGTAAGGGCCGAGTAAGACCCATAGTCATGAAGATTCCTCCTTATTTTTCTTACAAATGCTATTCTCCCGATACAAAACGGGTAAGAAATCAGGCTAAAATATTTTATTAAATGGAAAACATAGTATACACATATTGTATTTAACAGATAAATCGACAACAATGTCCAAATTGATAATAGTTGAAAGGTAGAGGTTCGATTAGTAAAAAAGATTAAGATCTAATTGTAAATAATTATGAAGGTTATAACACACCCTAAAGTTATTTATGTTATAAACTTCATATTCATTCTAAAATCTATGAAAATTAGAGATTTCCCTTTCCCAACAACATCTCCTTTGATCTTTCTCCTTCAAATTCTCGAATGTTTCCTAAAGAATTCATAATTAGACTGAGATAATCCACAGCTTTTCTCTACCTCTTCTGCAATTCTCATTGCATCTAAGGAAGCACCAAGAAGGCCACGTTTGGAGAAGCCAACAGCATACAACCCACCTTCTCCTTTCCACCCATTTGGAAATAACTCTCTTGGAAACCCATCTTTCTCATTCAAACTTTTGCTGATCTGCAGAGTCGATCCAATGGAATTACTATTAAAATATTGGAAATTATTGAAAAAATAGTTGTAGGAATGAGTGTTGAAGGGAGAGGATTGAGTAAGATTTCAAACCTTCAACCAAGATGTAACGTTGCTTCTATAACCAGTAGCTAAGACTATGGCATCAAAACTCTCCACCCTTCCATCAACAAATTCTACGCTACGTCGTTTTAATCTCTTAATCCCGGGATAAACCTGCGATTAACAATCGGATCAACTCGACGAACTCCTTAATCTCTCCCAAAAACACATATAATGGAGGAAAATGAAATAAGAACATAATAAAAGAGAGAGAAAACCTTGACGTTGCCATTTTTAATTTGAGCTAAAGTTCCAACATCTAAAACGGGGGTTTTTCCAGACAAGGTCTTGAGGTGGAGAGGGCCATGTTTAGGGCGATTGAGGCCTAATCTAGCAGTGTCTCCAAGCAGTAAACGTGAGGAAAGAAGAAGAAACTGATCAACCACCCATAGAGGAAGCCACTTCAGAAGCCACATCGACACTCCAAAAGTTGATCTTCCTAGCATCTCCTGCGGCAGAATGTGCACCTGAGACAATACTTGCATAACTTCGTTGTATAATACAGAAAAATGACCTTTTGAGGAGGATGATGACTGAGCTGTCCCCATAATACATTTAGATGCTACTTGAAGAGTTAAACATGTATTCGAGCGACATGTACTTGAATAGAAGACAAAATGGTAATTGCGTGAATAAAAAAGATAGTTTTCTTTAAATAGAAAAATAAGATCACTTCTCTCTCTATCTATCTCTCTCTCTTGTTAGGTCATTTTTACAGAAGATGTTTATGTTGAGAAAGGAAAATAGTAGAAAGTATCAAAGGAGATGCTTTGTTTGCTTAACCTGCGCATGCAATCAAATTCCAAGAAAGTGATAGAATTAAAATTCACCCGAATCACAGAAAGTTGTTTTTGAAAACTGTTTTTACATATTTTAACAATTTTTTTTTATCTGAATATGTTCTGAAAACTCTTTAATAATGTGAAATTGCAGACGAGGAAGATGGTGAATTCTTACCGAATCTCTAACTACAAGAGAAGGGCAAGCATTGAAATTGCAGAGATCCAAACAAACCTCCATGCCTGAATTTCCACATCCCACCACCAAAACCCTTTTCCCAGAAAACGATTCTCCATTTTTATATGAACTCGTATGGACAATCAACCCTCCAAACTCCTCCATTCCATCAAAATCAGGCACTTTTTCTTGAGCATTTTCACCAGAAGCAACTATTAGCCATTGGGAACAATACGCCATCTCCTCCATTTTCACTCCCACTGTTCTAACCTTCCAAAACCCACCTTTATAATCAAATTCTGCACTCAAAACTGTGTTGTTAAACACTGGTTTTATGCCAAAATGGTCTGCATAAGAGTTTAAATAGTCTATGAACTGGTCTTTTGTTGGATATTTTGGAAAATTTGAAGGAGAAGGGTAGAGAGGAAGGTCGCAGAATTGTTTTGGCAGATGAAGATGGAGGCGATCGTACGTTTTGAGCTTCCATAGAGAAGCTATGGAGTTTTCTCTTTCAATGATCAAGCTATCAATTCCTTTTTGTTTCAGGCAAGCAGCGGCGGCTAACCCTGATGGACCAGCGCCTACTATGAGAGGACCACTTACCCAAACATGACTTGGGCTGTAGCCATAATCATGGATTCTTTTACCTTCCATTTCTTTCACTTGATTATCCATGAGCAATGGGAAGGAAGGAATTTCATGCAACTTGTACTAGGAAAAATTCAACAGCAAAAAACAACATTGAAACTTCTAAAATTCTGTCGATTCATTACCTAACACTAATGAGCTGAGAGAATACTGATGCAACGGAGACATATGCATGCAGAAGTCGAGCAAGGAAATATTACATGTAGCGAGTAGGAGTTATGGAACTCAGAGTGTATGCTCTTAGTATTTGTATTTAAATATACGTAAAGGTGGGGAGGCTTATAATATAAATTCTAAATTAAAATGGGTAAAGTGCAATTTTGTGACCGTCGGAAGAGGAGCACTGCAGAAACGGAGAATGATCCGACCTTTGGGAGTATCTGACTGTCCGACCCTTGATAAAATTATATGATTTGCAGTAGAAGACTTAGAAACCAAATAATAAATAAAAAATAGCCAAGGGCTAAAAACATTTGGCTTAAATAATGAGTAACAGTAATATTAGATAACATAATAATAAAAGTTCAAAATATAAAGTATGTGCAATGTATAAAACTCACCAAATATAATAGTCCAAAGAAATAAACTAAAATCAAAATACTAAAAGAACTAATAATGTCTCACCAAAAGAATAAAATAAAGCATATTTCAATCATTTGTTGGCTACTCCAAATCTTTCTAACTATGTCCTCATGAGAGAAGTGAATTTGGGATGAGTTTGCTAGACTAAATAGAGATTTCAAGTGCTATAAAAATATTAAATGTGCATGCAACATGGATAAAAACATTATCTAAGAACAAGTTTCGAGAATCATCGGTATGACACAGTGTCAAAACATTCTATTATAATGTGGTAAGTAATCAAAATAGCATCACTACTGTATCAATGTAAAATTATTAGTGAAAAAAAAGTCACTTACAAACTCCAAACATCGGTGGCATAAGCATAAGGGGGTAGAAAGTTATTTTCAAATAATCGCAATATAAAATGAAACTCTTATAAGATTTAGAGGTTTTCACCTAGAGACATGACACAGTAAATTGTTCCAATACAATATATGCATAATGTCAAAACACATTCTTGCACAATTGAAGGTACAGAACAAACAAAGAACCTCACTTGGGTCAAATAAAGTTGGTACACTTGACCAGATATGAATAATAAAAATAAATAAATGTACAAAATAAGCGTGCTGGAAAATGTGTGTGTGTGTTTGTGTATATATATATATAAAATAAAAATAGATAAAACAAGACATGTTATATGTATAATAGAAATATCTCAAAATAGCGTTTGGAAAATTATGAGATGCATGACTGAACGTAATAAATAAAATTCATGCATGAACTAGTGTATACCACTAAATAAAAGTTTACTATGAAAACTTAGGCATAATTTGTTCTCTTAAATAAAAAATTATTGTTAAAAGTCAAATACGAAACGAAAAAGAAAATATGAAATTTTGACCCCACAATTTACTGTGATAAAAGTCTTTCGGAGAAAAACACGAGCAAAAGAGAAAATTTATTATGAAAACCAAATTACAATCGTGAATTAAGCTTATCTGTATTTATAGAATATAACAAAATCTTAAAAGAAATTTGTACTACAAATTCTTCAATTCAACAAAAAAAAAAAAAGACAAGTTGGGATCACTTCACTCTAATGCTTAAATAGAAAGTCTTCTCACCCTATATATGTAAGTTTTGTTAATTAAAAACAAAATTAGAAAAAGTGTATTGGCAAATAAGATGTCACAATACTTTATTACCCAACATAGGTATATTAATATAAGTCAACTCCCCAAAACCTTCTCTATAAAATACTAGTCATATAGCATATTCAATCACATCACTTAATCATAATTGGATGCTTTAATTAAGTCATTAATAAAGGTACTTTTGTGGACAACACACCCTCTCTATCACACACAATATATATAATAGCACTAAATTAGAAAGCTATATTTATATGATAATTGGAAGGAATTTGGAATACTCTTTGTATAAAAAAAATATTTTATCAATAATTTAAAGCTTTGTTAATGAAAAAGAGGAAGGCATCATCTTATTTTTTTAATATAATTTTGAGAAAGTAGATAGTTGTAAGTAATATGGCATCAAATTGGATACTTCACTCACTCACTCAGCTATCGCCCCTTCACTTTTTGATCTTGTAATTGGCTTTTGGGCTTCTCCATAAACAAACACACACTTGTGTGTTGTTTTATATGCTCTTTTTGGGGTTGGATTCTGATTATCCATTTGTTTAGTTCTTACAATATTTAAAAGATAGTAGTAAGAAATGACAAATGTAGGTCATATTTGGAAAGGAAAATGGGTGTACTTGTCATATTTGTTTTAATTGATCTGTCACGACCCAAAGAAATGTGCGACGACAGTGCGAATTGATTTGAACAATTGGAGGATCCGACCTTAGTTAGATTAATTGGTTCACAACAGAAAACGTAAATAACTAAATAATTTATTAAATAAGCCAAAATCTAAAAATATTAAGATTATCATATCAGTCCAATAATTAAATAAAGATTATATAAAAACAAACGTTCAAAATATATAATAGTCTACGCAATAATGTAAAAGCACTATGATATAGAAATAATGCAAAGTGAAAAAAAAAAATAATTGTCCAAAAACAAGTTATAGGAACTATGAGTGTGAGAGAAAGTATACTAACATGTAGTAATTAATAAAATAAGATAACTACTATCACAGTGTAAAAACATAGTAATAGAGAAGTCACTCACTGACTTAATGCATCAGTTCAATAGACATAAAAGGTAGAGAAC
This sequence comes from Begonia loranthoides, assembly GCA_022433065.1. Taxonomy (NCBI): domain Eukaryota; kingdom Viridiplantae; phylum Streptophyta; class Magnoliopsida; order Cucurbitales; family Begoniaceae; genus Begonia; species Begonia loranthoides. The sequence continues at coordinate 38,760,443 of CM039483.1, read as the reverse complement.
GATAATTAACAATATCGTTACGTATAACAATAACCTTGATTAGATTTAAGAATTTTCTTCAAGAGACAAAGCAGTGTAAGTTGCCTTATCATAGGCTTGTGTAACATAAAAACACGTAATCAAATGTTAGTAAGATATAACTCAAAATAAAGTTTTGAAAATCATAAAATGCATGACCAAATATAATGAATGAAACTCATACATCAAATGGTCTCTTCCTTCCAACAGTACTGAAATCTATAATCAAATAATCCAATTCAAATCTTGAATCTTTTGTATCTATAATTTTACTTGCATTAGTACACTCTTAAGACTTTAAAAGTAAGTGTTTGATCTTATATTCGAGTTGAGATTCAACTAAGAGATTTATGGAAAAACCTTAAAAAGCTTAGATCGACCTATTAATTCAAAGGTGTGGTCAATCCATTGAGATATAGGGTGTGAAACCCTATATCTCAATGGATTGACCACACCTTTAGTAATGAAACCTTTGCCAAATTTGGAAGTATGGGACCTAAATTTCAGTTTTTGAACTTGGACATAAACCCACTTTTATTCAAGTACACTCACACTTAAAACTAGCTCATAATTTACACTTTCTTTTACTCAACCCTATCAAACAAGATCGTGCGTAATTATTATATAAGAATCAAAGTATCCCATGCCTAATTCTTTTTCCTTTCACCCTTTTATAATCAAGGGCACTATGTCCCGACAAAATTTGAAAATTAACAAGTATCATGGGGAAGAAGCTATATTTCACGATACATGGATGGAACATTATTTCGCCATTTATAATGCCACACATTTGATTGGATTTGATTTTTAATTTTGGATTTGACTTTATTTTTCATATGAGCATTCTCTTCAAAAAAAATTATTGTTTTCATCTTGAATAATTAGAATCCGAGTTCTATCTTTGAATAATTTATGTACAACATAGTCTCGAACATTGTTATAGATCGAACGATAACTAGAAAAAGAAAATACGATGTGAGAGATAGATTTACCTAAAAAAACTCTTTCGAAAAAAAAAAACCACAGACATGAAGATTGAAATACAACTGCAAGTCTTGTGACTTTAGCTCACATGAATTTATAGAGAAAATAAAATCTTATATGATATCTATAATCAGGACCACCGGTCTAGTCCAATAGAATTTGGGTATACTAAAATCTAATAATCTCTACCTAGATATAAATTATATGAAAGAGATTCATAGTGTGTGTTCATCAGTTCAACCTAACAAAACGAATTCAAAACTTTGAATTATGATAATTTCTATCTCAAAACGAATTCTGTTGCAAAGAATTAATTTTTAAATCTTCAAATTTTTCTCTTCCACGCCTTTAAAAAAGATCTGGAACGAGAGTTCGTCTAGCCATCTCAAAGAAATATAGAGATCACTTATATAAAAATCTTTAAGAATAAATTCATCAACTGATGCTGATTAGGTTTAAGAAACATTTAAACCACGATGATGATATCTTCAAATTTCACAAAGTATTTTCCAAATCTGTTCGATCATATCTCACTTTTGACTTGACATATTAAATGTCTTTCAAAACTTTTTATAATTCCACTATCGTTATCCTACCATAATGAAATATCGAATCTCAATCCAAAAGTAGAAAATCTACTTCAAAGATCTGATCGCCCCAAAAAACACATTCTTTAACAAAATATCTTATCCAAAAAAACACTCGTTTCAATAAAATATTTTCCTAAAAAATTGAAGTGGATATCACAAAATCCAAACCCAATTTGAATTTTGACTGAAAACAATATCCAATATTGAGATATTCCACGGTTCAAAATCTGTCATAAATCATCAAATTTAATATTCCAAAAATCTTTAAAAAATCTCAAGAATTTTCAACAATTTTTATTTTTGGCAAAAAAAATCCAACTTTGCAAAGGACATTCTTGTGGCAGTCCTAATCTAAACGGTACAACAACAAGAATAAAGAATAGAAATGCATATCTATGGCGACTAATGATGAATAGAAAACTCTCAAACGACGACTCAGAGGTACAACAACTCTAGTGAACTCAAAACAAAGAAAAATAAAACCTTTCATGGCAGATGAGGTAACCGTTTTTTATGTTGGTTGGACGGTAGAGAAGAATAAATCTTATGAGTAAGACAAATGGGACAAAGAATATTTTTTCCTTTTTTGCCCTTTTCTTTTTCCCAAAAAAAACTATAATTTTTTGAAAAATTACGAAATCCATGTTAGATGAGTAACGACCGGAGAGAATTGATATTTTGATGAATTCCGAAACTCAGTTTATATAATCTCTCTCCCAATAAGGCTTTGATTTCACTTGTTAGAAATCAAAGGATAACCAGGAAAAGAAAATACAATGTGATAAATCAGATTTACGTAGAAAAACCTTTTCAGGAAAAAAACCACCGGTATATGAACAAATCTCCTATGAAGATCGAAATACAATCACAAGTTTTGTGACTCTAACTTATGTGAATTTATTAGGGGTGGAAATCGGTTCAGTTCGAACTGGGTAACCGAACCAAACCGAATGATTTTACTCAATTTGATTCGGTTTTAAAAGGAAAAAAATTGAATTAAAAACCAAACCGAATATAACTGAAATCTTTGGTTCGATTTTTTATTTTAATTAAGAAAAACCAAGTAAAACCGAACCAAACTGAAATAAATATAAACCAACTCATTTAACCTAATTCCAAGAATCAAAATCCTCTTTGTCTGTGCTATCTCACAAGTCACCACATTTCATTTTGATTTTTCAGAGTTCAGCCTTCTTCCTTTTCGTCGAGTCTCGACACCTGCAAACTAAGAGGCAATGAAGAGAGGAAGAGAGACGACTCAAGCGAGCACTGACTCAAGCAAGAGCTTCGTTACTCAAGCAAAAGCTGAGGGGACGTTTTTTTTATTCGCAAATGCGAGATCTTCATCTTATAGAGCTCCACTATTTTTCTCAAATATTAGGTATTTTTCTCTTAATCTTTTCATTTTAATGTTTCATTCTAGTCTGTAAATATCAGGGACTTAAGGTATTTTTCTTAATGTTTCACTATAAGTTGGAGATCTAGAATAGTATAATATTTCAATTTTTCATATTGATTGAAAAGGACTGGGCCTTATTTTGATGAAATTTTGGGAATACTGCAATGGCGGCAAAAAAATTCTCAAAGCTTTTTTCTTCTTTATTTGCTTCTCCTTCTTCTTTCATAAGCAAATATAACAGTCTGTTTGTCATCATCTTTCAATTGTGATACTCATGAATTCATATTTTGTAGATCTCATGAGTGTTTGATGTTGCTCTAACTCTGATAAATACTCTTTCCTTCGCGTTCCTAAAATTTTCTCGTCAATTTTTTATTCTTTAATGGAAAATGAATAAGATGAAAGAAAATTTCCTAAAAAAGATGGAATTTTTGCCTTGTTTTATGTTTAAACTTGTTGAAATTTGAGTTGAATTTTTCTTAGTTGAAATTTGTTGAGCCAATGCAAAGAAAATCCAATTTTTTTTATTTTTTCAAAAAACTAACCAAAAAAAATGAAAACTGAACTGAGAAAAACCGAAAGTTAAGATTTGGTTTTTTATCGATTTTTCCAGTGGATTCGATTTGATTTTGGTTTTTTATTTTCAAAATTGAATCGAGTTGGTTCGGTTCCAATTCACTATAGAACCGAACCGAACCGATTCGACCCCTAGAATTTATATAAAAAAAATAAAATCTTAAATGAGATCTACAATGTAGACCACAAACCTGACCCAATAGAATACTAAACTCTAACAAACATTTTAGTGAAAATTTTGCAGGTTAATTAGGCACAAGTTATGCATTACATTGTATAATTTTTTATAAAAAAATAGGACTAAATATTTATTTTTAATCTTATAAAGTTTCCTCATAAAATATAACAAAACTAATTTAAGACACTAACGACTAATGAGTGATGCCTCATATAAAACTGTTCATTGTTACGACTAGTAAGTTAATGTATGTTATGATTAAATTAATCCAAATTAACCAAAGTGACAATAGCTAGGAATTGGACTCAAAAGTGGGCTTTAAATTTGCAGCCTGAAACATTGGGATCATATCTTAAGACATCTTAAAAGTGGATTTATTCAAGTCATTTAATTGTGTCACAAATTAAAAGTTGATTTTCTCAATGATTTGCCCACTTCTATACGTCTATAGTAAATTAGATGTAATTATCAAAAAGAAATATTCATGGTATTTTTTTTTTCAATTTCTCCTCATTTATTTTGATTTAGAATAAGATTTATCCTTCAATGTATTATTTATAATATCAAATAAATAGTAAAGATAAGAATACAAGTTCGATATTTCAAAAACACTCTTATAGATAATATTTTACCTAAAAAGACTTCAAATTAAAAAAATATGTCACGCCCTATAACAAATATTAGTCTAGGGTCACGTAAATGCATGTACATATTATTGATCATACCAAAAAATTATCAAACAGTAGCGAGCAATGTAATTCTTCCGAATTTACTTGCATAAGGTTGTAGTAATTAATTAATAACCAATGTTTCACATGCATTTATATGTAAATATATAAACATTTCTTAAGATAATATTTAAATATTTTTCTAAATATAATATGTGACTACTATTAATATTCCATTGTTATTTGATAACATTCAACAAAATATATTTTGTAATTCACATTTTAAAAAATAAAATAAAGTTTATAAATTCCATGATCAACACGTTCAATCATAGGAGACAATTGAAACTTGAATATATATATATATATAATTACTTTTAAATAATTTGCAACTTCTGTTATGAAATTATATGCCTAAAAATATATGTACTTACAACGCAAAATTGGATGATGAGAAAGAAGTGTAACAATTGTATATTGTAGAGAATTTGGTTGTATAACGTCTCCCAGTACAATATTGTCTGTTTATAGCCAAATCTCGTACAGTTTTATTCTTGGGGTTAACCCAAAACGTGTTGTACTTCCGGTTGAGATTTTGCTCTGATACCACTTCACATATAAGGAAAATTATCAAAATAACTCTTCAATTATAGAATTAGTGACAAACTAATCCTTTAATTATTTTTGTTAACAAACTAAATATTAAACTATCATTTTTTGACAAATCAACCATTCTCTAGCGTTCGTGGACGCCCAAAGATAAATGTAAACGCTTAATTCTGAGACCAATTTTAGTAGCGGGCGCCTGGACATAAACGCAGACGCTTGCAATCAAACCACGGATGCCCAAGAATGATTGTTTTGTTAGTTTAAAAGTTAGTTTGTTAACAAAAATAGTTTAAGAGTTTATTTCTTTATGACCGCATAGTTGAATAGTTATTTTGATAAATACTATGTTCAAACGAACCCATACATAAAAAAATGCATAACTATTCAACACATGAGTCAAGTAAAGCTAGTAAAACAGATATATATAAATAAAATGCATGACCCAAAAACAATAATAAATGCATACTCAAAAATAAACATGTAGGAAAATGTACATACATAAAAAAAATTGACATGTTGTAAGGCAAAACATGTCATTAGTTTATGAGATATAACTCAAAATAAAGTTTTCAAAATCATAAAATGCATGACCAAATATAATGAATAAAACTCATACATCAAATGGTCTCTTCCTCCCAGCGTTAATGAAATCTACAACCAAATAAGCTAATTCAAATCTTGAATCTTTTGTATCTCTAATTTTACTTACATTAGTACACTCTTAAAATTCTCAAAGTAAGTGTCTAATCTTATATTCGAGATGAGACTCAATAATGAGATTTATGGAAAAACCTTAAAAAGCTTAGATCGGCCTAGATAGTGTAAAGGTGTGGTCGATCCATTGAGAAATAGGGTTTTCACACTCTAGGAGTGAGACCTTTGCCAAATTTGGAAGGATGGGACCTAAATTTCAGTTTTTGAAGTTGGACATAAACCCACTTCTAATGAAGTACACTATCACTTAAAAGTAGCTCATAATTTACACTTTCTTTTCCCCAACTGTATCACACAAGATCGTGCATAATTATTATATAAGAATCAAAGTATCACATGCCATGCTATACCTCTAATTCTTTTCCCTTTCACCCTTTTATAATCAAGGGCACTATGTCCTGACAAAATTTGAAAATTAACAAGTATCATGGGGAAGAAGTTATATTTCACAATACCAACATACGATACATGGATGTAACATTATGTCGCCAATTATAATGCCACACATTTTATTTGATTTGATTTTTAATTTTGGATTTGACTTTATTTTTCATATGAGCATTCTTTTCAAAAAAAAAAAAAATTTGTTTTCATCTTGAATAATTAGAATTCGAGTTCTATCTTTGAATAATTTTTGTGCAACGTAGTCTCGAACATTGTTATAGATCGAACGATAACCGTAAAAGGAAAATATGATGTGAGAAACCAGATTTACTTAAAAAAAACTCTTTCGAAAAAAAAAACCACGGCATGAAGATTAAAATACAACCGCAAGTTTTGTGACTCTAGCTCACATGAATTTATAGAGAAAATAAAATTCTATATGATATCTACAATGTCTGCCCACCGGTCCATCTCAATACAATTTGGGTATACTGAATTCTAATAATCTCTACTTTGATATAAATTCTATAAAAGATATTCATGTTAGAATCGGCGCACATCTATGGAGGGGAAGGGAGTGAACACTAACTTTTTTTGTGCGATATTTAATTCTTCTAACCCTAAATGATTTATCACAAAAGATAATCAAACAATGCATAAATATAAAGACTAAGAGTTAGAGAGTGCAAACTGTTAGCCTTTTTGTTAGGCTAAGCTTATTTTGATGATAACTTCGTGATGATTATTTTGATGAAAATATAAGTTGGTTATTATATTTCTTGGATATTATTCTTAATGTTTTATTCATTATATTTATACGCATATTTATTAGAAATACCCTCAAAATGAGTATTATTAATGTACTAACATATTTATCTAAGTCCATATAGTGTTTGCACATCATTGTGGGACTAAGAAATTAAATTAAAATTAAAGGGTTGAGTTGTGGACGTGCTGTGGATGAGAGAGAGGCTACCAAACTGGGTTTTGGTCTTCCAGTTGCAACGTAGTCTAATGAGCGGTAGAGGACAGCGACCAAATTGTATGGAGTTTTGCTTCTGGAGCTTCAACGTGATTTTTCAGACGCACTGCGGTCGAGGTGGTGGATGAGATGTGCGTCCGAAAAATATCAAGTTTCGAATCTGTCATTTTTGACTTTTTGTGGTCTTGACGCAGTCGGACTTTTCAGACGAGGATGGCGACCGAAAGAACAAATTTGGGAACTCCGAGTTATTTCATACGCGACGCGATCGAGCCATCAGTGGAGATTTGCAACCGAAAATGCATGGTAGACACAACGGCTAGTTTTTAACGGTCGGATACGGTTGACCGAAAAGGAGTGGTCGACAAAAAATGCCAGTGTCTATAAATAAGAAGCATTCCAAAACTCAAAATAACCAATGAGAGAAGTAGCGAAGCTCTGCAGAAATTCATACTCGACTTCTCAGCAATATAAGTGAGCTTGCAATCCAACTCTTCCTTACCCCAAACTTGAGATTTTCAATTTGGGAGAGTTTGGAATAGTTTTTACTAACTTTTTTGTGCGATTATAAATTTTCTAACCATGAGTTATATTATCACAACAATGTAATTAATTAATCACAATAATAATAAGCAACAAGAGATAGGGTTAGAGAGTTTGACACCGAATTGTTAACACGGTTCGGCCAAGCACGCCTACGTCCGGGCTTCAAGGTTCTCCCTTGAAGACATATTCTACAACCACTCCGAGTTACAAGTGATTGATCTTCTTGAGTGTCAATCGTACAGTTACAAGCAATGAATTCTTAGTGCGTTACCCTTTTTCTCTCAACAATACCTTTCTCCCCGAAAATTCTCAAGCTCAAGATTACAACAATCTTCACCAAACAAATAATCTCACTCTGTTTATTTGGAGAATGTGTTTGCTACTCAAATTTGTGCACAAAAAATGAGTTAGAAATTCGGCAAAGCTTCGCTTATAATGGCTTGGTGTGTGTCCTTCCTCGAAGTCCAAGTATTTATAAACCTGCTAAATTTGGACGTCCCAATCCCATTTTGGTCATCCGCATCAGAACATTGAAAACTAGCCGTTGCACAAAACTGGGTGTTTGCGGACGCAGGACCACATCCTGACGTCATCCCCGTGTCGTCCAAGCAACACCTTCAGACGCGAAACGTCGTCTGCATGTCGTCATTTCTACTTCTGAAGTGCACCTCAAAATGGACAGATTCAAAACTTGAACGTCCGCTATCGGGTCATCTGCAGCATTGTCTGAAACATCACCTGAAAGAAACAAATTCAAACTTGCTGCATCCGGGCTCGTCCGCATGAGTTCGCTATATCGTCCGCAATGTCATCTCAGAATTACAGATTCAAAAAGTCTGTGTCCGCACATCGTCCGCACATCGTCCACATGAACTGACTCCAGAAAGGGGTGCAAAATCTCATCCTCGCCTCGTCCTAGAAACGCAATCTCTGGACTGTTTGGGTGACGAGTCTCGTCCGCGCTCGTCTACATGTAGTCCGAACAGTTCCAAAACAAAGACCATTAATTCGAAGCTGCATGAATCGAATCCTCTAAGTCCCACAAATATGTTTACTCACTGCAAGGACTTAGAACAACTCATTAGACATTACTAATACCCTTATTTAGGCTATTTCCAATTTAATAGTAAAATATGAGTATTATAAATTAAACCAATAGACAATTTATAAACTTTAATAATATTATTCATCATCAAAATATAAATTTGTCTAATACACTTAACCTAACATATGGTTAGTTTGTCAAAATAGAAAGGATGATGATTATTTTATTATTTTTTTAATTATTTTTTAAATACGTGGGAGATTTCAAACCACAACTATTTGGGATGATTTATGTGGATGGAAAGGACTATTTGACCTAAATACATGGGCTGGGAAAAATGCCACGTGTTCCGTCAGCTTCAATGTATTAATATTTTATTTTTTGTGTTATGGTATGAAATTGAAATAAAGCCTAATTTAAATTGTAACGTTTATTATTATTTTTAAAGAAAATTTTAAACTATTTTTTTTAGACAAGGATTCTCAATTTTTCAAGTATAAATAATTTGAATATTTACGTCAATGTATCTATTAAATGTATTATATATATTATATTTTTCTTTCAATGATGTATTTTAATCAAATATCTTACTTATTTAGTGATTTCTAACTCAATTTTGACTTATATTGATCCCATTTCCACCGATTTCAAACTCGATTATGTGGGATAATCCAATTAGGATCATTGTTCAAAATCCAGTTTGAAATTGAGTCTGCGCATGAAATTCAATTCGAAATTGTTTTTACATGCAAAAAACGTAAAAGATGCAAAAAATGTAAGATATTTGACGAATTTTCTCACATCAATGATTGTTTTATTAATAACCAAAGAACAAAAACTCTGTTTTATTCAAAAAAGAGATTAGAGTATCAACTATCATTAACTTTTACACGCAGAGTCTATATTGTATTTCATCTTTATAAGAATAAATGAAAACTACGATGACTAATGCCTCTTACTCTGTCTTAATTTATTCGATTGGTGTGAAAATAAATGTTTGATCTTTGCCGACTTTCCGTATAAATTTTAAATTATAATCTTCTAGTATTCGTTTTATCGTAAAAGAGATTAATTTTTTGTTAGGAGTGATTAAATCTTAAGCAAACTATAGAAACAGGTTGATAATGTTATAGATCTTAGGGAAAATGACAAACCAATTATCGTACTTTGTAATCAATGACAAATCAACCACTAAACTTTTTTTGCTAACAAATTAACCACTGAACTATGAAAAAACATCGCAGCAAACATCGCTGTTAAGTTTGCCGTTAAACGTATTGATTTCATTATGTGGCAGAATGAGGATGATCCGCCACGGATCATTGTTCGTCGTTTTGAAGTTAACTAAGGTTACTGAAGATTGCTGAAGCTAGTTGCCACGTTGGAGTAGCAATTGAAGCAGTTTCTTTTTCATTTACAGTTTTTCTGTTTTCTGGTGTTGAATAATAAAGGAGTTCTATGTATATGAAGAGCTACCTTGAGTCTGTAAAGTTTCAGTTTTACAGTTTAATAAAATTTTATTCTTCTCCAAGCTCTGATAAACTAAGTTCAATGAATTCTAGGGACGTCTGTTTTATGTTCGAGAGATGACCTTCGCGATTATATAGGCAGATTTAACATTTAGAAAAGTCCCTCGAACATAAAACGGACGTCCCTCGGCCAAAGACGGACGTCTGTTTTAGCTTGAACAATATAGTCTTAAGTCGAGGGACATCCGTTTATAGACGAGGGAAGTCCGATATGGGGAAAGGGACGTCCATGTTGGATCGAGGGATGTTCGATATGGGAAGCGGGACATTCGTTATGGACCGAGGGACGTCCGTTTTAATTGAGATAGTCTGCCTTTTAAAAAGTGGGTGACTTGCACGTGACCCTTCTTTGGGTGATGTATTAAATCCATCATAGCCGTCAATTCCGATTGAGGGACGTCTGTCCTCGATCCAACAGCCAAAAACCATCGTCCGCCATCGCCTTTGGAAAATGACAAACTTCATCCTAGCTGTCCATTTCAATCGAGGGACGTTCGTTCTTGATCCAAAGACCATGAACCATCGTCTTTAGAAAATGAAAAACTCCATCATTGCCGTTCATTCCAATCGAGAGACATCCATTCCTCATTCCAACGGATAGGACAAACGTCTCCCGATAATTGATGTCCTTCGTTACTTTGTTGGATTAGCGTTAGACGTCCCTCATCATTGCGAGACGTCCGTTGTTGCTGCCTTGGACGTATTTGTTCGACGGTCATTGGCGTTAATGTGTCTGCAGCATTACAGTCAACGGATTTTGACAGATGTCTCCTATTGTTGCTGCCTTAAACGTCTTGACGTCATTGCGGAGTTACAGTCGACAAATTTTAACTGCAAATGTAAAAGTGATGTTTATGACTATATTTTTCATAGTTTAATAGTTAATTTATTAATAAAAAAAATATAATAGTTGGTTTGTCTTTAAACACAAAGTACAATAGTTGGTCAATGGTTGATTTGTTATTTTCTCTAGATCTTATCATTCCATCAAAGTTCTAAAAAAATGCGGACCTGAAGATCACACTGCATATATTAACGTGTTGGGACCTACTGTGGGTGAGGGACCAACGTCATACAGTGGACAGCGCTGCACCACATCCGTACTCTCTCACTAGATGTTGGGTCATCCGATTGAGCCTACACGTCAACATACTCGCCGCACTCTGGCTGGGCTCCACCCTCCCCGGTCCCCACCTCGCGGAATGGACTCTTTTGTCCTCGAGCAAGAAAACTGGGGCCCACCACCCGCCTTTCTTAAAACGAGTGGTCCCACACTCACAATGACAGCCTCCATCGCTTTGTCCTCCACGTGGCCACTACTGGCGGGGGAGTGGGCGTGGACGTGGACCCCACAGTATCAGCCACAGCCACAGCCACAGCCACCGTCCATTTTGGTTTCTCCGCCGTAACATCAAAAACTGCCTCTTTACATAAAACACAAGAATTTAATTGGGACATTCCTTTCTTTTCGACCACAGTAAATATTGTAATAATATTCGAATAAAAGTACAATTTAACACTTTAATTTTAATTTTAAATTATAACACATTACTTTAATTAGTACCATATAATTTAAACAATTATATAATAAATTAAAATAATTAATTCATAAAAAACAAGTAAGTGTCACATTATAATCATATTATAAGATAAAATAAGGGTAATAATCATTTCATTTATATTTACTATTAAAGTTAAGGGAATGTGTTACGTGGTTGTTTTTATTCACGTTATATTGCCACATCATAAATTTCTTACAATAATTTTTTTTGTTGGGTTTATATTTTTTTTTTAAAAATTACTTTTTTTTTCAAATCACTCTTTTTTCTAATTTATTTTAAGAAAAATATTTGAAAAATAAATTGAAGTTATAAGGATTTTTACAAAACAAATAAACTAGAAAAACTATAATAAACTAAATCATAAATTATAAAAATTAAAAATATATTTTACCTTATTCAAACGCTTACCTTCTTGAGTTGTTATTCATTCACGTAGTGGGTTGTCACAATTTCTCTCACTCGGGTGCTACACGTCCTGATCAGCCACACTTTCAGTTGAGATTTGATTATGATACTATTTATAACGTCTTTATTCCTCTTAATATAATATTATCAGTTCTGAGCAAAAAACTGCATGAATTTATTCTTGAAATTAGCTCAAAACGTGTTGTACTAAGTAAAAAGTAGTACTCTACTTATAAACTATGTATTTTTCATTGATTATTATAAAGTACACCTATTTATAGACTAGTAAGATTTAATTTTTGTAACAAAACAAAAGGGTTGAGAAAGGCCGCAAAAGCATGTGGGGTCAGATGAGGTAGAGCCAAATCTAATAAGATTGCCCAAAAATTATTTCAACTCGAGCCAAAGTTAAGAGTTAAACGAATTAAATTAGACTTAATTCGTTACAATATCTAGTTAAGCAAGCAGACTAGCGAGACAACCTGTTCATTTAAGATCTCTAGTGGGAGGGAAGAGTAGTGGGGCATCATATTCATACACCCCCACCAAACTACCCCTTTCAAAATTCTCTCATTCAATTCAATGCATAAAACAAAATGAAATACTATTTTTATTTTTTAATTTTTCAAATTGAAGATTCAACAATCTTGCTTACTTTTTCCCAATAAGACACTTATTGTAATAAAAATAAAAATATATTTAGAATTCTCTAATTGATTTTCTTTTTGTTTTTGTTTGAAAAAATAACAAACCAACTATTATACTTGGTAATCAATAACAAATCAATAACTAAATTATTTTTGTTAATAAATTAACTATTGAATTATGAAAAAAAATTGTCATTAACATCGCTGTCACATTTAACGTTAAACGCTTTAATTTTGGGTCGCAAAATCCACCGTGGCTCAATATGTTTAAAAAAAATATTGGTGGGTCGCTGCGGATCATATACGACCCGCCGCAGGTTGACAATAAACCACGGCGGTTTAATACTAAGTCACAGTGGGTTGACTATAAACCGCGGCGGATTAATACTGATCCACCGTGGATCGTCGTGCTTTGTTATACATTCCTATAGCCCTAATATATAAGAATTGCATGTGAGGTTCGGCGAGTTCACCGTAAGTCACGGAATCCTCGGCAACTGTGGGTACAATTTTGGAGTAGAGTTCAACGACGATGTTCTGAGGGTTAAGTACTACGATTTTCCTAGAGAGCAAGACGAAAGTTTTTGATGTTTTGGGAGTTGTAAAGAGGTGACGGATTTGGAGGCTAGGTTTCGGCTATTATTGGTACAATTACAAGACTGCGAGTGATTTGAGGCGGTCGCATACAATGGAGCGCCTCAGAGCACTCAGAGTCCTGTAACTATACCAACAATGGCCGAAACCTAGCATCCAAATCTATCACCTCTTTACAGCTTCTAATACATCGAAAACTTTTATCTTGCTTGCTAGGAAAATCGTAGTACTTAACCTTTATAATATCGCCGTTGAGCTCTACTCCAACATTGTATTCAGCGTCGTCGAGGACTTTCGTGGTTCGCAATTAACTCGCCGAAGCATCAGTTGAGGGATGCCTACTAAGAAGGATGCACGCCTAAAAAATTCAAGGTAAAATGACGTTTCAAATAAAATGCTATAATGACGTTCACACTTACTCGAGAAAGATGAAAAGTCGCTATCCCTCTGCCAAAAAGGTAGCAAGCGGAGCATCGATTTTGCATTACGGTGAGTCTATCCAATAAAGAATATCAGATAATGGGATTGAGTGAGCAAACATGCAAGGATCAATATATGAACTATGAATCGAAACCAGATATATGTCATCTACAACAGTTTCTTCGAGGTAAACAGTTGGATGTTACTCAAGAAACAATACAAATGCATGATGTGGTTAGAACACACTGATTCTTAGTGCACATGTACATGATATAATTGTAATGGAATTTAATTTGTGTCTGTCATGCACATGGGCACAATATAGTTGTAATGAAATTGGTAAATTAGTTTGCAGTTGTAATGAAATTGGTAAATTGGTTTGCAATTGTAATGCACATATACATGATATGGTTGTAATGTAATTGAAAATTTGGTTATTGATGATGAATGAAAATTAATTAGTATGAAATTGTAAAATTACCAATATTTTTTCGAGCCAACATTTCACTTTTTGATTGATCGCGTTTTAATTTGTTTGAATCTGTGAAGGCTAATTATGCACAAGTTGCTTAAATTGTTGAACGAAGCACACATTTTTCATTTATTATAGTCAACTCGTGGCAGATCAGTATTAATTTGCGGCGGTTTATAGTCAACCCACGGTAGATCAGTATTAATCCACAGCGGCTTATAGTGAACCTGCGACGGATCAGTATTAATCCGTCATGATTTATTGTCAACCCGCGGCAGGTCGTATATAATCTGCGGTGGATCATCAATATTATAATATTATTTTAAAAAATATTGAGCCGTGACAGATTAGTAGACAAACCGCCGCGGATCGAAGTTAATGCGTTTAATCGTAAACGTGACACCAATGTTCGTGGCAGTGATTTTTCATAATTTAGTAGTTAAATTGTTAACAAAAAAAGTTTAGTGATTAAATTACCATTAATTTATAAATTACGGTGATTGATTTGTCATTTTCCCTTTCTGTTTTTATTTTGCAGCTAAAATAAAATTACAAAAAATAAAATTAAAGAGTAATTTCAAGAAGAATCGAAGTTGAACGTAGGAAGATCATCACTAATTAGTCTAAAATCCACTTCCAAGCAGAGAAAATGGACAGGGAAGTAGTGGATTTTGATCGTCTCCGTCCACGGTTGCCGTGAAATACCTTGTAAGTCCTCTGCCACTTCCATATCCGATCACCGTCCTACTTCCCGGCGGATTCCACGTTACTCCGTCGCTGTAGCCGCTGGCAGAATCAGACGTCAGCGGGCTCTGTACGCCGGCTTGCACGAACACAGGCGTCATGACCTGCCGTTGGCTCCACCATTCCGCTCCTACTGCCTCCGGCGACGGCGATGGTGAACAGAAGCTATCGATATAGAATCCCGTCTCCGGAGAAGTGTTCAAAACTGGGTCTTCCTTCTCAATCTTTATTGGCGCCGAGGCCGGAGAAGAAGAGGTTATCGTAAGGCGGCGTTTCTTCTGACCTTCGAGTGTTTTGACAGAGCGGTGCTTTTCAATCACCATTTGGGAAATTACTTCAGGGTCTTCGACGAATTTGGAGAGAAACGCCATCATTTGCTGAGGTCTTCTCTCAGTCGCTTCGATTCTCTTGTTCATACCATGAACTTCATCTTGTAAAGCTTTCTGCTCTTCCCTCAGCTTCTTAATCTCCGTTAAAATAGCTTCTTCTTCCTCTTGCTCCTCGTATTTCGCCTGAAAACACAAACTTCTCCCAAGCTTCCTCCTCACTATGTTTCTCAAATCTTGCTTCTGCCCTCTTAGAAACCATTCGCTGGCAAACTCCCATCTATCCGGATCGATCTTTCGAAATCCCTGAAAAACAAAATTAAACCCAGAAAGCAAATTGAGGTTTAAAATTCCGAAGCCAAAGTCGAATTTCAGTTGAATTTGGATAGGATTAGGAACCCACGTAAGTGTTGAGCTGGCGAACGAAGCTGGAAAAGTTGTTATGCTTGAAATACGCCGGTAAAATTCTCCGGGAGAATTCTAAAGAATCGACGACGACGAAGCTGTTATTTGCCTTTCCCCACTTGATCAAACCGTCAGTGAATGGATCGTTGACCATTTCATAAGTCTTCAAAACGAAGGGTGCTGTAACATTATTCTCCTCCATCCCATACACCTAATATTTCCGCACTCGCAGTCGCAGAGCTTCTTCTTTCTCTCTCTACTGGCTCGTACAAGAAATGGAAGACGAGAGGAATCTCTCTCTACATAAAAGTGCATTCGCTTTTTTGAGCTGTGTGGTTGCACCGTAATGATATGCGGATTGCTGTAGATTATAAAATGTGACGTGGCACCAATCTAACGGTTGGTTAACAAGTCATGGTCTCGAGAAGATTAGATATTTGTGAGAACCTAGGTATCCCACGCGCGTGAGTGGAGCGTGACTGTTTTTTTTATTTGGCAGCGGTCATTTCAAGTGTAGGTCTTTATAAAATCCAAAGGAAAAGACAGGTTTTTTACCTTGTACACGACAAAAAAGGTTTAGTTACTTTCTCCATAATTAACAAAAAAATAGTATTTTTATGAGCTTTCTAAATATGGGAATGACTAATGCTGCTAGGGTAAGTAAGATATGGTTGCATATGTAATTCTATGTCAATAATTAAGAACACCCTCTTTGAACATCCCTAAGTACTCAATGACTGAGGTTACATGAACGAGTCATCAATTGTGAGTTTTGCGATTTTGAGATTTTTTAATGTCTTTTTGAGACCAGCTTTACGAAAACAATGTTATAAATTTTAAGAGATTTCAATGTTATATCATTCATTAGAGCGTTGTAGCTCCTAAAAAAAAAAAAGAAAATCGCTACCCGAAAGGGAGTACCACAACTCTCATTTTGAGTGTTGTAGCCCTCGCATGCAAAAATTCACCGCCAAAAGTTAAGTGCTTCAACATCCATCTAGAGTACTATATAGCCAAAAGTCCTAGGGAGCATTATAAAGCTACCCTAAAGTGTAATACCATAAATTGTAGCGCTAGAGCGCTGATAAGGAGGCGCTCCATCATTGATGAAGAATAATTAGGTTAAACCAATCAATTTAACGATGATCTATGAATAGAAGATACCTATAACAACGAGAAAAAATTTGATACTAATGGGCATAACTGGAAATAAGAGATTTTCACATTCTACCTTTGACAAAATTTTTAGAGATTACATCAAATGCATGACAAACATCAAGACAGAGAACAATAACTAGTCTTTCTTTGTCTATCTTTTCTCACGAGGATCGATCCTAATATATTTTTAGTTATTTTTTTTATTCTATCACGACCTAGCTTTATTGCCTAGGATTGCAATTAAACTTTACAAGTACTCTAGTTATTTTTCTATCTTTTTTAGTTTGATTAATTCGTATTGGGATTATTTATTTTGTCTAGAATATATTGTGATATGATAATAGATTAACTTCGATGCATGCAAAAAATTTGAGAAAATGATTTGTATAATTAGATACAAATTATATGATCATTTACGTGAAAATCTTGAGTTTATGTAGGATAAGAATATACTTGCATAACATATATAATCTATTGAGAACCAGAATTTAATGGATAGTTATAATTTTTATTCACACAGGGACACAATGAATTGAATTGTAGCAGTATTTCTAATGATTTCTCGATTAAATTGATTGAAAAATGTGGATAACTTATCCAGGTGAAACATAGAAAGTTAATCACTTTAGTTTTCTATTATTGTTTGTTTAGTTGTTTAATTGACCATAAATCAAAAATTAAGGATTTGAATAAAATTAAGGAGAAGTTATACTTATAATTAGAAATTTATTTGCAATAATTTATGATAATAAGTGACCAAAGATCCAAACAAAGAATAGCGCGTGAGAGCACGCTCCTGTTGAAGCGCGGGAGACTCGCAGAGAGATAGTAAAGAGTATTTGGAAGCATATAATAGTCGGATTAGCTTAATCCTTTGGTTTAAGCGGTCTAATCCCTTCTACTACGTGGCGTTTTGAGCACTTACATTGCGCCACGTGTTTCATTTGGACTGCAGCGTTTGGCAATTGGAGAACAAAAACTTCATTCATTTTTACATGTACGTTTGGATTTATGGGTTTCTCACAATTAATATTTATTTATTTTTATTGATTAATTTAGGGTTCACACATTGGAATAGTCATTTAGTTCTGTAGAAGATATTATATCAAAATAAAATTATTATTATTTTTCAAATAAATAACATGATTTCAAATGGTGCTAAAAATGTTGGGTAATGATCCAAATAACTTTTGTAACGTGCTGTCACGACAAACTGACCTTTAAATTATTTACGCAATCTTTAAGCAGATGATGTCGAGTTGTGGAGAAGCGAATGGCGGAAATTTCATCCTTTCCAAACTTTTTTCTCTTCTCCTTCTCCCTTTCTTTATTCGCTTTCTTCAAAAAGAAACATGCCTCGTCATATTTCTCATGGGATTTATTTTAGACGCGTGTTGTGCACATGTCTAATTTAATGAAAATTAAAATCTTATTGTTTGGCCCAAAGTTTGATTTACGGTTCGTATCGTCTGTAAAATTGATCCAGTTTTAACGTCATACTCCACTTTAAATTGGTCGAGTTTGTAGCATTGATTGCAATTATGTAGATGATGCTCACCAAAATAAAAGAATGCTCAAAGAGGGAAAATTACAATTAAACTCCAAAAGCCCATATTAAATGGGATTAATTTTAAATAAATATTGGGTTGTTAAGGTATACAAATTTGATAAAAAGATTAACGCATTCATTTTTTTGATAGGTACTCATATTTAAATTAAAAATCTGTGCACCGCTGAATTTGGGCCTTAGTCTGTGTTAGCCACTTTAAGGTAGTGATTTATTTTATGTATTGCATTGCATAATTTTTACAAAATAAATATTTTGAGACATATCTCATATAAAAATGACGTGTGAAACCGAGTTCAATCAATTCGGTTTGGGGTCTATTTTATTTTTAGCACATTCGACCGTTGGATAATGTGTTTGTTTGTTGTTAATTAGAGTAACAAGACAGTTGTATGTGTCTTGTTTCGAGGCGCAAAACCCTAGATCAGATCAGGGTATTATGTGGCTTTCACGATCGTCGAACATCACTTTTCTTTTGTTATATGCCCATGAAATGGTGTGCCCGGAATCCGTGAGTGACTCTATTTTCACTGAGATTTTTATTTAGTATAACAATGACCTATTTTAATTACGTACCACGTATTAGTGGACTGTTTTAAACATGTGCTCTTTTGTACATATTTTTCTAAAATGAATCTATAAAATGTGAGTTTTAAATTCATGCATGCTTACACATTATTTTAGTTAAAATTAATAAATCTAATCTCTATTGAGTTTAGTCAACTCACCCCAATGACACATTTCAGGATTTTATTAACTAGACTTCCAGTTGCCAAGTCAAGATTAGATCTCGTGGAGTTTATTTAACTTTCATTTTTTTAATAATTTTCTTTTGAGAGTCATTTTGTGAGGTACACTTTTTATTAGACAATTGTATTCTCTATTTTTCATTCCCGCACAATTTCTTCTTTGAATTATATTATTATGCTATCTGATATCATTATTGAACATGTTAAGTCCATGTTATCGGGTCCTGACTTGTAATGAATATTTTAAATCTTTCGCTGCAAATTAATAAAATAAAAGTTGAATAATTCGACTATTTGGGGCTGGTCATTTCCTATTTTATCTTGAATCTCTTGCAGACTTTAACAAGATTTATCATTAAA
Organism: Begonia loranthoides; assembly: GCA_022433065.1. Lineage (NCBI taxonomy): Eukaryota > Viridiplantae > Streptophyta > Magnoliopsida > Cucurbitales > Begoniaceae > Begonia > Begonia loranthoides. The sequence goes on along the minus strand of CM039483.1, from coordinate 38,740,812 downwards.
ATGCATGGATTTAGAGTGAATGTTAAAAATAGTTGCCACGTATCCTAACATAGTACATTTGAGTGAAAAGAAATTCACTCAAATATCCTTAGCATCAGTGCCGTATGTGTATAAGAATGAAAATCAGTAAATCTATCATGATAAAAATAATTAACCTAATAAAGTTTAGCTGCCCCTATATTATTTGCTAAAAGTGAATGCGAAACTCTGCCGAATTTTTTACTCAACTTTTGTGCACGAAATTGAGTAGCAAACACATCCTCCAAACAAATTGAATGCGATTAATTGTTGTTGGGAGGATTGTTACATTTGTGAGCTTGAGAATTTTCTAAGAGAAAATTGTAGTCGAGAAAAAAAGGTAATGCCCAAAGAATTCGTTGTTTGTAACGATAAAATTGACACCCGTTAAAGTTCAATCACTTGTAACCCAAAGTGGTTGTGGAATATACCTTCAAGGGAGAACCTTGAAAGGTAGACGTAGGCGAGCTTGGCTGAACTGCGTTAACAACTCGGTGTCAAACTCTTTAACCATTTCTCTTATTTTATTATTATTATTGTGATTATTTAATCTCATTGTTGTGATAAATTAGCTATTGGTTAGAAAATTTATAATCACATGAAAAAATTAATAAACCTAATTTACCCCTTCCTCCTCTTAAGTTAATTTCGATCCTTAACTCACCCTCTCTCTTATTGCGTATTGCTATTGTAGTTGGTTGGGTATTTGTTTTGAAATTAATTGCTTCGTTAACTTGATTAAATTAAACTAATTAATCACATTAAAAAAGTTTTAAAACCTAATTCACCCCATCTCTTAGGTTATTTCGATCTTTCACTATCGTCTATTATATTTTAACATTACAATAATAAATATTTATTATAGTTTTAATAACTAAAATTAAAAAATATATATATATATAATAATTTTGTATGCTGGGCTTGTTAAGTTTGGCTCGTTAGGCTCGGCTTATTAGGCTCGTTAGGCTCATGGCTCGCGAGCTAACTCAGGTTGAAAATTTATTGGGGTCAGCTCGTTAGGCTCGGCAGACTCGGTGTGGCTCGGCTTGCCCGGCTCGTTTAACATCTCTAGCTCAATTGAATGGAAAACTAGTTGATCCAAATTCCACGTTAAACCGTTGGACTTATCAAAATATATGAATACCAATTAATTTTCCTCTTTAAAATCCTTTGTAAAAATTTGTTGGAACCTCTAACCGGGATAGGAATCAACTTGCAGAACTTCGGAAAAATTCCCAAAATATCAAAAATTTTAAACTGTCTGGACGTCTGTGGATCCACGTCCAGACATCTGCTGATCCACGTCTAGACATCTGCTGATCCACGTTCGTTTTACTTCTTCTTCACACTGTTCACCCGCAGAAACAAAGAGCCCGTTTTATTTCTTCTTTACACTATTCACTGCGGGACCCTTTGCTTCAGTGGAGGCGCATGTTTCAGCAAGAATCCTCATGTCCTTGGAAACGTGTTGTTCACGTGCACCCGTGCACACGAGTGGAGGCTTCCAAGAGTGAACACGTGTATTCCACTTAGACACGCAGATACATTTGCTCGCAACACTCTTGCAGTAGCGAACACTCTCCCGAAAGCGAATCCTCCCTCGGAAGCAGACTCTCCCGCAAAAGCAAACTTACGCAGAAATGTGTCCTCTGCTCACACGCCTGGATACATTAGCTCGCGCGTGCGGACACGAACATTTTTGCAAGCGAATATTCTTGGGGACACGTATCTTCTGCGTAGGCCCCCATATATGTTTGTCTCTGCTTTAATCGGGAAGCCTACTATCCTACTACAGAAACCTATGCTTCTGCAGACGATTTCCGGCAAGTTTGGATGAATCAAACAACTAAGAAAACACCATTTTTCTTGGCAAAACTCTAACTTTAATCAACCAAAACATTTCAAAGAATAAACTAAACTTGTTTTCGGGCAAAATTTACAGCTCTTCCAATCATTAACCCAAACTTTAAAATTCAACAGAATCAAACCCAATTACACAATGAATGTAAATTTTGAGTTCAGATTTTTTACCTCACCGAATGTCCGATAATTTTCCTCTTTCAAACCCTCGACAATAACCCAAGCTTGCTCTTTGAAATTCACACTCAAAAAAATTTCTCTCGGCTACCTCACAACTCACTCAATGCAGAACACACTCTTCACGGCACAGTGAAAGAGTCGAGAGGGAGAGGAGAGTGTGTAGTTTTTTTTAAAATTGAAAGTGGGCAGTGACATTGATGATGGAGGGGAACACACGGCAGAATAGAGGGAGAAACAACCCTCAAAACCCTCAAATTCAACATTGTTAAATGAGATAAGTTACTCCCGTTAAAATCTTCCTACACTTTAAATAAAATAAAACCATTTTTTATTTTTATTTCTATTTATTCTTTATCTTATAAGTTTTTAAGTCGTCAAAAATTAAATAATATCTTAATATTATATCAAACATTATCTTATAACAAACTTTGATTTGCTTTATATTTTCTTTTACCAGTTTTAACCATCACAATAATTTTGTCAATTTTTAGCACTTGACTTAAAATTATAATTTTCTTAATCTTCATTTAAAATAATCAACTAAAAGCATAATTCTTCCTGTACTTAAAAACAGTCATATTAGTGGGAGTTAATGACAGTAATAAGCATTAGGTTGTAAATATACCTAATATTCCTTTCATTGACTTCGTCTTCTTCATCTCTCTGTACCAAACCTTGAAGAGTAGGTCTGAATGATAGCTCAATATCTTCAGCCACAAATGCTCCTCCACAAATCTCTCTCTCTTCTCTCTCTAAGCTACTGCAGAACTATGGTATGAAGAAAAGCTTCTTTTTTGATTTCCTACAATATTTTTTTTCTGGAGGGTTTTAAGTAATTATAAGCTCGACTGAGAATATATATTTTTTAATAATTCTTTTTGGATGTTTATTTCAGGGTCTTGCTGCTTTATTAATCAGAACAATGGTGAGAATAGTATCTTCTCTGAGGGAGCCTTCCGCCCTAATCTCCACCGTTCTATATTACAGTGATCTTCTTCCTCAAAACATCTTCTTGCAAAGATTAGTGAGGCATGATTTGACTCGTCAAGACAATTTCCTTTTTAATTTTCTTGTCAACTTTCTCAGGTTCTTCTGCTAAATTCATTTTTGTATCGAGTTTTTGCTTTGATTCACTGTGGGTTTTGATTTTCAACAGAAACTTAATGAATGCTGTTTGAACTAAAATATGTTTCCAATTCGAAGCTTAATTGTATTACAATGGTGCTGATTTATAAATTCTTTTTTTTTTTTTGCTTAAATGTATATTTAGTCTTCAATTGATGATGATTTCCACTGATTTCAATGTTGAAATTTAAATATAACTTATTTTTACAATTGCGTTGACATGATTGCCTATTTGAATTAAGGGTTTGTAAGGCAAATCCACTGCACTACAAGTTAAATACTATTTTTTTTTTGGTTAATAAATTAATCATTGAAGTATTAAAAATTAATTAAGTAAATAGTGCGATTTTGTTTTTCATGTTGTTGTTCTGCGGCGGATCGTCGTCGATTTGCAACAGATCATCATAGTTCAAGAGTTAATTTGTTAATTTATAGAGGATCATTGTCGATCCGCAAAAGATTGTCATAGTTCAGAGATTAAATTTTTTATTGTTGACTTGAGTCATCAATCCGCAAAGGATCGTCGTCAATCTGTTGTGGATCGTCGTCAATCCGCAGAGGACCGTCGTCGATCTCGATCCGCAGCGGATCATTGTCGATCTTTAGTGGATCGTGTGCAAATAAAAATACTATTCGTTGTTTTATTCATAGAAAAACAGAGACAATACAAAAAAACTGTAATTCTCTCATGGATTATAAAACAATTCTAAATCATCTGAAAACTAGAACATTAATATTATTTTACAAAATCTTCTAAATTATAAAACCCGAAATCTTTTAAATTCATTCTTTTACAAAATCCAAAATTTCTAAATCAATTCTCCATGGATATTAACTATTTTCCACTGAAAGACTTTTCTAAAATTACGAGTTCTTTCTGTTTTTTCCATGGATATTTGTTATTTTCCATTGCAATTTTCAAAAAGTTAACGGCGATGTTCACGGCGAAGATTTTTCATAGTTCAGTTGTTAATTTGTTAGCAAAAAAATCTTAGTGGTTAACTTGTCATTGATTGTAAAGTATGATGGTTGATTTGTCATTTTCCCTAGAATAATGAACAATAATAGATATATAATCACACAAAAAAATATTAATAATAACACCAAAAGTAAATAAATGGAACTCAACGTGAGTTTGTTCATTGCTAAATTTATAGTGAGCTACCACATTTTTTGTCACGAACCGTAATGGAACAGAGATAAAACAGGGAATGATCCAACCTAAAGAACCAAATTGTCTAATCCTTTTTCACTTTAAGTTTTATTAATTAACACCAGAATACTACAATTATTAATTAAAAGCCATGACCTGATAACATGGACTTAACATGTCCAACAGTGATATCAGATAGCATAATAATAATATAATCCAAATAAATTAATTATACGGGAATGAAAAATAGAGATTACAATTATCTTTAAGAAAACTTACCTCTCAAAAGGGTCTCTCTAAGCAAATTATGAAAGTCTAGAAAATAAAATAAAAATCTCACCGAGTCTAATCTTGGATTACAATTACTGATAGGAATATCACATATTAGTGATATCAGTAATTGGAAGTTTGACTAATAAAATCTTTAAAAGATGTTATTGGGGTGAGTTGACTAAACTCAATAGGGATTAGTAATTTTAATTAAAAATATTATTTAAGCATGCATGAATTTAAAACTCACGTTTTATAAATTCATTTTAGAAAAATATGTACAAAAAGACACATGTTTAAAACCACACACTAATATGTGTTACTTAATTAAAATAGGTACTTGTTGTATTAATAAAAAATCGTAGTGAAAATAAAGTCACTCACGAACTTCGGGCACCATGCCATAGGCATACAACAGAAAAAAAACGATATTCGGCGATCGCAAAAGTCACATAAAATACCATGATCATGTTTAGGGTTTTGCGTTCAGAGACATGACATATACAACTGTCTTATTACTCTAGTTAACAACAAACAAACACATTCTTACACGATCGAATGTACGTAAAATAAAACAGATCCCAAACCGGGTCTATCGAACTCAATTCACACAACTGAGTTGATTCAGAAATATAATATGCATGCTTAATTTATATGTGTACAGTGAAAAATAAAATATAATATAAAAATTCGTCATTTTTATGCAATGCAATGCATAAAAATAAATCATTACCTCGAAGTCGGTTTATATTGACCAAAACCCAATATCCAAATAGCCCAAATCCAAAGTCCACGGATTTATAATTTAATAATAGTTACTTATCCAAAAATAAGGTGTTAAATTTTTTGCATCTTAAAATGCCAAAATTTTATTTAAATTTAATCTAATATAATTTGGTATAAGAGTACCAAACATTCTAGCCTAAACAAGCCCAAAAATAGGTTTGAACCAGGACCCAAAAGGAGCTAGGCTGTGGCCCAAATCGGATGGCCCAAACAAGGGCCCAAGCCTGGTAACCGAGTCTAGTCCAATATTTCAACAACGCTACTGCCTGTGTTCGGTTTTCAGCCTGAACGCGAGCAGTTCGTGAGGTTGTTGTCTCATCCTCGTCGCGAAGGACTTCGACTCTGACTGAGATACTCTCGGCTAGACGTTCTTCTTATCAAAGCTAAAGGCTTCGCATTTTTGCAGCTCAGTATCCCGAGTCACACTTCAGAGCCCTTCGTCCCCGACGCCAACCGAAATGGTTCATCAGACCCTTTCCAAGAACTCGTCTAAAACTCCAAGCTTCCCACACCAAAATTTCCCAATTCATCAACATGATTTCATCTAACAATTTTTTTGGCGAATTCGTCTCGATTTTTCCTCCATTTTGAACCTTATGACATTGCAGGCCTTTTACTTCTTCGGGTTCTGCTTCATCGTCTTCTTCGTCCACATCTTCGATGATGACCTCTTCTCTCTTGAAATTTGGATTGATTTTGGTAACTCCTTCTGCATTGTTAACTATGGTGAATGGTTCTTCGTCTTGCTCGGTTTCTTCTTCTTCTTCTAGCTCGGGAATTCCTTCCTCTTCTCTAACTTTCCTTAATCCTCTAATTTCATCCTCCATTGCCGTCTGATCGAGACTGCTTGAGGTGGGGTAACCATAGTAGTCCAATGAAGAAAAGGGGTTCCAAAAGAAATCCCATTGAGTTGTCTGGGGTGAGGGAGGAGGAAAATTCGGTAAATCATTCGGCGAAACCGAGTACAGAGATGAAGAATTCATAGCTGACGACTGCATTGCAAAAAAACCATCGATTCCATACTGATGAACAGGTGAAAAAGCTTTGACTCTAGCCATTTCCGGCGATGGCGGTCTCTCTTCCATCGAATGAATCAATTAACTCCTTTGACTCTACAACACTACAGACATTAAAACCCTTCTAAAAGTTTAAGGTCAATGGTTAAATCTTCTACTAGGAATAAGAACCAAATTGGAGAAAACTCAATAAACAGCTGCCAAGTGCCTTGGGGACAAAACTTTTGGGCCAGGCTGAAACAACATTCGGCAGCGCAACCCCTTCAAAGTGTCGCTATGGCTCCTAGATAGGGTTGGACATGGCGACACCTAAACTATTTTCAAGTGACTTTTTGTATTTTTGATAGACAACTTCTTCATTTCTCAATCAACTGCTCTATATTTTCAAAGGATTTTAAGACCGAATATTCCTTTCTGCGGAAATCTGTTTTACATTATCTCAGTCAATTGTAACTTCATTCTCAATCGATTGCAAATCATCCGAGAACAACGAATTACAATTTGTCTTGGATCTTGTCTACCGCAAATCCAACCTTGGTAGACCGAAAATCTACCTGAGGCCAACACATTTCTTATTGTCCAAATCCGTTCGAGCAAACCATCAACACTAGTCGACCGCATCCTTGCTTAATTGTCTATAACATTGATAATTCTTATTCTCCACAAGCCATAAACCACAACTCATAACACAATCATCCAAAATTAATAAATATCATCCTTATACTTAGTACGATAAACATTCATGGTATTACACCTCATTTTATCAATATTGCCACATGACACACGTCATTCATATGGACGCTCTGTAAGAACACCATACGTGTCTCATTGTTGACGGCATTTTAGCCCAAAATATGCCACAAAAGCTATAGTGTCGCAGCACCACATCATTAGGGCCACAACATGCGTGGGTGTTTTTTCAAAACGGGAGTTCAAAAAACTTCAATTCTTCCACTGATTTCACCTCAAATCAGTTCAAAACCCACACATATGCTTTTACATTTCAAAAATGACAAGTTTGAGTTTTTAAGGTTGAAATTGGATTCTAACAAAATATGAAAAATTTCACGAAAACCAATGAGATTCGGCTTAGAAATCTTATACCCTCGAAGACTTTATATTAGTCGAAGATCCAGACACACTAAATGCGAAATGCATGCAAAATTCTCTCCCCTTCCACTTACTCTTTCTCTCCTCCATCAAAATGAAGTGGTCAATACTTTAAACTCATGTCATAGTTTAGCTCTTGTTCCATACTTTAATTCACTAAATTTTAAGTCCCTCGGGACATGATTCACCACTTCTTATTTAAATCTAGGTTCTTTCTCAAGAACCTAGTCCCCTAAATTACCAACCCAAGCCACAATGATTTGCCAAAACCATATCATTAATCAAGTCCCCTATCCAATTATGTGCTATTGCTCCAAAATCCAATCCCCCCATTCTTTGCCCATCTGCTATACGCCTTCCCCGATAGTCCTCCATTTCACTGTCAACAGCCATCTTTTGCCCTATTTATTTTATTTTTATTTCAATAAGACAAACTAGAGCCAAACTTTAAAAAAATAAAGTAAATAATTAAAAGTCAGGCCAATTCCTATCACCCATTGATTGAATAATCAGGCCGAGTCCTATCCTCGAATATTATATAGAACAAATCTCGTCTTGATTTAAACAAGCTTATCCTTCTTCCTTGTTCAACATGAACCATTGAAATGTTATGTCATATAGACTCCTTTGGAAGCTACTGTTATTCAAATGTATGGACCATTCATACCCATTGGCCATTGCCATTGGGAACTTGAACGGAGTCGTTTCTTTGGCTTGGAAATGGCCCTTGTAGTAAAAGACAAACAAGATAAAATCAAACATCACCACTGGATTCTTCTTTCCTCTCCTCACCTCACGCTCTTAGACTCCACCATATCCACAATTTATACAGTTGAATCTTCCATGTAACTCAATTTAACTTAATCACGGAACATGTCTCACATTACGTATGTTTCGCGTTACGTGTGTGACACCGGTTTTTAGTAAAAAGATTATGTATTATATTATATTTTAGGGTTATATTGTATTTTGGTTTGGTCTTAAAAGAGTTGCTTATAATCATCATGGACATAATGAATTCTTCCTTGTGATTCCGTGATTTTACTGTATAAGATTTCTACATAGATCTGTGCGTTACATTCAATTTCAATTCTTGTTTTCATTGAATAATGTTATGTTTACTTTTTATTACTATACTTTATTCTTACTTCTTGACATGTCAAATATTGGTTGGTGCAATTAATAATTTATTTTAATGTAATTGATTACATTAATGGCACCAATCCATGTTTGTCATGTAAGGAAGTAAAAATTAGAAAATAAGAATAGAGAGTAAATGTAACATTACTTATTTTTATTTTAGTGTTATAGTATTGTTGTTCATAATTTTTTTGTATTGTAAAACAATATGATTGAATATGTAGTAGCTTACTCTGTGAAGACAAAAAGGACTCAAAATTCTGATACTTGTGAAGATCTAGTCTATATCAGGGAGGGTACACAATCTCAAATCACTTTGTAGAAGTGAAAATAAATGATTTATAAGTAAAGTTCTTTTTCCTACTTAGTACAACACGTTTTAGGGTAAAGCCAAAAAGAAAACCGTGTGATACCTGACCCAAAGTAGACAATATTGTACTAGCGGGATTTAGGTATCTAGAAAAGGTATCAGATTCATTACCCAACCGAAAGTGCAGCCGATGAGAGCATCATGCCGCACATGGGGGAAGATTGCGATTGTTTATCCTGTGAAGACAAAGACGACCAAAGATTATTAATTGTAAGAGCCCAACCCATACGAGGAGGGTGCACAACTCTACATCGTTTGGGAGAAGTGAAAGTAAATTATTTATAAGTAGAGTTTTCTTTCTTATCTGTTGTAAAGCGATTTGTGCTCAAACCAAATAACAAAAACGCTGCAAATTTCAATCCAAAATAGAAAATATTGTAGTAGCTCGACTAAATCTCATGAGGTTCCCACTTTGTGTATTTTTAAACCTAAAAAAAAAATTATGAATGAGTAAAAGTGAATAGTACTTGTATATAAGTTTTGACACACATTTATTTTTAAAAGGTAAAGTGAAAATGACTTTGTCAAATTTATATATATATAGAAAGAGGGAGTAGATTGCCTATTTCTTCGAGAAATGGAAAGCAAAGAGAGTATGAGCGCAAGGGTCTCAACCTCACCCAAAAATGGCGGAGCAGGAGCGGCAAGGGGGCCGCCTAGCTCGCCGAAAGGGCAGTGCTTGTGCTCGCCGACCACGCATGAAGGCTCGTTTAGGTGCAGGTTTCATCGCCCAAACTCATCAGCCTGGATGAAGAGATCAAATTCAATGCCAGCCAAGAACGCCGTGGCTTCTCTCTCTCCCAAGCCCGTCGAATCTCCAAATTAAACCAGACGACTTCTGCAGTAAAATACGCGTAATTATGTCTCATAATTGTCTCACTGTTTGTATAATTTAATGAATTAAGCATCTGCAATAGTCGCTTTGCTCGATTATATGCGTCTTTTTTCTTAATCATTCAAAGTCTCATGCACTATTTCCTCCTTAGATTACTGATATAGAAATTGATCTTTGATTCTCTCAATAATTTATTCTTTTAATTATATAAATCCCATACTCGATTATTTCTGTGTTTCTTTTATGATTTCAGAGTCTTTTAATAAAAATTCCAGCCATGTTTTGTGTTTTGAGTATGCAATTAAGAATTTGAATTTATGATATTCATATGCTTATTATTTTTAAAAAAATAATGTTATGTTTACTTATTATTCTTATATTTATTGATGCGTCAAACATTGATTGGTGCAATTAATGATTTATTTTAATTATTTATAATTTATTATAATAATTACTCTAATCAATATTTGTCATGTCAACAAGTAAGAATTATAAAGTAATAATAAAGAGTATATGTAGAATTACTTTTTTTAGACTGTAATCGAAGGTGGTTGAAATGAGTTTTCACTTGCTTGAAAATATTCCGATAAAATATGTAGAAATTAGTCACGTATTTTGAGATAAGACTTATAAACAAATCTGTGTAAAATTGACATTATCTTTATGATGGACCAATTCTATGAGGGCTTGTTGGAGCCGGGGCCAAATAACGATATTACAATGCCACGTTGTTTAGATATATAAGTAAATATTTCATCTTTAACTGATACATAGTCTTTTAAGAATACGATTAAAGAATAAAAGTCATATGAGTCTCGATCAAGAGCGAATATTATCGTACGAGTTAGTGGAGATTAGAATGTTGCAATCTTGTTAGGGGGGGAGTTGGGCTCCACAGCCACTAGATGTGTCACTTGCTCTCCATGCTAGTCATATTCACTTTCTTCACCTCTTTGGATTCTCCTGACATTATTGGGAGGGAGGAAGAAATAAAAGCAACTTTATCCATTCCTGCAATTATTTCTTCGCTGGATCAATTCGTTCATTCATGCTCATTCTGACTTCCATGATTGTATGGTGGACATAACTATCAAAAAAGTTATAAACTCTACAGTCAAACTCAGTTTTACAAATTAAACTCATGAGAAACTAGAGTGAAATTTTAATAAATATGATTTTCTGACATTATCATCTACATTTGTTTTATAATTTGATGAATACACACACGTGTGTGTGTCTATATATATATATAGATGTGTATGTATGTGTGTGTATATATATATATTAAGTAAAAGAACCCAAAAATACACAGCGGAATAAATTACATTTTTCTCTCTTTGTACAATCAAATAGCTAAAATAAACCAACAAAAATAACGAAATCTGACAACTTATGAGTGTGAGAGTAAAAAACTATGGGACTCTTAGGCTATTAATTGAACATTCCACTATAACAGAAATAATGGGTACACCAAAGTTCTTTTTAACTCAACAAACTAGAGGCATGCAATATTCATCAAGACCAAAACAACAATCTTGGAAGATAACAAAACGTAAGAGAGGATAAACATAGGGTTACCAAACTACAGTCCCATTTTTACCCCAACAGGGCTCCTTAGAAAACACATATGACAATCTCCATCGTTCCAAATATACCCTTTGATGTTACAAACCTACAGGTCAAATTTCACAACGATCCAACGGTGGAAACTCGAGAAAATTGAATTCGTTTCCAACTGCTCCTGAAAAATTTGAAAATTATTTATGTTTTTCCTTATTTTTCTTTTTGTTATCACTCTAGGGTTTCATCAGTCATAAAACCTTATTTTATGCTCAACCCAAAAAAGTATGCACCGGACTCAACAATATATATATATATAGATGTGTGTGTGTGTGTATATAGCATAAGTTGGAGATTTTGGGTAAAGAGGGAGAGGGAATTAGGTTATACTTCTAAAAGTAACTGAGACTGATGTTGGCTAATCAGATGAAAGTGTTTCCACTTCTTTTGGCTCTTCCATGTTGTAAAGCAGTGGATAGGTGAGCTGGTTGTGCAAAAGAGGATGATCTATATTGTTGAAAACTTGTATATAACTTCATAGAATTGACATCAATTGTCTTATTATAATTTATCGTTTTTTTATTCCGAGGGATAGAAATTTTGGTGATTGTTCTACTCCTGAAGAAGATCTACAACACTAGCCAAATCGGCTATATCTAAAAGAAAATCACGATCACCGAAATTTAAATTTTTTCAACTGTAGAATTTTCTCAGAATCCAATAAAATGTCATCCAAATCAATTTGGTCGCATCATAACATGTCATAACAAACATGCTCTTCAAACACACTTCTACTATCGTTATCCTGCTATAACGAATTTCGATTAAAAAACGAAGGATTATAATCGAAAGTGTGTATTGTTTAAAACCAAGCCAGATAATAGAAAGACAAAATTCATCGCTCAAAATTGTAATATTCAAAAGAATATCTTACCAGAAATTATAAATTTCAAATAATATCTTCATGCAAATCATAGTAACTAAAATTCCAACAAAAAATAATTTGAACCTCTAGCTATTAAAAGCCGTCAATCAATTTAGATATTTTAGAAAATGCTCCATCAAACCCAAATGTCAAATAAAATCCGCCTAAATAAATTTACAAATCTGCCAAAATTTCAAACAAATAAAATTTGGATTTTGAACAAAAATAGTGCCCAAAAAATTCAAATATTCTGCAACAATTGATGGGCCCAAATTCAAATAATGTGTCACATATCCTCTCCAATAATAATCAAGTTAAAAATTCTCTAATCATATTTTTAGTGCTTGTTTTGTAAGTAATCAAGAGAAAGAATATATTCAAATCATCATTTCCTACCAATTAACGACCTGATCTATCACGAGGATGTTCAAGCTGAAACATAAGTGTTGCAGCTATTCTCACTTGGAAAGATGAACATGAATATAATTTTCGTAGATTCTATCATGACCCGCAATGTACCTGAAACAGAACAAGGAACGACCTAACCTAAATGACCGAATCATCCGACCCATTATCACGTCAAATTTATTAATTAGCTATCGGAAGACAAAAAATTAATTAATTAAGAGCTAGAATATGAAAATATTGATTTTTCAAGTCCAATAATGATATCAGATAATATATAATATAAACCGAATAGGATACTGTGTGATAATAATTGGAACAAGAAAGGTCGTGAGAGATTCCTAAGTCTGTTTTGATGTTGTCGTTGATCGGTGTGTGCTAGCTGGAGAAGCATCTTCTTCCACGCGTAGTTTCTACTCAGGACTGGCCCAAGCCTTGGCAGCTCTCCCACCTGTCCAACCAAGCCCATCTCTTTCCATGCAACTTCCTTCAATCCATCACCTCCACCTTATAAAAACTTAACTCCCAAATCGTCTCCAAAATTGAGACAAGGGAATGGTGCCCTTGCTTCTGTTCGGATGAACAGTGTATGGAGGGACAGTAAATTATAGATTTTAAACACTCTGGACGTGTTTGTTTCCTCAACTCTTGGTTGATTAACTTCAACTTTCGTGGGTAAATACCAAATGCTAGTTCTTTTGATGTTTGTTGATGCGTTGGGGACGTTGGGTGGTAATTTCATGTAAAGAAATTGAGATTATAGTCGACTACTTATAGTACATTCAATTCTCATAATGGAGTGGCTTGAAACTCTTGGGTGGGATGTTGAAAAAGTGGACAAGGAAATTTCGATTAAAATGGGTGGCTGTAACATTAACAGATGATCCTAGTTTCTGCATAATAAATCAAACGTCTCAAAAAGGCTTTTGATGAAAATTGAACGAGAATAAAAAAACAAGAAAAACTCATAAATAAGAAAATTGAATTTATGTGAAAAATCTTTTAGGAGAAAAATCACAGGCAGAAGAAAAATTTGTTATAATCAAATCAAGGTATAATTGAGTTTTGCGACTCAAGCAACAATATATAGAATATAAAATTCTCGTACGATAATTAGTTAATGTTACAAGCAACAAGGTCTAACTTTTCGTGCGATAATTAAGTTCTCCAACACTCTATATGATTTATCACGTAATTAAATCACGCAATGCGAAAATTAAAGAGTAAGGGATAGAGAGAGTACACAAATGTTTGTTTACGCGGTTCGGCAAACCCACTTATGTCCGCACTCTAAGATTCCACTTGAAGATCCACTAAACCAATTGACTTACGGGTGCCAATTAAACCGTTTACACAAATGACTATTATCGGGGCGTCACCCTTTGACTATTCCAGATCGTCAACCTTTGACTGTTAACGGGGCGTCACCATTTGATTGAACTTACGGGCGTTCAATCGTGTTATTGACTGTTTTGGGGCGTCACCCTTATATGACTAATTCGTAGGGAGTCACACTTTTACAATTTCGCTCAATATAAAATTGAAAATATAAAGTTCAAAAACTAGATCTGAACTCTCCCAATAATAACTCGCAAGTTTATGAGTGGGGAGAGTTGGATTACAATGCTCACAAATTCATTGAGAAGTTGAGTAGAAATTTTGTCAGCGCTTCTCTACTTCTCTCGTTTTTTTTTGGAGCTTGGCGTGCTTCTCTACTTTTATAGAATGCACATTTTCGGTCAACCTAATCCTTTTCAGTCGACCGCATATTGCCGTTGCACATTGAGCCGTTAAAAATTCGACCGTTGGAAATCTGCTCGTTGTATAGAACTGGAATTTTCGGTCGCATAGCTCGACTGCGTCTCATCCGCAAAAACGCTAAAAATGGCAGTTTCAAAACATAAGATTTTTTGGTCACGTACCTCGTTCGATGCCTCGACCGCAGTGCGTCCAAAAAATCACGTTAAACTCCAGAAGCAAAACTCAGTGTAGATTCGGTTGCCAGACTAGACCACTGCTTCAACCGCAGTGCGACCGAAAGACCAAGTCTCAGTTTGGGTTGAATCTTTCGTCCATAGCTTCTCCATTTCATCCATTTAAATATTCTAAGTACCAAAATGATATGCATACGCTACAAGGACTTAGATAAATATGTTAGCACATTAATAACACCCATTTTGAGGGTGTTTCTGATAAATACGAAAATAAATATAATGATAAAAAAATATTAAGCACATTATCAATAAACATACAATAATAACTTATTGATTTCATTAAATTAAGCATCATTTAGTCATCATCAAAATAAAACTAAGTCTAACAAAAAGGCCAACACTCTCATTCGACCGCATACTCGTCTGAAATTCTCCGGAGTAATCTATGTACAATTAAGGTCGGTCCCGTGAACCGCGTCGTCGACCGGTTCCTTCCTGGGCTGTTTTTGGTCGACCAATTCTACATTTTACTCGACCTCAACCCTTACTTTTACCACCCTTAATATTTCTAAGTCCCAATATGATGCATATTTATTACATGGACTTAGATAGACATGTTAGCACCCATATTGATGATATTCCAGAATATCAATATTAATACAATAATTAAACAATTAAGTATAAATTCAATAAACAACTTATAATTCTAATCAAAATATTCATCATCAAAATAATTAAGCTTAACACCATTTAGGCTAACATTATTACCCATAATTGTGGAACCCTACAAAGCATACAAATTTGTAGATCTTTTGTGTCTCTTTAACATGATGAGAGTATCTCTACTAATCTTCACAACTTCATCTACAGTGGTATACTCATACCCCTTTGAATTTAAAGTACTCAACAAGATCAGATTATTCTTCAACTCAAGAACATGTCGCACGTTATCTAGTGTCTTGACAACTCCATCAAACATTATAATCATGACTGTATCAATGTCAGTTATCTTGCAAGGTATGTTATTATCCATTAACACAACACCTTCTGAAATTGTCTCATATGTCAAAAACTAATCCCTATTAAAACACATATGAAATAAAAAAAACTGAATCCAGAATCCAATCCTTGCTTAGCCTTAGGTTTCCTTCAAATACAACTAGAAGATCTCCATCGTCATGGTCTTTTTCTTATTCTGCGACTTGAACTTCATTGAGTGTCTTTAGTTGTTTTTTTTTCTCAACAGCTCCTTTAATCTCATTTTGGAATTTACAGCACTCAACTTTAATGTGCCCCCTTTTCTTACAAAACTAGCAAGTCATATCCCAGTACCTTGACTTTGATCTACCTTTCGAACCACAATGTCATCACATTATATGCTATGATGACAAATATCATATGACTAGGTACAAATCTAAGCATTATACGCTTTCATATAATGTGAAGTGTAATACACGTAGTCAGTACTAGACACTGAAGATAGAAATGTCTAAAAATAGAGAACCATTAGAGAAGTTGACTTACTTACAATAATCCTTAATAATCTTTTAACAATTTATGTAAGAATTGTTTTTTGATACAAATCACCAATCTTAGACTTTGATGCCCTTCTCTTTTCTCTCAAGCCCTCGTCTTCCCTTCCACCAAATGCGAAAATAGGTGAGGCTGCAAAGGATGCACGATATAAAACCCAGGCCCTCGAGACATAAAGGCCTGTCTTATTGTTGCTACCTATGATGTAACTTACATCTTTAGTATAACAATGCAATGCTAACATTTGAGGGAAGAAATTTTTGTAAGATACCTTAAAATTTGATAATAAATTTAAAGTTTTTACATATAATATAATTCAATTTTGAGATAATGAATTTATCTTCGGTATCACCTTACACTCTGTCACTTTATCCATAAGGACACTTTATTTTTATTTTTTAAAAATTTGTCCGATCGACAGCTAGGATGCACTTCATGTGTAATTTGAAGTCATAGGTGAGGAAAAAGTTAGATGGAGTTTGATCATAACATTCAAACTTTAATTTTACTAATTCTTTTATTTAATAATTATTTAAATAAAAGAAGAATATAGGTTGTTACTATTTTGACAAGATAACATAGAAAATAAAAACACCACCGGATGAGGACAAATTTCTTAATCTTGAGTTTAAGTACAATCTTAATAATGATTAGGGTGTGTTCTTTTGCACTTATTTCTAGCCCAAACTTTAATAATGGCCGACCTTAATCATGCTTTAGGGTAATTATGGAGTTATTTAACTAATTGTCAGTAAATTATGTTCTTTTGCCATTCAGATCAAGAGAAACTTTGGATGTACCCTTACGTAGGCAGACATGATGGGCAGTATGAATTACGGTCAAAGTTGAGAATTTTTAAGAAGATAAACCTCTCCATTATCGTGGTTTAAATATATATATTTTTTAAAATTAATAAAATAATTACTAAACTATAAAAATAATAACAAGATAAATATTAAATAATTTATACTAATAAATAAAATATTAAATAATAAAAAATAAATCGTCAGACATAACTATTACATTTTTCATTAAATTTTTTTTGCGATGAAAAATATATATTTATATTGTATAAAATATTCTTTTTTTTTATTCAACAACAAATGTATTTTCTACTTTTGCAAAATATTAATTAAATTGATAATGAATTTTTTAGATGTGTATAATTTGATAATAAATTAATATATTAATTATCAGGTAATTAATTATAAGATGAAATTAATTACTAAATTAATTATCAGGTAATTAACTAAAAATACAATTTCTTCAGTTGAAAAAAATTAAATTTTTAACAGATTCCATAATTCAGTATTTTATTTATTAGCAAAAATTACTTAGTATTTATCTTATTATTAATTCCATAATTCAATGGTATTTTTGTTAATTTCACTACCGTTTTATTTAACTATTTCATCTAACTAACTTGATTTTGAATAAGAATTATTATTTAAAAATCAAAATAATTGTTGTTTGATTTGTCCAACCCAATTAAAGTCTTCCACCCTAACCTTAACTAGTAATTTTACAAATAAAATTAATAAATAAATAATTCTGTTAATGTCGAATTATCCTAAACGCTTTGAGTTTCACCAAAAACTAGAATGTCCCATTTAGATAATGTTTTTAATAGTTTAAATAAATAACCCAAATAGATGACAACATACCTAAAATAACTATATATTATTGATGATAAATTATTAAACTTTATTTAAATTATATTTATTTTGTTTGATCTGTGTGGAGCTGAGAACTAATGTATTTAATGGACTAGAACAAGAGGATCTTCTTGGATTCTTTCATTGAGACAAAGTAATTCAGAATCCAAGGTTTGCTCAGTCTAAGGATGTTTTAAAATAATATTATAATCAGGAAATGCTAAAAGCTTCTGTTAAGAGATCCAAAGTTCCACATGCTAATCAACATATAGTCTAATTTATGTTTTAATGTTTAATAATTTAGGTAGATTCCCACGTTTAGTCACTAGGGTTTATTGGGAGACAAAAAATAAATGTTATTAATTTTAAAGTTTTATTATTACATGAGACAAAAAAAAAGATAAAGTTACATAATACATCTTAAATTTAGGATAAAGTGCAAGTTAGTTCTTGCACTTTTTATAACAAATCACCCCTTGATTTATGAGTAAAATACATTTCAGTACCTATATTTTTCTGAATTTACTCCTTAATCTAGAAGATGGCCTATTTAAAAACAAAGTATGAATACTCTTACACCCCGCAAGGAGCCGAGACAGAATGGAGAACGACCCAGCTCGAGAATGAACTAAATCACCTAAAGCTTTATATAATCTAAATAACAACAGAAGACTTGAATAAAATAAAATTCAAGGTTCAAAATATTTTTGGGTTAAACCGAAGGTCCAATAGTGACGCAAAGATAGATAACAATATAAGTCCAATCATAAACAGTGCAAAATAAAAGTTAACAAAACAACCCACTAAAATAAAATACATTAGAAAGAGTCATATCACCAACAATAACTCTCAAGGAAAATAAGAATAAATAAAATTAATAAAAGTGCCAAGCACAAACCTGCATAGGCCACAAGTGATCTTCCTGACTAAAATCTAAAATAAGGGAGTCATTTGGGGTGATTTGACTAAACTCAGTAAAGATAAAGTTTTATATTTATCGTAAATGTTTTGAAAAGATATATGTGCAAGCATGCCATGAATAAAAAATTTAATAAAAGCTTAGTAGAAAACAATTAGTAAGATAAATATGAAACATTCCACTATAATGTGGTACATATTGAAAATATGTATCTATTGTCAAAAGGAAAATCTCAGTGAAAATAGAACTACTTATAGACTTCGGGCACACCATATCATCGACAATAATAGATATAAATAACAACAATATTCAAATGATCGCAATAGCCACAATGACCCTGATTAGGTTTAAGGTGTAGTGTCCAAGGATACAACACATTCAGTCGTCTTATTACTCTAGTTAACAACAAACATACACATCCTTCAACTGTTGAATATGCATAACAAAACAACCCCCACATGGATCGATGAAGTTTGGTTCACACGACCAAGGTGATTAGTAAAAGGATGTGCAAACTCAAATAAATCACGTCCAGTAAAAATACATATATAATACCAAAAACCAACAAGACATAAAAATAGACATATAATTTTATATGAGAACACGTCTCAAAACAAAGTTTTAAAAAAAATGACACTATGTTGGACATAAAAATAAACGTATATTTCAACTAGGCCTACAAAAGCCCAGCCCAATGTCCAAAACTTCAAAAAATCCAATTTCTTCGTCAAGTCTTAGAAATTATATCTGTATCAATACATTTTTCTAAACTCGCAAAAGTTTGTAGGAACCCTTAATCAGGATAAAAACTAACTTGAGGAACCTACAGAACAAATCCCATGAAAATCCAACTTTTAAAATATCTTCCAGACGGCCCTGGAAGTGTTTGGTTCACCAAATCGGTCGACTCGAAAAGGGTCTGATCAACAGAATCGTTCGACCTCCAAAGGGGGTTTTGTCAACCGCACCGGTCGCCCCCGAATAGATTTCAGTCCACCAAAATGGTCAACCAATTTTTTGTCTGGTCGTCCGCTCCTTGACTAACGACCTCTCTGACATCGATTCGATCAACTAGTTTCTGCCCCTGGCCGATCAGTTTCTAATTATTTTATAATCTATTGTTGAAAATTAGATTTAAACAAAGATAATGGGGAGGTTTATCTTCTTAAAAATGATTTGCTTTGACCATGATTCAAATAACTTTCTCTTCACGAGAAAAACAAGTCAAGGGACATCGTGGTGGCACATGTCAACTAGAGTTATTTCTTTCTGGATAAAATTTAAATTTTTGGAAATTTGTTGAACTTAAACTAATTTTTTTTATTTGATAAAATAAACTTTGAATTTTGATATTTGTTTAACTTAAACTTTGAACTTTTATTTGAAACAAAATAAATCTTGAACTATTCACATTGAACAAAATGAACCTTGAACCATTTTTTTTTTGTTTTACTTAGTTTGGTTGTAGCTCGATTTCGATTTTAGATTTTTTCGGTTTGGACTCATTTGAGTCGGTTTAGACTCGGTTTTGGGTTGGTTTGGGCTTGTTTTAGTTGGAAAATTTTTAAAATCAAAATTAAAAAATATATAAATATAATATTATCGGTTCAATTTGATTCCGATCAAAATAAAAACAGAGTCTAATTTTAATAGTAAGATCTAATTTGTTAATGATACAAAGTTTGAGATTCAATTTGTTTAAAAAAAATTCACAATTTAAATCAAACGAATCTCGAATTTTGACATTCATCTTGTTCAAAAAAAAAGTTTAAGGCTTAAGTTGAACGGATCTTCAAATTTTATGGTTTAATTTGTACTTTATCTTATTTTTTAAAATAATAAATAAATTAATAAATTAGAAATAAAATAAAATTAACAACAAAATAGCCTAATTGGCTAATTCTGCCAATTACTTTCACAAAAAAGGAAATAGCAATTTTATCAAATAGTATTCTTAGAACCCTGAAAAGAGAGTGTACTAATTTTTCTTATTATTAAATTATCTATGTATGTGGATTACATGTCATGGGAGTGATTATATGATTATCTTTTATCCCACAAACAATATTATAATATGTGTTTGTGTGTATACAAGTATATTTTTTGTACTATAATCATAATTTTTAAGAAATTATGGCCATATTTTTTATTAAACTAGATACGCATGTG
The DNA here is from genome assembly GCA_022433065.1 of Begonia loranthoides. Lineage (NCBI taxonomy): Eukaryota > Viridiplantae > Streptophyta > Magnoliopsida > Cucurbitales > Begoniaceae > Begonia > Begonia loranthoides. Next base: position 38,719,849 of record CM039483.1, on the reverse strand, counting down.
GGTCACAAGGTTACGTGGGTGAGTTTTAATTTGGCCGTCTGAGTGTCTCCCACTTCATTAGCAATCTAATCAAAAACTATACTTTCCTCTGAATGTTACAAAATTTCTTTAAACAAATGTTCTATAAAAATATGTACTAAATCTAGGGTTAGGGTTGGCCCATGTTACTTATGTATTAAATTAAATTACATGCCTATAAATAGAGATAGATCATGGATATATATATATATATATATATATAGAGAGAGAGAGAGAGAGAGAGAGAGAGAGAGAGAGAGAGAGAGTATAAGCCCACATGCTTTAAAGCCACTCCACTTCAAACTAGTCATTTTTAAAAGGATTAAGTTTTGTAGCATTTGGAGTTCTAAGGACTCGTACTCATAAAACTATGAATTGTTCATGCTAGAAGTATCATGGGATTAAGACTTTCCAGAGTTGCTTTACATAATTTAAGAAATGCATAATGGTTTTCAAAGATTTGTAGTACAAAACTTGTAATGGTCTTGAAGCATATAAAAAATAAATATTAATTATTCATGAAAAGAATGATTCAAAACCATAATACAATATTAGGTAACTATTTTAAACCATAAACTAGGAGCATGGGATCCTAAGACCATTTGAAACGTGATGACAAGGTTTGATCTGGACCAGAATAGTCCAAAATCATTTGTAATTTATGAGAGTCGAGTCCATAACAAAAAGGTACATAATCACATATTAGTTAAGTATAGATGAGATGAGTTGTTAATGAATTCTAGCTAGTGAGTTTAGTTCCGACAGGCTAGAGGCCAAATTGAGTCAAAGATGAGGCTACCTTGACAGAACATGGATCTAAAAGGGGCAACTTTGGCTGGTGGATTTGGATTTTTTTATGGTTTAGTGAAAGAATTGCAGGTAAAGCAATTTTTCCCCGTCATTTGTATATATATTTTTGTTGATTTTCTTATTTGTGACAAGAGATTCTGATTTTGATCTGAAAACTTGCCGAGCAATGTTGAGTTGGAGAATTTAGAGTGTAGATCAGTAAACAAAACGAAGATTTCAAGGGTGAGTGGTTTTGGGACCCTTTTTCCATTTATTTTTAGAAATTTCTATATAAATTGGAAAAGTTTGAATGTATATGATGAAATTGAAGCATATAAATCGAGTTTTATTGCATGAAAACGATAGAGGATTGCTTATCTATGGTTTAAACTCAAATTATGTCATAGATCGGAAGGAGATGGGGAATTTCAAAGAAGTTCGATCCAGTTTCAATAAAATGTTGGGGCAGTATTGGTATGATGCCTACGCACTGTGCAAACTGTGATGAACGCCTAGGCATTCGAACGTAGGATGTTGTGGCGTCTGACGATTTTCCAAAATTCATAGGGTTGTGACATGTGGCACGACGTAACGTCCAAGATGTGGATGTCGTGGCATTGGTACAGATAGCGCGCTATGGCACTTTTTGGAAAACGCTATCCTGAAAGTTTTAGAGTGGTACTAATGATAATATTGTTAGCCTAAGAGACTTTAGGCTTATTTCTTTTGAAGATGAATGTTTTATTTGTTAATATGTTGTTTATGAATTGTATGAGATTTATATATTTATCATTATATTTAAATATGTTCCTTATTGGAAATACCCTCTAATAAGGGTATTAATTGATACACCAGCGAAAGGGATAAAGAAATAACCTAATACGTGAAGAAATATGGAAATATCCGCCACGGATTATGAAATATGTTTGAGAGAACTTAAGTCGCCAGAAATAGTAAGTAGTGTAACTTGTCACTCTCATATTGATGACTTTGTGAATGCAAATCTTATTGATGGTTGGATGCCTCTTTACACACTCTTTCTCCAAAGATTAAGAACGTGGATGCCAATAAGAGAACTTGCTCAACTCCAAGTAAGCCCAATTTTGTTATGATACTCACAAAAATATGACTTTGGATGCAACTCATTAAAGTGTTGAAAAAGGAATCACTCTAATTTTGAAATAAAGCAAGAACTATTATTAATCAAACTTCAATGTCTAAAACACAAGCACTGGAGGGCTTTATATAGCCAATTATAAAGCATAAAATAGAAAACACGCTAGGTATTCAATTTCGTATGGCCGATTGCTATACTTTGAATTTAATAACTTTCTAAAGCTATTATTTTATTAATTTTTGATGGCTTTGGCTCTACAAAATTAATGACTTTTTGCAGCTATTTTCCTTCAAGAATTGCCACTTTGATGGTTGCCATAACCAAGCACAATTAACCCTCCTTTGTCCACTTGTTTTTGGCCGATTAGGGAAAGTTTCTTTAACTCTATTTTCCTTTGTCTTTCTTGCCCTTCAAACTTGTCTTCTTGGGATTCTTTCCATAGCATTAAGGGCGTGGATCCTCTTTAATCTTCATCGGCTGATAGCTCTTCTATTTAGGCCTTTGTTGAGTTACCTTCCATGTAAAGACTTCCTTGGTCTCCAAGTTTGGACACTTGGACTTTTCATAATAATTGTTCTCTATTCCGTGGGCTTTTAATATAGCAAACAAACTTCAAATTTAATGATCCAAAACATATAGAAAGCTTAGGAAGTCAGCTACAATCTTCATGAAGCACTCTTTTTGAAATGACATTGTTTGGAATGCTAAATTAGTTACACACTCATTAGAGGTCAGGAAGTGTACAGTTTTGGAAAGTCTTTCAAATGTTCTATGTTTGAACTTGATCTTCCACTTGTACTTCACCTTGAATACCTCCATGATAACTTTCGAAGTTTGATTAATGATGGAATAGACCTGTAGTCCATCATTAATCTTTACTAATATATTTCTCTAAGTCCATGTAACTTATAGGTTGATTATTGAGATTTAGAATATTGAAAATGTGCAAAAAATGGAGTACATGTCTTCTGAGCGGTCAACTAGATTGTTACAGAGAGCAAAATAGCAGGAAGCGGTTGACCTGAGAAGGAGACACGGTTGACAAAAAATATTACAGATTGCTTGACATATGCTGAAGTGCAGAAGAGCGATCGACCGAGATGAATGGCAGTCAATAAAAAATTGGACTGAGTCAAGACAATTCCTGAGTTACACTAAAGTGGTCGACCAGAGCAAAGGAAGTGGTCGACCGGATGAACAATGACTACAATGCAACGGTCATGAAGCGGTTGATCGGAAATGTTAAGTGGTTGACCCCTGGTCAGTTTTTATATGTAGAAGCACTTGTCATTGGAAAAGATAACGAACTGCTGCCCAATTTCTTACTCGATACTTCTTTTCTAGATTAAGTGTTTAACATAATTCTCTTACTCCCAAACTTGAGAGATTTTATATTTGTGAGAGTTAGGAACTTTAGTTTTGCCAATTCATTGTACTTAAACGGAGAACAAAGGGTGACGCCACAAAATAGTCATAGAAGGCTAGATTACCGTTTGTGAAAATCAATCAAAGGGTGACGCCTTGTGATCAGTCATTGTACAGCTTGATTGATGCTCGTGGAGTTCAATCATCAATAACTAGGGAGGTTAGTTGATTAAGAAATCTTCGAGTGACATTAAAGCGCAGACGTAGGCGAGTTTGACGAACCGCGTTAACAAACGTGTTTTCATTTCTCTATCTCATACTCTTTATATTTGCTGTTGTTTATATACTTATTTGTGTTGAATCACATAGAGAATAGAATTATAATATCACACACATGGCAATGCATACTGCAATGCAAATTTAAATGACACATTTCTTTTTCTAATACCAAATAAACCGACATCAATTATATAAAATTAAGTAGTTGAATTAGTAAATAAGCACGTGATTAATTAAGAAAACTACGATTTATATTATGATATAAATATTTTTCTTTCTTTCCCGGGTAGCCATTATTCTCATTAAAAATAATATCTATTATCAAAAAGAAATTAGATGTTAGAACAGAGAAAATAGTTACAATGTTTTTCTCAATCATATAAAATAAAATAGGGAAATTAACAATGTAGACCCTATAATTTATAATCAAGGACAAGTCAAATCATGAAAAAATTTTGCTAACAACTAAAATCTTGAATTATGAAAAATATCCGCTTGCGACCTTGCAGTTACGTTTCCCGTCCAAATCCATCGACTTTAACGACTCGGTTTCGTTAAAGCCAAGAACCGTCGAACGGAGACAAAAAAAACATCAATTATCGGGGACTGAGGGGCATCCCTCCTACCTGTTGGAAGACGAACAGTCGTTGGAATGATTATCAGGTGATGGTGGATGATCTTCATTAGCCGTTGGATCGAGGAAGGATGTCTGTCAATAGGAGAAATGCTAACGTTTAGCGTTCAAAGAATGACCTTTCGGTAGGAAACATATGTCCCTTATATTAAAAAGGATGTCTATTATGGTCTGAACGACGACGTCTTAAGATAAGAGACGTCCATTGTGGGCATAACAACGTAATCTTAAGGCGAGGGATGTCTGTTATGGGAGAGAGACATCTAAAACTCAAAATTGATAACCATGATTGAATCTGTCAATTTTCAAAGGCAATAGCGAACGATTGTCCATGGCCGTTGGATCGCGAGAGGGACATCCCTTATAGGGATTGATGACCAAGATTGAATCTGCCATTTTCCAAAAGCTATGGCAGACAATGGTTCTGGCTATTGGATCGAGGGAGGGATATCCCTCATAGGGATTGACGCCCAACATTGAAGGAAGTTGAAGGGCCACGTGCAAAGCACACGTGTTTTTAAAAGACGTGAATTCCCTCATTTAAGATGGACTCCCTCCTCAACAACGGACATCCCTCGACCTATTTCAGACATCTCTTGTCCATAACGGATGTCCCTTGCCCCAAGACGACGTCATTCTGCCAATTATAGACGTTACTATCCTCACAATGGACGTCTCTCGTCTTAAGACGGCATCGTTCAGGTCAAAACGAACGTTCTTCTTAATACGAGGGACGTCCGTATTCGACCAAGGGTCATTCTCTGAACGCTAAACGACAACGTTTCTCCTATCGACGGACACAAATCTGCCTACATAATCGCGAAGGACGCCCCTTGCCCTAACTGTTGCCGAGAGAAATTTCGTCTTCTTCCGACCAACTCAAACTTCCGATATCTATCATCACGTTTGTTGAAGCATAAAGTGACGTCATTCGTCTCTGTTCGACGATTCTTGGTGCCAACAAAACGGAGGCATTAAAGTCGACAAATTGGGGACATGAAACATGATTGCGAGGTCGCCGGCGAAAATTTTTCATAGTACAGGATTTTAGTTAGCAAAATTTCTTTAAAGTTTGACTTGTCATTGATTGCAAACTATAAGGTCTGTAGTATTAATTTTCTAATAAAATAATATAAATTATTATGAAAAATATAATTTAAACGGTAACATTTTAGTCATTTGCAGATTATACCTTAAACCTTTTTTTACAAGTGGAATCTCTTCATTTCTGCTATTACTAATTTAGACTTTATCATCAATTTTTCTATTAAATTTAGCATATATGTATTACGTTTTTAATTTAATTAAGTATTTTAAATTAATTTTTAACTATTTTTAAGATTTTTGACTTGACTTTGAACTTTTTTTATGGCAAAAAAAAGTTAGAAATCAGATTAAAATAATTGATAAAATAGAAAACGTAATATACATAAACTAAATTTGATAAATAAATTGACAGAAATATTTAAATTACATACAACTGAAAAATAAAAGTTTAATTTATTCAAAATAATTGTTTAAAAGTATAATTTATAAGTAAGTTTTAATGTTAATATTTAAATTACAATTTACCCAATTATTATTTATTAAAAGTGTGATGTGTGTTGTCCAAAACTAGGTAAAGTACACGTGGTTATAACTCAACCCTCACTCAGAAAAGCTCTTTGAAGCTTCTTTTGGGGAGTGATAAAACAAAACGAAACTCCAATTATTGACGTGTTAACCCTACTTTTAGGGTATTAACATTGGATCCACGCACACAGGGGCTTGTGTATAGAAAAATGGATGTGTAACTATTGAATATGGTGGGACGAACTATCTTAATCTAAATCCCATCAACCCACGTTGGGATATGAAATTATTGCATCAATGTGTCATCAAAACCATCCCATCTTTTACCTGCTTGCTTAATTGTTTTAAAATTGCAAAACAAGAACTGTATTTTATGACTCCATCTTAGTTTCCTTCTTCCCGTTTCACTATATTGAGAACAACTTTAAGAGAATGAAAACAATAAATATTGTGGCAGTCCATCCTGTGAAGGTTAGGATAAACTCAGGTGTGCGTCCGACCTATATCAGTGGGGGTGCAAAATCTCACATCGCTTGGAAGAGTAGAAAATACATGATTTATAAGTAAAGTTCCTTTCCCTACCTAGTACAATACATTTTGGGATAATCTCAAGACAAAACAGTGCAGGCTTTAGCTCAATGCGGACAATATTGTACAGAGAACACATGGAAATGTTACAAATAGTATCAGAGCGAATCTCAACCAGAAATGTGGCCAACGAGTACATTGGGTCCCTAAGAGGGGGAGATTGTGGCAGCCCGCCCTATGAAGGCTAGGAAAGGCCCAAGTGGGTCCGGCCCATATCTGTGGGTGTGCACAATTTTACATTGCTTGAGAGAGTAGAAAATGCATGGTTTATAAATAGGGTTCCCCTCCCTACCTAGTACAATGCATTTTGAGCTAACCCCAATAACAAAATCATGCGGACTTTGGCCCAAAGTGGATAATATTATACTGGGAGTACCGGAGGACGTTACAAATATTATGTGTAGTTTCAATCTCACTAGTACAATATTGTCTTTTTTTGTCAAAAGTCTAAGTTTTGTTTTTGGATTTCATGTTATATTAGGTTGAAAAGAGATATTTATTTAAAACCATTCGCTTCATTTTCTCTCAAGCGGTGTGAGATTGTGCATGTCACAACCCAAGAATAACTTGAGACGAAAACAAAGAATGATTTGACCCATAAGAGGATCGAACTATCTAACCCTCGATGTCAACTAATTTGTATCTTAATGGAAGATAAGATGAAATAATAGAAATAGTCAAAGCCCAAAACATTGGGTTAAACCAAAGATCCAACAACGATATTCACATAATGAAATAGTAAACATCCAAAATTGTAAAATATTAATAAACATCATAGTATACATATACATAGTATGAAATAGTAAACATCCAAAATTGTAAAATATTAATAAACATCATAGTATACATATACATAGTAATCCAAACTGAGGGGAACGTACTAAGAAAAGAGTCATATGTCATGAAAAAGAAAATTCTCAAGAAAAGAAATGACTAAAATAAGATTATTGTCGAACTCAATCTTGCGTCGATTATTGAAGATCTCTCTAACTATGAACTATAAGGGGATGTCATTGAGGTGAGTTGAATAAACTCAATAATGATTCTAAATGCTATATTTATTGTTTCAAATTATAAGGGAGCATGTGTGCAATAAAATCAAGTATCAAAAACTAATGGTAAAACATTATTAAAATCAGGTTCCAAAAACCATTAGTACGACAACTGTTAAAAAAATTCACTATATTGCAGTATGTGATAAAATAGATCATTATTGTAATAGTATAAAACCTCAATGAAAAAATAGCAACTCACAGTCGTCAAACACACTATATCATAAACATAAGGTGATGAGGCAATACTCGATAATGGCAATATAACATAACAACTCTAATCAGGTTTAGGTATTCACACCCAAGGACATGATACAATTAGTTGCCCATTACTCTATTCACATAACAACAAATACATTCTCTAACAGTTGAAAGTATGTATCAAACAAAGACTCTCATTCTGGTCGATCAAACTTGATGCACACGACCGAGTTGATCAATAGTTAAAAATAGTAATGAATTGTTATTTTCAAAACTATGCATGCATTGTTGACCTAATGATATTAGATATAATTTTTTTGAAGATGAGTATTTTAAATAAATGGATTATCCTAAGCTATTAATAAGTTTTGAATGACTGCACAATTGATATTAATTTTATGTAGTTTGGAGATACCATTTAAAAAGGGTATATGATTGTTTAACATGCTCATTGAGTCTATGCAGCAAAATTTAAAACATATGGTAGGACTCAAATTGAAAAAGACCAAAGTATATTCTGAGCAAGCTCCCTAAGTTGATAAGTAGACACCTGGTCCCGAGGATTGTATAAAAGGGAGATGACCACAGGTGCCTAATCCAAAGACATGTTTAGTTGTGCCCACACCGGATGCCCAATCTAAAGAATAGTTTAGACGCAAACACCCGCCCCAGACATCCAACATATTCCTCAAAAGCCCCGGTTTAGAGGCAAAATTTCTCAAACATTTTACGTGTGAATGTTGAAACACCATATGGGAACGCTCACACCAAATGCCCAGACTAAAGATGCAGAAGCTCAGCCTCGAGGCACAATAAGCGGTCGGACGCCGGGAGATTTATGCGAAATCCCAGAGCAGATAGAGAATTTCGGGCTTAGAGACAATGATTTCAAAACGAGGCTTCATTCGAACGCCCAAACACAAAGTGCAGACTCCCACAATGGTAGTGCAGACTTAAGTTGCAAAAGTCCATCGCCTCCTTTATGTCTCTAATGGACATCTTGCAAACCACCAAGATAAACTATACTAAAGTACTGTCATTCTCATTTGCGAGAAATCTCTTCCATTCGCGAATGTTTAGCTCAACTCTCTCATTTCTAACTTGAGATAATACTCTTGTGAGAGTTTATGCATTTGTGCTTAGTATTGTTCAAATACTCATACACTTGCTACTTGTGGAGCACTTGAAGGGTGACGCCTAGGAATATTCATTATAAGACAAGATCGACACTTGAAAGATTAATCAATTGTAACCAGGAAGGTTATTGAGAAAAGAAATCTTCAAGGAAGACCTTTGAAGTGCAAACTTAGGCAAAGTTTGCCAAATGCGTTAACAAATTGTTTGCATCTCTTTCTCTTACTCATTTACTTATTGTCTTTGATATTGCTTGCATATTAGTTCTAACATAATTAGTTAAGATAAAATACAATATTCAAGCTTGCAAATGATAAACTTTTAATTACATGAAAAAACTTGATTAACTTAATTCACCCTAGGCTAATTCAGATCCTATAAGCATGACAGAATATAATAAAGAAATCCTTTAATCTAGTCAAATCTCAAAACATCCAAGTCGACCCAAAAAGAGGAAAAGCGTTGCAGCATACAAAACAAGGATGCCACAACATTGTAACTCCCCAATGTGCCACAAAGAGGGTTGCCCCATAACCACCACAACATGTGGACACATGTCTGCCATGACGCCCTTGCGTCCCCACCTCGAACGCTTAGGCCCAACAGTACTCCTGCATATCGAGGAAAACCATGAAATGCATCGCGACCATACTCACAATATCATCTCAACATAAATCGCAAAATTTTCATTTTCAGTTTCTCAAAAATGCCTAGGCGTTAGTTTGTTCAATATCGAGTTTTCTAGAAACTCAATTTTTTCTTCAACAAATTTAATCCCAAAAATTCTAATCTAATCAAGATGTAATACTATGTTTTCATGCATAACAACACAGTTTATCTTCTTAAATTTTGATTCTTGTATTATAACAACTTTTCTATACAAATTCTAAAGCTTGAACAAACTACGAAGGTTTGGGATAGATAGTGACTTAACTCTGTAACATCTCTTAAAAATACCGAGAATCGATTTCTCTAGTGTGCAGATTCGTATTGCATTCATCACTCTTAAACTAAACAAAAATCTAAAATTTTCTTGTGGACGACAATACAAATAGAAAAAACTGTCTTATCTTTTGACGATTCTGTCAAAATTTTGAAAATATGATATTTTCATCTAAAAACTCTATTACAAACCTTTGTTACTCTCCCAATCAACCAACCACGATTTCTATCACAACAGGTAAATAATCTGGTGAAGTGTTTAGAATGACATAATATAAAGGATTCGGCCAACCACTCGAAGGCCCACCTGAATTAATTAAAAGAAAGTTACCTAAAAATTGTTCGATTTTACAGTGTGTTTCTCTTAGTATGAGTTGGACCCTCATAATTACATAATATTGAGTCGCTATTACTCTCATACGAAGATCTACCACAATCTGCCGTTTGGAAAAAATGTCTTTAGCAAATTCACTTATGACTATGATATCATTTAGTTTTATGTTTTCTACTAGCAATCATATAATTTAGCCAGATCTTAAATCCTTTCAAGGGTTAGAATATTTCTCTATTTACATTGTGGGCTAACTATGGAAATAGAATAAAAGCTTATTTACTCAAAGTTGATCAAAGAGATCCAAAGTATGTATGTATTCATCCATGGTAATAATTTGATTAATGGGAGGATTAAAGCTACATAAGAATAGAACAAAGGAGACAACGTGGCACATTTTGTTTAGTTGTGATGATGACTTTGGGTCAACCAATATTGAAGGAACAACTACATCAATTTTAGTAGTTACTTTATTTGCCTGAGTTGGAGTTTTAAGAAGCCATCTCTCTCTCTCTCTCTCTCTCTCTCTCCTCTCTCTCTCTCTCTCTCTCTCTCTCTCTCTCT
>CM039483.1:38627490-38708872 GCA_022433065.1 Begonia loranthoides | reverse complement strand
CTCTCTCTCTCTCTCTCTCTCTCTCTCTCTCTCTCCTCTCACTCTCTCTCTCCTAGTTAATAAGATTCGAAGAGATCTCTCCCAAAGTAAGAAATGGAAAGATTAATAATTGAATCAAACGTCAATCACGCAAACATCATAAACAATCATTACATCATCGATGTCACCCTATGGGACCCAACTCTTGTCTGGAATCCAACATGATAAAGAGATATTTTCTCCACTCATCACATAAATTCTTCTAGTGTGTCATTAAAAATAAAAATTAAAAAAAAAAACCCAACAAAATTCCTAAGAAAATTTGCTGGTTCTGTTCTGATCGAGTCTCTTGCATCCCTCTTTTTTAAAGAAATTTTGTCGTAAAGATTTAAAAATGCATGATTCTATGTGTCACAAAGTTCATGATTTATTTACGAAACTGCCATCATTTTAACTTGGAAGTGGAGTTGAAACATGAATATCTACGCAGATATGCAGGTGAAGTACGATGCTAAAACGTGGGCCATGAAGAAGTGATCGATTTAGATCTCAATTTTGTCTGTCTTCATCCTTATTAAACTTATTGCCTAGATACATATAAGCTGTTCTAATTTGTCCATTATTAATGGATACTTTTGACTTTAGAGAGAGAGAGACAGATGGAGAGGAGAGAGAAAAAGAGAGACGTCGGAATTTTCTTCCTATGTTTTGAGTTTTATGAAAATGGCTTTACTTGTCATGGTATTTCTTATTTAATACTTACATTATATGAAATGTAAACTACAAGCAACAAAAATATAATAAGATTGAGTCAAATATAGTGCTAATATATGGATTTCTTCCTTGAGTTAGAGACACTTGGAGAGAGATGTCAAGGGGAGATAGAAATAACTAAGATTGACTTGGGTTTTTTTGAGGTTTAACTGAGATGAGAAAAAGGACATTGTTTTGTTTTGGTAAAGTTAAATATTTCAAGGTTGGTGGAATAGGATTTTCCAATATTGTAGTATCTAAACAACTTTAGTGGGGAATACACATAAATTCATAAAAAGGGTAAGATCAAGTCATCATGCTTTAAATGTGGGAGTAGTTGAAATTATGCTTAGGGTTTTTTTCACCATGTTGAAATTGGAATTAGGATTTGCTCCACATAATATCCATAAAACCAAAAGATTTGACAACCTAACTAATGTAGCTCCCTTGCAAAGTCTTTTGCTGCAAATCATAAGTAAAGTTTTGGGTTGATCGGTGAGATTGACCATTTTAGAGGATATGACCATTCAGCACTTGCTAAATTAAATGGCTCAAAAGGAAATACATAGAAATCAATTGATTCATCAGAGAAGCCAAGACCCAAAAAACGTTGTCGTTAACGCATTGATCCAACATCGACATTATGATAATGTAATAATAATTCAAATGAAATAGTTTGTGCACTAGATTGTCTTTGACAGTCACATCGTTCTTCCAAGCATTTTCGTCATGACTCATTTTTGGGTTGTGACAATGTGTTGGCAGAAACAGAGAACAATACTACCATTTTAGAAGATATGACTATCCAGTTGATTTATAATTTAATTAAGTTTTCCTTTTCATAAATTGTAATTAAATCTTTAATTTATTTTCATTAAGTATAATTAAAGTGTATTGTATTTCAATTTCTTAGTTCGTTATCAACGCTTCCGCAAATGTAATTATTTCCAAAATGATTTACTTTCGAAATATTTTAAGCGTTCCTAACGGCCCGGCATGCACTCTGATATATTTTCTTAAAATTTAACGCATTTTAAATGTATGAAAAATCCGGGTCGTTACAATTGACTCTTGGTAAATTAAATGGCTCAAAATAAAATACATAGAAATCAACTGAAACATCAGAGAAGCCAAGACCCAAAAAACATTGTCGTTAACACATTGATCCAACCTCGACATCATGATAATGTAATGATAATTCAAATAAAATAGTTTGTGTACTAAATGTAAACCACTATGATAAAATTCTATTGATAATCCCACTAGAAAGAAAAACTAAAATAGGAATAAGTGTTCTCGCCACTATAAATTACTCAAAGGAAATAAAACTAAAATATGAATGTTGGTCCCAATCTGCAAACTTCTCTATTTATAACCTGAAAAATAGGTAGTCATTTGGGGTGAGCTAATTATACTTGAGTGGAGATTTAAAGTGTTATATCAAGTGTTTTAAAAAAAGTTGTGCATACAAGGGATAAAAACGTTATCTAAAAATAGGTTCCAAAAACCATCAGTAGAGCCAAGAGAAAACAATCAATTATATTGTAGTAAATAATGAAAATACTCCCACAACTGTCAAGTGGAAAATCATTAATGAAAAATTAGTCACTCACAAACTCCGAATATCAGTGTCATACGCGTAAGAGCAAGAAACATTCTTCAAATGATCATGACGTATAACAAAAAACCTTAATCAGGTTTAAGGATTTTCATGGAGGAACATGACATCGTAAGTTGGCTCATGACATGCTCGCATATTGACTTCGCTCTTAGGTCAATCAAACTTGGTATTCACAACCAATATGAATAAAATAATAAAATACATGCATAAAATAAACATATAGGGAAAACATACTAGTATAATAAAAACTGATATGCTATAAGATAAGATATGTCATAAGTGTTTAAGATTTAATGCAAAATAAGGTTTGAAAACTATGAAATGCGCAATCGAATTTTCCCCAACCAGTATCTATCTCCTCGCACTACAGAAATCTATATCTAAAGAACCCAATTCAACTCATTATACCTAAGTATCTACAATCATACTCACATAAATACCCCTATAAAACTCTCAAAATATGTATTTGATTCTATAATATGGATAGAAACCAACTTAGGGGTACACATAAAAAGTTCTTAGAAATAGGCCTAAAATGGACCTCCAAACAATGGCGCCACATTGCCCCTCCAGCAGCCAACGTTGCGGCCCCAAAACTTTGGGGTTCTTGGGGCCGTAGAGTCAGCAAGTGAGCACACCCGCCCCACGTGCCGCCAATGTAAGCAGCCTCACGTACCCTACGCTGCAGTGTGTCATGTGTCTCAATTCTATACGATCTAGGAAATACATCCAACGTAGTGGCCTTATGTTCTTGAATGCCACATCCTCTCATACAATTTCTTCAACGCTTCTATGAGGACCAAGTTTTGGCCAAAAACCCGATCTTCTTCAATTTTTTTAACACCCAACGGTGTTAAATCCAAGCCACAATAATAATACATCATTTTCGTATAAAGATTCTATTTTATGTCCAAAATTGCTTTTTCATTGAATTATCTGAAAAAAGGAAAAACATAAAGAATGTAGAATAAATTTGACTTGCCCTCATAGAACCATGAACGTTCGTCCAATTATGCCTTCAAAAGAGTCGCAATAATCCCTTCTAAGGGTTAAATGTTATCGTCGATCACACTTCTAATTAATTTTGACTTTTATGTCATTTGTAACATCTTCCTAAATAAAATAATAAAATATTATCTAACTCTAAGTTCATTAGACTTTATTCACGAGTCTTATTCTAAAAAATCTTATCTTAGTTGGAAATAAGACCCTTCTAATGAAACATTGTCAGACATCTTTCTCAAGAGACTTGGGATTGTACTGCTTTACTTGTTCTCATGTCTCTTGCGCTCATATAAATGTTTGTCACATGAAATACTACTAAGGGTATATAGATAATGTTTTTGACCAAGCAAAGGCTTTGAGCTATAGTTTGCAAACAATAACATATCTTAACTTTAGAAATTATGAAAAACGTTAGTGCAAGTAAATGCAATAATAAAGTTGAAGACCCAAGACCCAAGACCCAAGACCCATCTTTCTCATCACATATTCACATTCTAGCTGCTTACATTCTAGAATTATAGCAAAAAAAGGTTTATAATTGAGTGAGAGAGTGGATATTAAATGTAGGAGTTGTTAGGAGTGAAAAGGGAATTTCCTAGAATGAAAAAGTGAAGAAGAAGAAGAAAGCCTACGCACATCACTGCCAGGTCCTTGGTTCCTCTCTCTCTCTCTCTCTCTCTCTCTCTCTCTCTCTCTCTCTCTCTCNNNNCTCTCTCTCTCTCTCTCTCTCTCTCTCTCTCTCTCTCTCTCTCTCTCTCTCTCATTGCCCATTTGTCTTGTATAAATACCACTCATGTTGCAAGACCCTTACAATCCCACTCTCTCTCTCTCAATCTCCTACATTTTCTACCAATCTTCCTCTTTCTCAATCTCTGACGCTGTCCACTTTCTGCCCTTTTTCTCTCTATCTCAATTTCTTCCATTCTCTACTCTTTCCCTCTCTCTCTCTCTCTCTCTCTCTCGGCAAGCGTAGATTACCAAATGAAACAAAACGATAGCAGTCCAAGCACGCGGTTGAAACTCTTTGGTTTCGCCGTCCAAGAAGAAGAAGAAGACTCAACTAAACCTTCATCGAATTCCTCGGAATCCGGCGGCTTTCCTCCCCCCGGATACCGGAAATACGAGTGTCAATACTGTAACAGAGAGTTCGCAAACTCACAAGCCCTCGGAGGCCACCAAAATGCTCACAAAAAAGAAAGACAACAACTCAAGCGAGCTCAATTACAAGCCAGCCGGAACCCTTATCTTTCTTACTTAAAAAACCCAATAATATCAGCCTTCTCCACGCCGGCTCACCTCCTTTTGTCGCCTAGTCCCGCCGATCTACACGGTGCAGGTGCTTCTCCGTCATGGGTTTATGTTCCACGCGCTCCACCGCCGTTCCATGTGTCTCACTCGTGTTCTTTTCCGTTCGACGGCGCTGAACGTGGTGGGACGGTGATGTACGGTGGTGGGGGCATGGATTCTCCGGGGTCGAGTGAACTGGGTTCTCGAGTAGCAGCAGGTTGGGGCCATGGAAATGTAAATGGGCCCATATTAAGTCATTTTCCCAGAGGAGAAGGTGGACCTAGTTTTGACGACGACGGAGGGCTGAATTTGCATCTGAGCCTCGCACCGGCTGCACCATGACTGAGCCATTCCGGTCCGAAGAAAGAAACTGCCAGCGATGGTTGCCATGTCTCATCTAATATTATTTATTAATTATTTTTGTTCAAATTTAAAATAAAAATTAAGACATAAATTTGAACACATCCTTTTGAAACTGCGTCGTTTAGTGATTAGTTAAATTAACTAATTTCACGTGATAAATTTTGGTCATTAGCTTAAAATTTTGTTTTATTACATTTAATCTTCCTATTAATTTTCACTTTGAAATTGTTTTTAGAACCCTAAAACTGTTCATTTCATTATTAATTTATAATAAAAAAATAAAATAAAATTCCAAAAACTACACAAATTAAAAAATATAATTTTATTTTTTTTATAATATTGAAGTTATTATACAATAAATTTTTGGGTAATTATCAAAAAAAACTCTGAACTATTGGATCAGCGACAAGCCAAACCTTAAATTACTTTTATGAACAACTAAAACCTAAAATTATGACAAATAAAAAAGGCAAACATCGTTGTCACGTTTTCCATTCAAAATTAATTTTTTTTTCACAGCAGATTGGTCATCTTTTCCATGATAAACTCGTACATGAAGTAGTTGTAGTCAAAGACTTACTTTCCATAATAGAAGAAAAGTATCCACCACGAAAATGATATTTTCTCCAGCATAAACATGTCTTCCACTACAGAAAGAAATGTTATTTTCTGTAACAGATACGTGTCTTCCGCTGAAAAAAATAAGTCATATTCTTATAATTTACTTTAACAGACCAATTGAAATACTAGTCATGCTTTGAATTTGAGGTTGTACTTTAAGTTGGGGTCGTGCTTGATCCTCCGATTGTGCTGAGAAAACAAAAATTCTGCAGTGGAAGACAAATATCCGCTATCGAAAAATACTTTTTCCATTGCGAAAACTAACTTTCCGCTTGTATATTATGTTTAAAAATTTTTAAATTTTTAATAAAAAAACATGACATTAAAGTTTCCCTGCTTCATTTTTCATGATTCAATATTTTAATTGTTCGAGAAATTACTTATAAGATTTGATTTTTCGTCGACTTAATGGTTAAAAATTTATTTAGATAATTTTTCAAAAAGAAAAACTCTATAATTACCAAACTGCCCCTTAATATAGAAAAAATTAATTATAGAGAAATATAAAAGTATATTATAAAATTAGTGACTTGATATCTTACATCATCAAATGTTACAAGGTACCAACTATTCTAAGAGCTCCAAAATGTTACCACAAAAATGCTCGGAAGCATTTTCGCATTTCCCGTGGCCTTTTTCCGGTGTCACACCGCCCACTCACACAAATAAACTATGTCATATGTTTACTATCTATTTATCAAGTCGATATGGTCGAACCTTTTTTTATCATGCTCACCGAATGTAGACGGTTGATTAGCGTATTGTTCGAGTTCGACGGGGACGCATGGTCTCCAAAGAGTTTCTTTCCCCACATCCATGAGGGCAATACCCTTGAATGTCAAATCGGCCCGAATTGTATCACTTCTTAAGAAATCTTTGTTTTTCCCTGCTAACATTCTCTCTTCGATGAGATTTAACGCATCGTTTTCCGCGAGCCTAGCTCAAGTCAATGCCTTATCCTTCAACTGTTGCAAAACCTATCCAACACAAGACAAATTTGGATGAACAAATGAAGAATATAATACGTACTTATCTCGTCAATACATGAAAGTGTAAAATTAACGAATGAACGACACATAAACTTCACGTCAAGAATGTGTAAAATTAACGAATGAATAACACATAAACATTATGTCAAAGAATGTAATATTAAATTGTAAAACTAGAATATAAATATTTATAATAATAAATTATATAATGTCACATCAGAATGTGTATTAAAGGATAAAATTAGAGTGCAGATCTAATATTATTTAAAAAAAAAACATGTTACTTCTGAGCAAGGAGATGGTGACAACAGTCCAAGAATATCCATGACGCTTTTTATCTCCTTTTCTACATCAACGAGGGACTGAATCATCAAGAGCTGTTGTTGCTTCTTCTGAAGAACACAGAAGTAATAGATATTTACTAATAGAAAAAGCCTGAGAGAGAGAGAGAGAGAATTGGTTGCCAAGATGTACCTTCAGCAAATTCAGGGAGCTATTTATAAATTTCAAGGCGTCCTGAAAAGCTCCGGTCAGCATATGTGCAGTGTTAAGGTCATCTGCCATTTTCGTCTGGAACTCGACTCGGAGAGTATTGATGCATTCTTGAGCAGTAGGAGTAGTACGATTTCTCTTATCGGCAGCTCCACCACCCTCTTGCGTGATTCTTTCTTGAAATGGCGACAAAGCATCTTCACAATATTGGAATGTCTACGATCCAAAGAACAACAAAACCAAATGTTTAATATGGCTCTGACAAAAGAAAAAACCTTTTTATTGGCAAATATAGAATATGAAAATGGATCCTTTGATTCTCAAAGTTTTACTGTTGCATCAATGGGTCTTTAGGCCAAAATAATCACAAGCAGTTGAAGGTGAGGGACTGGTTAGAGATCAGAGTTCAAACCTGGTATACATAATAAATTGCCTCAGATGAACTTTCCAGCTGAGAAACTGTATAATTAAGAGGAGATCGATAATGCGCGCTAATCAAAAAGTGCCTCAAGGCCAGAGGGTGATACCTTTCAGTTATCTAGAAGTAAATGGTGTATCATATTAAAACAGATTCTCAAATCATGTAACACTAAAAAAAAAAAGAGAGAGAATAGTCCTCCATGAGAACAATACCTGACGAATAGTGAAAAAGTTACCCAATGACTTGGACATTTTCTCATTGTTATTAGTAACATGCCCATTGTGCATTCAAAAACTTATGCTACTGTCTTCGCAAGCAGCACAGCTCTGAGCAATTTCATTTTCATGATGTGGAAATATCAAATCAATTCCGCCACCATGAATGTCAAACTGAAATGAAAGGTAATGAGCACTCATAGCACTGCATTCAATATGCCATCCTGGTCTTCCAGGACCCCACGGACTGTCCCAACTTGGCTCACCAGGCTTTGCTGCCTGCAAACATAAAAGGGTGATCTAAACTGTAAATTGTTGGAAAGACTATTTTTGTACTGCCATTTTAATGGGTTGATACCTTCCACAGTGCAAAGTCAGCAGGATTTTCCTTACGTGAATCAACTGCAACTCTTTCACCAGCTCTATGATTTTCCAGCTTTTGCCCCGATAACTGACCATAATTTTGGGATTTGTCCACAGAAAAGAACACATCTCCATCAACTAGGTAGCCAAATCCATTTTTTACGATCTGCAGTCATTAATAGCTTTACTCCCCAAAATTATAAAGAAATACATGTTGATCATGAACGCCAAATGTCAAAAACAATATTGGAGATATAATATGTTTATGATTCTCATCTTTAATTCACTAAAAAGAAGGGAAAATCTTAAAGTGAGGGACGAAGAACCTAAAAGCTTTTCCCCGCAAGAAAAATCCAACACAACAATTATACATATCTTAACACGTAAACAAAGGTACATATTATTACATCATAAAATAATAAATGCAATTTATGTCCTTGCAACTTTTTAATTTTCTGTAAAAGAGCACAATATTTCCCAAATCCCCACCTCAAAAGCTTAAAAAAAATAAGCTTCTGCTTTATTCATTCCTGGATAGTTCATAGCAATAACTAACGACAAACATAATTTTAGTATTAAGTAAGGATTAAGAATATATTGTGTGTCATCCAATGTCACAATTCATTTAGACATCATTTGCTATGGTTGAACATTCCTGAAAAATAACGCACTGCAATCCATTAACACCGAGATGGATTAAACCATTGAGACTTTAGAGTTATCAAAATCAGAGGTAAGAATTTGTAGAAGGATTTCCATATTTAAATTTTAAGTCTTTCAGAGCGACTCAAAGGAGCAAAAACATTCTAAATCCATGCTCCCATCAGAATTATTGTCCGTGCAAAAAAAGGAGACAAAAGAAAGAAAAGGACAATGGCCTTTCTGTGAGATCAGATATAACAGGTATTCTAAATTCTACCGTTGAAACTTTCACAATCTGATTGCAAATCCTGGGTACATATCTTGATCATTATCACCTTCTAGAATATGAAATTTTTATATAAAGAAAAAAGCAAGAAGAAACCTGGTTAATCATATCTTTGATCTGTTCCATATGATCAGAAACACGAGGCTGGTAACTTGGAAGGAGGCACTGAAGATCAGCCATGTCAATTAGATATTCTTGGCAAAATCTATTACTGAGAGTTAATGGATTTTCACCAAGCTCATTTGCTCGTCGAATAATCTGTGGATACCAACTATTAGCTATGGAACCTGGTAGTTTGTCTCACTTTGAGGGCAATGGATAAACAAACATCATAAAACATGTGACAAATATAAGTTTTTCTTTAAGATTCATTTTGGTTCCTGGCAGCCAATTATTTGTTCTAACGTACATATTCCATAATATCAATCAGATAGTTTAAATTCAGACTCCTTAATACTCCAAATTACAATTATGGATGAGAACACACAAAAGAGGAGACCCATAATTCAGAATAAAACCTAGTACATGATGGGTTAAAGAAGATGGTTAAGAAATCTGCCCAGAACAAAAATGTCAAAGATACTTTAAAATTATCATTAGAACCTCAATGCCATGAAAGTTTCGAATTTCAGGCCATTATTTTCACAATTTTTACATGCTGGCATAATCAAATGAAAAATATAAAGCCTACTTCCAAGAAAGAAGAAATGATCTCCCAACAATTGAACTCGTATCACTTATTGGTAGTTTCTCAAAAGAAAATTAAACTTTGAAAGTTTTTTAATAATTAAATTATGTGTCTTTCTTATATAACTAACGAAATCATGATAATAATAGCAGTGCTGCACTCAGACTGACATGTGATTCAGAATCACATCTTAAAACACTGTCCACCAAATCATATGGCTTCACAACCTCACCTTATCGTCCTCATCAGTGAAGTTCCGTAGATATGTGACTTCGTAACTCAGGTGTTGAAGGTATCTGCACATCCAACCTAGTTACTTGAATTCAGTTTATGAATATGAAAAGACAATGATACAAGTGAACCGAAAATGACTCGATCGATATTGCATAATCATGTCAAAGTTATATGGTCCATAGAGATAAACAGAACCTAATAGTAACACCTTCTTATTTTCGTTGTTCAAATTATTCATAGTCTAAGTAATTAGTACATATCAATCACATTAATCTATCATTTTGATGAAAAATAAAACTATTTCTCACAAATATTACGCACATGCCATAATTGGTGAGTAAATTCTCCCTCAAATGAAATGTGGGTTGAAACACTACGACTAAAAGAGAGAATTTGATTTCAGCTTTGTTTTTTTATGAACTCAGAAGAAAATAAAGACAAACAATTGAGTTAGTGTAAGGCATACTAATGGAGATTGAAGGGAGTACCTTAAAAACTATATGTAGTATAAAGTAAGAGCTTCTAGTAAAATCAAATCTTCACCTCTCCGGAGCTTTTAACATACATTTCACGCAAAAATGCACTCATGAAGACAAAGAAAAAAAATCTTCAACGAGATGGATTTAACCAAGCACTTAAGCAAAGCAATAATATAACATTGCTAAAACTAATAGCTCCCGGACGTAATCAAGCTGGATGAATTATATCGTGCCTCTCTAAAAGCAATGTCAGAAAATTTATAATCACCATCGAGCACCAGACTAGAGCTAGCTTTCCACATAAAACCCGAAAATTCATAGCATAAAAACAAATTTTACGCACCTGTAAAGGACATCGAAGTTGACTGCAGCACGAGCATGGCCGAGATGACTGAAATCGTAGGCTGTAACACCGCGGACATACATACCAACCTTACCAGACTCCTTCGGGCAGGAAATCTCCTTCTGCTGCGTCATTGAATTATAAAGCTTGAACTCCTCTTTTCTTGCCATTGCCAAACGATGAATCCGCCTGCAAATAAAATTCAGAGAAGCCCTAGCCCTAGAAGAAAAACTTTGAGGAAAGGGGGCATAAGCGAGAAGCTTGGACAGTGGAGCGTGCGCGCCACGTTAAACGTTAAAGCGTGGGAAAAAAAACAAACGGAGGAAGGATCGTGTACCGTCCGACTCCGATTTATTCACTTGAGAACCAAATTGTGAACTACCAAACTCAACTCTAAGTTTGCGAGCTGGGAAGTTGTGGGATTGTCTCATGATAAATCACCCCTCGCCCGATGCCCTCGTCAGCCATAGATCGCTCTTAGGCGACTTAGCTCTCATACTATTGTTATGAGTAGAGTAACCATACACCCTAGTGAATATTATTCGTTTTGGGCCTCATAACTCTCACGACTTTATTCCTGGGTCAATGACCCCATAATTCTCATCCCAAAATGCGTCTACTAGGCATGGATGGGCCCCCCACTTATAAGTTAAACACTTCACCACCCCCGAGTTGATGTGGAATTGTCCCACAATAGAAGTGCGAACAGAGCAGAACGAAACGGTGATGGCGACTGCAAGTTAGGGTTGCAAAAAGGCGACGATGACTTCGAGTTAGGGGTGGGTTGTGATAAGGCGACGGGAGAGAGGGGGAGAGAAACTAGGACTTACTAGTTTGAACAAAAAGTGGGGTGAAAGTTTCGTTCGGGTTTTGATCGAACTGAAACCGAATCGAATCGACTCAATTTGGTTTTAGAAAATAAAACCAACACCGAATTGACTTAGCGTGAAAACCAATCAAAAAACCTAATCTCAGTTCTAGGTGTTCCTCTGTTTGGTTCTACTTCGGTGTTTGGCTTGGGGTTTTGGCTTGTTTTTCATTTAATTAGAGATTTTTCAATATGTATTTTATAAGAATTTATACTCAATAAAGAGTACACTGTAAAAGAAAAAAAAAAGTGAAAAATATAAAACATACAACTAATAATCTATCATTCTCATCCATGATCAAAAAATTTGAAGGAATTGATTTTATCAAATATGATATTGTTTTTGAAATGTTTGTGTAGACATTTGAAAATGAGTGTGAGACAGATATTCACAGCAGATATCCTACATCACAAGATGGTAGAGTATTGCTTGTGTTATTAAATAGATTGCTCTGTAGTGATATATAAGAGAATAATATTGATTCTATACTATGATATTTAAATACATTGGTTGTTGGTGTGCTATTAAATTGGTCGATATGTTGTGTCATAGATGAGGATAGTATCTAATTTATATTGGGATTTATTGACTATTTGTGTTGCATTTTGTTCAAAGAATATTGAGGACCAAGAACTGATCAATATTAGCATGAACACGATCATATATCATGGCATCATGAAACTATGAAAGAAAAAATAAACTGAGCATAAAATGTTTTATTAAAAGTTGCATATCATGTTCATAACTTCATATCATTTAACATTTTTTACTAAGCATTAAGCTCATAAGTGAATCTTGTGATGTAGATGAGGAAAACAATTATGGTGAGAATCATATATGTGACATCTTTGAAGCTTCATCACAATCTTCATTGATGTCTTTTACCTGTATTAGTAAATAAGAAAATTAATTCATATAAAAACCCAAATATATGTTTCTTAAACTTTAAAAAATAGACATAATTTATAAATGTAATATATTACCTTATTCACCTGGGATAAAATAATCATGAAATTATGAATCTTTATTTGATTCCATTATAATATCATCTAAATCTACAAAAAAAAAAAAAAAACAATTTGAATAACATATAAGGCAATTAATATTAAATAGGACAAAAGATAAATAAGTTTGCCCTTTTCAAATTGCATTACATCTTTCAATGTTTCGTAAATATTTAAAAGCATATCTGAATCATGAATCAAACTTTGAAGCCAAATAAGACTTTCTACGGTTTTTAGAGCCAAGGTACTTCGAAAATAATTTCACACTGGACTACCATGGCTGAATGACAACTCTAGAGCAATTGTAGGAATAGGAATAGGAATAACACACATATCTCTTGCTATTTTACTCAAAGCTGGATATTTTGAAGTGTGAATTATCCACCAACTCAATATATCCATATCATTTGAAAAACTTTCACGTTTTCCAAATAAATACTTTTCAACTTCATTTCTATTGGCAAACTTATATTCATTGTTCAATTATGCTTGAAATGTTGACTCAAACTTGTCATCATCCAAATTGTCACGAGTAACATCAAGCATAGACCTAGAAGTTTATTCCACGTTATTTGTGTTAGGGTTCAGTGTGACCCGGATTCTAATTGGGTCAGGCCAGTTTGGCCCACATTGGAGATTTCCTAATTCCTGCAGGATTAGGGTTACCAATTTCAGTATGACTAGGGTTTCCTTTATTCTTATAAATATATGCTTGAGCCGTAAATCTCATTGTACCGATTTCTATGGTAATTTCTCCTCTGCCCGTGGTTTTTTCCCGTCTTAGGTTTTCCACGTAAATTCAGTGTCTACTTTTTTCTCTTTCTCTTTTTCAAATCTCGTTCGTTATTTCAATGCTAATTTTCAACAATTGGTATCAGAGCTAGGGTTGAGGTTATCTATATCAATTTTCAACAATTGGTATTAGAGGGAAGTTAAAGGTTTCTGAAAATCGAGGTTTTCGATTTATTGGAGGTGGAACGATGTTGTGATTTTGATTTTGGAAAAAGAAAGTGAAAAAGAAAAAAAAAACAAAAGGAGCTGCCCGCCGCTGCCCGCTGCCGTGCCCGAAGGAAGCTGCCCACCAACCCTCCTGCCCTGCTCGCGCAACGTCTCCTTCTCCAGCGACAAATAGTAGTTGCCCGCTGCTGTCTCCCTATCCCATTGACAATCTGAACTGCAGCGAAGAACAGAAGCCACCGGCGGTCAGAGGAAGCCGTCGTCTGCCTCCGTCGTTCCAAATCTGGGGAGAGAACGCTGATCGGTCGTTCCGTAGCGAAGAAGGAGCGCTGCGCGTCGTCAATCGTCAGAGAACAGGGACGATCTCGCGTCGAAGACAGAAGCCGCAGGTAAATCTGTCCAGAGAGGATCCCGTCGCCCGCGCCGTCGATCATCTGTTGATCGAAGAACAGGAGAACAAAACAGGGAAGGCCGTCGATTAGTCTTTCCATTGCCGATTCTCCGTTGAACGTCTAGCCGATTGAAAAATAAAGTTAATTTGGTATTTTTGGAATTTTCAAAATTTGGACGAATCAGTTTTGGATATTGTTGTGGCTGATATATTCTGAATTATTTTGGGTGAAGATATTGGTATATTTGGAAATTTTGGGGCTTAATTTTGGTGCAGATATTCTGTTAGATTTTTCAGGGAAAATTCTGATTTTTGGGATGACTTCGATGAAGTATGAAATTCCGATGTTGGATCGGAATACGAGGTTTCTGATATGGCAGATAAAGATACGGGATGTTCTTGCTCAGATGGAATTGGACAATACGTTATTGGGGTTCGATAATATGCCAGCGTCTTTGACCGAGGAGGAAAAATTATTGAGGGACAGAAAAGCGTTATCTGTGATCCGTCTTCATTTATCAAATGCAATTTTGGAGGATGTCATGAAGGCGAAATCTGCTGCTGAAATATGGACAAAGATGGAAGAATTGTGCATGCATAAAACCCTAACGAGTAAGCTGCATTTAAAGCAGTGGTTATATTTTCATCATATGGGAGAAGAAACTTCGATTGAAGAACACTTGGCTGCATTCAAAGGAATTGTTTCGGATTTGGAAGCAATGGAATGAAAATATGATGAGGAGGATTTGGGTTTGATTTTGCTATGTTCATTGCTTGCATCGTACAATATTTTCTGGGATACCATTCTGTACAGTCGGGACACGTTGACTCTGAAAGATGTCTACGATGCTTTGCTTTCAAAAGAAATGATGAACCATCTTGTAGTTGGATCTGGAACTCAGGGAGAGAGATTGATCACCCGGGGTAGAACATCAGAGAGGTCCAATAAAAGTAACAGTAACAGAAGGGGTTCAAGAGGCAGATCAAAGTTCAGGAACAGAAACAAAGTTTGTTTTTTCTGTCAGAAAAAGGGGCATATTAAATCTGAGTGTTATAAATTGCAGAATAAGAGAAAAGAGCAAGCTGATCAGAAGGGGAAACAACTAGTGAATTCTGGTGAAGCAATTGTCGCTGAAGAAAACAAGTGTGAATCAAGAGGAGATCTTCTGGTAGTGTCTGACGGAATAGCAAAGCCATCCGAGGAATGAATTCTAGATTCGGCCTGTACGTTTCATATGTGTCTCAACAAAGATTGGTTTTCGACATATGAGCCAGTGCTAAAAGGTGCAGTGTTGATGGATAATGATTCATCGTGCAAGATAGCAGAGATTGGTTCAATCAGAATCAAGATGTATGATGGTGTTGTCAGAACACTTAGTGACGTGCGACATGTTCCCGATTTGAAGAGAAATTTGATCTCGTTGAGTACTCTCGATTTGAAAGGGTACAGGTACACCGATGAAGGTGGAGTTTTGAAAATCAGCCGTGGTTCTCTTACTATGATGAAGGGGCAGAGAAAATCTGGTAATTTATATGTTTTGTAGGGATCTAGAGTTGTAGGGGATGCTACAGTTGGTACTTTATTGTCAGATGAAGATCTTACCAGATTATGGCATATGCGTCTGGGGCATATGAGTGAAAATGGGATAAATGAGCTTAGCAGAAGAGGACTTTTGAATGGTCAAAGCACAAGTAAATTACAGTTTTGCGGGCATTATATTTTTAGGAAACAGAAGAGAGTTACGTTCACTACAGCCACTCACAGTACGAAAGAAATACTAGGTTACATCCACTCAGATCTTTGGGGTTCAGCACCGGTGCCTTCCAAGGGAGGGGCACATTATATGTTGACCATGATTGATGATTTTTCAAGAAAGCTCTGGGTGTTCTTTCTAAAGAAGAAAAGTGATGTGTTCGTTACGTTCAAGGAGTGGAAGACTTTAATTGAAAAGCAGACAGGGAAGCAGGTAAAATGTTTACGCACCAATAATGGTTTAGAGTTTTGTTCGAGAGAGTTCAACTCTTTCTGCAGGTCAGAAGGTATTATGAGGCATCTGACAGTCCCAGGAACTCCACAGCAAAATGGAGTGGCAGAGCGTATGAATAGAACTTTAATGGAAAAGGTGCGGTGTATGATTTCAGATTATGGTTTACCTAAGTCATTCTGGGCTGAAGCTGCTGCTACTGCTTGTTATATTGTGAATCGTTCTTCGTCAAATGCTCTTGATAAGAAAGCTGCTGAAGAAGTTTGGTCTGGTAATCCTGTTGATTATTCAGGTTTGAGAGTATTTGGTTGTTCCGCGTATGCTCATGTTGATAATGGCAAGTTAGAGCCAAGATCATTGAAATGTATATTCCTGGGATACCCGTCTGGTGTCAAGGGATATAGGTTATGGTGCCCTGAGTCCAAGAAAGTGATAATAAGCAGAAATGTGGTATTTGATGAAGCTGCTATGCTCGGGAATTCATCTTCTAAAGGGTTGATAGATAAGACTAATGATCTATCAGGTAGCGAGGTTGAGGTTGAAACAGGGTCGACATCAGAGTCCTCAGGTCAGACCAGTTCAGATAATCAGGGTGATACAGTTTCTGCACAATCACCAGGATCAGCTTCGCCAGAATATTCCATCGCTAAAGATAGACCAAGAAGAGAGATTAGACCTCCACAGAAATATGGTGAAGCAGATTTAGTTGCTTATGCTTTGAGTGTAGCTGAAAGCATTGATTCCAGTGAAGAACCGTCTTCTTATTCAGAAGCAGTGAGTTCATAAAATTTAGAGAAATGGATGATCGCCATGCAGGAGGAGATGGAGTCTCTTCAGAAAAACGGCACATGGGACTTAGTTAAATTGCCGAAAGAAAAGAAAGTGGTTTACTGCAAATGGGTGTTCAAGAAAAAGGAAGGTACACCATGTGTTGAAGAAGACAGGTACAAAGCACGTTTGGTTGCCAAGGGGTACAGTCAGATTCCAGGTGTAGACTTCACTGATGTGTTTTCTCCGGTGGTTAAGCACAGTTCAATACGAGCTTTGCTGGGTGTTGTGGCTATACACGACTTTGAGCTTGAGCAGTTGGATGTGAAAACTGCCTTTTTACAATGAGAGCTTGAGGAGGACATCTATATGCAGCAACCTGAAGGTTTTATAGTCTCCGGAAAAGAAGACTATGTTTGTTCTTTGAAGAAGTCCCTTTATGGTCTAAGGCAGTCGCCTAGACAGTGCTATAAGAGGTTCGATTCATTCATGCTTGCTCAAGATTTCAAAAGGAGCAATTATGACAACTGTGTCTACGTAAAGAACAGTCAGAATGGGTCAGTGATTTATCTGCTCTTATACGTCGATGATATGTTAATCGTAGCTAAGGATATTGAAGTAATCAAAAGGGTCAAAGCACAACTAAGTAAAGAGTTTGAGATGAAAGATTTGGGAGCAGCGAAAAAGATACTTGGTATGGAGATACAGAGAGATAGGATATCTAGGAAATTGTACCTAAGTCAAAGAGGGTACATTCAGAAAGTTCTCTGCAGGTTTAACATGAATAAGTCTAAACTTGTTGGTACTCCATTAGCAGCTCATTTCAGGCTTTCGCCAAACTTATGTCCGCATTCAGATGATGAAATTAATTATATGTCACGAGTTCCATATGATAGTGTAGTGGGATCTCTCATGTATGCTATGGTATGCACGCGTCCAGATTTATCTTACGCAGTCAGTGCAGTTAGTAGGTACATGGCAAATCCAGGAAAGGAACACTAGAGAGCTGTTCAGTGGATTCTTAGGTATCTGCGGGGAACTACCGACACTTGTCTTCAATTTGGAAGAACTCGAGATCCTGTTATTGGATATGTTGATTCTGATTATGCAGGAGATATTGATAAGAGGAGATCTCTTACCGGATATGTCTTTACAGTTGGAGGTTGGGCAATCAGTTGGAAAGCTACCTTACAGGATACCGTTGCATTGTCTACTACAGAGGCTGAATGTATGGCTATTACAGAGGCTTAGAAGGAAGCTATATGGTTAAAGGGTTTGTTTGGTGAGCTAAGTGGAAATTTGTAGATTGCCACAGTGTTTTACGACAGTCAGAGTGCAATATTTCTCACTAAAGATCGGATGTTTCATGAGAGTACGAAGCACATAGATATTCGTTATCATTTTGTTCGTGAAATGGTTGCTCGTGGTGATTTTGCAGTTAGTAAAATCAGTACTCATGATAATCCTGCTGATATGATGACAAAGACTTTGCCGACACCCAAGTTCAAGCATTGTTTGAGCTTGGTTGGTATTAGCTGCTGATTTCGCCCTGAGGGGCATTTGTGGAAGAGGAGGTTTTCTAAAGTTTTCTATTGTTATATTTATAGGTGGAATTCGTGTCAAGGTGGAGATTGTTAGGGTTCAGTGTGACCCGGATTCTAATTTGGCCCACATTGGAGGTTTCCTAATTCCTGCAGGATTAGGGTTACCAATTTCAATATGACTAGAGTTTCATTTATTCTTATAAATATATGCTTGAGTCGCAAAGCTCATTGTACCGATTTCTATAGTGATTTCTCCTCTGCCCGTGGTTTTTTCCCGTCTTGGGTTTTCCACGTAAATTCGGTGTCCACTGTTTTCTCTTTCTTTTTTCCAAATCTCGTTCGTTATTTCAACGCTAATTTTCAACAATTTGTTGTTAAATCTATTTTGTACTTAGAATACAACTTTCTACTTGTATGTTCTAAATCCATTATCAACTCATTAGTTATCTCAAGTCCATGCAATTTCATTAGGTTATAAAATTTATATCGTGGATCAAGCACAACAACCACATATACGAATTGATTGACTTTACTGCAATTTTCTCAGTACTTTTTATACTTAATTTGCATGTCAAATGTCATAGTTTTGAGTCATGAGTTATCGCTCATTGCAGATTTCTTGATAACTCTATAAAGTTTACATATTTCAGAGAAAAATACATTGACAATAATATGCAAAGTTGACGAAACTTTAAACGTCACATCATAAAATATTTTTAACAATATTATAAATTCACGAACGGCACGTCAATCTTCATCAATAGTATGAAACACTTATTGTAATGCCCCAAAATTCATTTTCCCCAAAATTTCAAAACTCTAAAATTTTCCCCACATCAATTGACAAATTATGTTTGATTAAGCCGTTGTAAAACCTTAATCAACACTTGTAAATCCTTGAAATTGTCAAAATCATTGATTAAACGGAAAAATTGAAAATTAACTATTAGGAAGTATTTATTTAATTTATTGTTCTTTAAATTTTTAAATAAACTTTATTTAATAAAATACTTTCATTAAACAATTCCATTAAAATACAATTTGAATTAAAATTTTATTTACTAACGAAATTAAATACCAAATAATATCCAACAAAAACTTTATTAATATCAAATTAAGTTTATAAAAATTTCATTTACGCAATATTCTTAAAAATTACGACAAAATATATTTATAAAAAAAATAATATGGAAACTAAACAGAAATTTTATTCTATTCCTTTATTTCGGACGTCCTTCATCCATAAGGGACGTCCGTCTTTTCTCCCAACGATATCGTTCACTTTATCACACTAAACATCCGCCTTCTACAAAGGTCGTCCATTTCTCCTTTATTATATTTCTTTCTCCATTTATTGTTAATTTATTCAACATATAATTACTTACACTCACACTATTATCGTCAAATTTATTATTAAAATAACCTCATCATTATTAATAATATCAACAAATTTCACTACGACCAAACATTACATTACGTAAAAATCAAAGTTTTACATGTAAGCAAAATTTTTTGGTATTACAAAGCAATAGCAACGGACGTCTCGCAACGACGAGGGATGTCCAATGCTAATCCAACAGACTGAAAAATGACGTCAATTATCAGGGGACATCTGTTCTGCCTGTTAGAACTAGGGACGGATGTCCCTCGATCGGAATGAACGGCAAAGATGGAGTTTGTCATTTTCTAAAGGCGATGGTGAATGACGGTTCATGGTCGTTGGATCGAGGATGGACGTCCCTCAATAGAAATGGACGGCTAGGATAGAGTTTGTCATTTTCCAAAGGCGATGGCGGACGATGGTTTTTGGCTATTGGGTCGAGGACGGACGTCCCTCGATCGAAATTGACGGCTAGGATGGATTTAGGCCATCACCCAAAGAAGGGTCACATGCAAGTTGCCCACTTTTTTAAAAGGCAGACTATCTCAATTAATACGGACGTCCCTCGATCCACAACGGACGTCTCTCATCCAAAAACAGACGTCCCTTGATTTGAAACTACGTCTTTCTGCCCATAACGAACGTCCCTAGTCTCACAATGGATATCCCTCGACTTAAGATTATATCGTTCAGGCTGAAACAGACGTTCGTCTTTGGCCGAGGGACGTCCATTTTATGTTCGAGGGACTTCTCTAAATGTTAAATTGTTGTGGTTGGTCCACAACATGAACAGATGTCAACTAAGGAGAAAGAATACAGTTTCTGAAGAAGTAATATTCCATTAAAAGTGAATATTACAGCAATTGAAGAGAAATGACAGAAAGAAGAGAAGATTTGCAAAGAAAGAACGGATGATTCTCGGCGAAACGATGCATGATGATCCGTGGCTGAACGAAATCGATGAATTTTGAAGGCAAACTTGATAGCGATGTTTGCAACGACATTTATTCATAGTTTAGTGGTTAATTTATTAACAAAAAAAAAAAATTAATGGTTAACTTTTTATTGAGCATTAAGTATAATAGTTGGTTTGGCATTTTCCCAAGTTTCTAATGATTTTGATTTTATTCTGAATTCTAAACCTAATCATATGATTAGGCAGCATCCAACGGTGGTTACGAAGTCAGCGTGATGAGACCAAAACGACGTCACTCGAACAAAAACCAGTCGATGCGCATCGAACATACTATAAGCGTACGTTAGAATTCATCGCAGTGGAAGGAAACCTTAAAAGGCCAATATCTCGAACGTTAAAACCGCTCTTTCTCTCTCTAGAGTATATAAATTACGAACCTGCATTTCCCGGCGATATTGAGAGAGAGAGAGGACCGAATAAGCAAGCAACGGAAAGAATTCTTCTGAAGTTTTTCTCTTGATTTTTGGTTGATATCTAACGAGAAATTTTGAAAATAGAGCTAGAGAGGGGGAGAGAGAGCTGTGATCTGAGTGTGGTGTTGTTTGCTCTCAGTGATTTCCGGCGAGGCGGCGATTAGATGGTGTTTTCGGCTGAATCTGAGAAGGAGAGATTACCCAAGTTAATGGCGATGGGGACCGAGAGATCGAAGCTTCTTCACAATTTCACGCTGCCGTGCTTGAAGTGGGGGAGCCAGAGACACCTGAGGTGTATGAAGGTGAATTCCGCCGGTGGCAACGTTTCCAACGCCGATCGTCCGCTTTCAGCTTCGAAATTGGGGAAATTTTTTGCGAGTGAGAGGCGGAAATCGGAGTCGGAGAGACGGGAGTTCCTTAAGGATTCGGAGAAAAGGCTGCGTGTTTCGAAATCGGGAATCGGGAGGAGCGGGGACTACGACGGAGAGGATGGGATTGAGGCGATTGGAAGGAAGTTACTGTTTGATCTTAAAACCACCGCCGACAATCTGAAGAATACGATGTTGAGGGAAGAGATGGTCGAGGAGGCGCTGAAGGAGAATGATGACGTGGCGGAGACGCCGACGCTGGTACCGGCGATGGTGGAGGAAAAACCTTGGAATTTGAGGACTAGAAGAGGCGCGTTCAAGGCTCCAATCGGTAATGTTATAGGAATTAAGGCGGCCTTGAAGACAGACGAAAGGAAATCCAATCAGAATTCGCCGGTGAGTAATGAAGGTGACGGGAAGTGGCCGCGGCCGAGAGTGGGAATCGAGAAACTGGAGAAGCCGAAGTTTTCCGTCTCACTTTCGAAGAAAGAGATCGAGGAGGATTTCATTGCGATGTCGAACCGCCGACCGCCGAGGAGGCCACGGAAGAGACCCAGGGCTGTACAGAAGCAGATGGATGTAATTTCTCTTTCCTTCTCATCAATCCCTCTTTGGGTTCGAATTTCTCCCTTCTTCTTTGAATACCCATCTCTGGTTTTTGGTCTGTCGTCGGCAGGTGCTTTTCCCGGGGTTATGGCTGTCGGAGATTACAGCCGATTCATACAAAGTCTCTGAGAATCAAGAAAATCCCAAGGTAAATGTCTCTCTTCTCCTCTGAATCTTCGATTGTTTGCTGAAAACATGTCTGAATTTGCTCGGAGACATCTATAATCATCAGTAGAAGATTCAATTTCTTGCATTTCCGACAATCCCACTTTTCCCTTAATCTAGAACTCCAGAATTTCATAATTAGTGTTATTGCTCTTATTTCAGCCAGGTTCTTGAACTGCACCGTCTGACTCTACCTTTGTTTCAGCAGAGATAGTGAAGGTGCGGATCAAATCTGGACAGCAAGTATTCAAAGCCTCAAACTTTTCTCATCGCTTCTAACTTGTGATGATCATCCTGGAAATGGAAGATTGTTCATTTTCGAATTTGTAGATTTCTTTCGATTGCTCCGATTAGTTTGTTGTGATCTGATTCCCCTTCTGCTGCCAAACCAATCTGCGTAAAGAATCGAGGTTTACATCTGCAGATCATAAACAGGTCTGTCTTTGTTTGATATCAAACTAAATGCCAGATTTATCCAGTGATTTCAGAGTTTGAAAGACAGATAGATGGTTGCTTATTTGACAAATTTTTTCCATGGATTAGTACTTGTTTTGTAATGAGTTGCTGATAGATCGATACTCCTGTGAAGCGATCGAATGATCTCGATCAGTCGATTTCGGCACTTTATCGTTCTGGTTTAGAGTAATCTAGGTGTTAGAAACTGTAAATCAGCAGAATACCATCAAGTTCTCATTGATGTGTTTCTTTGGCCATACAAACCAATCGAAGAAACTACGAACGTCGATTACGTTATTTAGTCGAGCTAAAATGAATACAGAATACGTATAAACCCATGAAATCACCTTCGCGTATAAATTCTAAAGTTTGCCGATAAATCTAGAACAGATAGCTATGATCTCACACTTTACTAGATGCGTAGGGCCTCAGTTTGGCTCATTATCAAACTAAAATCTCACAGATGCGCGAAGCACAGTAATGTTAGACGGAGCTAAAGATGACAATCTTCTTGATCTGGTAAGAACAAGCTTCTCTTGATCATAGAAAGCTTCTTCCAACACTAACTATTGCACTTTTCAAAAGGAACAGCACCCCATCTTCAAAATCCCTCCAAATTTGAACGCAGGCTGGGGATGACATTTCCATCCAACCATCAACCATTTTGTCCGCTAAACATTGTGTTTTTGGCCTTTTTTGAGGTTCTAAAATGCAGTTCTTCAAATCATTTAAAGGACCATCAATTTGGGTCTCCTCTCCTCTCATTGAGGTTTGAGCATTTCACTCAGCCATTGTGTCTGTTTTTTTTTTTTTTGAGAAATTAACAAAACAACGACTGATCGAGAGAATCAATGACAAGTCAACCACTAAATAATTTTCATTAACAAATAAAACATTCAACCGTAAGAAATGAGCTACGCAAATATTGTCGTTATCTTGTTGAAAGAAACGTGCAAAACAAGAAAACTTTCCAAAATAGACTATTTTTTGTTAATTTGCTCGAGATCGATTTTGGTAACAAAATGGAAGATTTCCAGTCAACTGTTTGTTGAGAAATCAATGTACTCCAAACTAGACATGTTTCTGATCCCTCAAGGAAACTCACCAGAAAATTCATTCTTTGTTATACAGAAGAACGACAAAGAATTCATCAAATTGAGCAGAAATAGTATTTTTCACTGCAAAAAGAGTATTTTCCGCTGCAAAAAAGTGAGTTCTACTTTCTGCAGCGAAAAAACAACGTTCCACAACGGAACGACTACTTTCCACTTCGGAAACAAATTAAAATTTTTAACAGAAAACGTGACAGCGATGCTTGCTTCATTTATTTCTCGTAGTTGAATATTTTATTTATTAGTAAAAATTGTTTATTGATTAACTTGTCATTAATCTCATAATTTAGTGGTTGTTTTGTAATTTCCCTAATCAAATTGAAATCGTTGAAAATAAGTACAACAAATAACACTTCAAACCCTTACTAAATAAACATATATACAGGTTGATGAGAAAAATTCCCTTGAAACCATATAATAAAATCGTGTAATTTAGTTGACCAAAAATTCCCTGAAAATATTCATAATTTAGTTCAAAACTTATGTACTACTGCAACCTTTCATCTATTTGCTGTTTATGCTATCACAAAATTGAATCATTTAACCATTTTTTTCTTGGTTGTTCTACTAATGGAATTGGTCAATCATATTTTCTGTAAGCAATAGAATCCTTCTTATGGTATTCGATTCCAAAATCTACAAATCATTAGCTCATGTGTTAGAGTTCGGTTGTGATCCGAATTCTAGTTAGGCCGGATCAGATCCATATTTAATATTAAGGTTTTCTATTTCTAATATGATTAAGGTTTCCTATTTTAGTATGACTATGATTTTCTGTTTATACTATAAATATAAGCTTGAATCGCAAAAATTATTGTACATTGATTTCCTGATTAGTTAATTTCTCCTCCTCTGCCAATGATTTTTTTCCGTAAGGGTTTTTCACGTAAATTTTGGTATTCCTGTTTTTGTAGTTTTATTTTTTTGTTTTGCGTTTGATTTTCAACAATTGGTATCAAAGTCAGGTTGAGCGAAGTTAAGAGTTTTAATATTCGAATCGAACAAATTTAAATTGAAAAAAAAAAAAAAAGGAAATTGATTGTGTTTCACATCTGCCTGCGTGGATTCCTTTTTCTTTGGTGTTCTCCAGCAACGAAGAAGAACCAAACAGAGACGAACTCTGTTTGCCAACAGTCCCACGCCCGCTGCCGATTCTCTACAGAGAAGAAAAGCTCCCCTACAAGCTGCCACATTCGTTCGTCGCTTGTGAAACAGAGCTTCTGCTCACGCCGCTGCCAGCAAGGAGAAGCGAAGCCGCTTGTCGCCTCTGCTTTCTTA
Source organism: Begonia loranthoides (assembly GCA_022433065.1). Taxonomy (NCBI): domain Eukaryota; kingdom Viridiplantae; phylum Streptophyta; class Magnoliopsida; order Cucurbitales; family Begoniaceae; genus Begonia; species Begonia loranthoides. Next base: position 38,683,818 of record CM039483.1, on the reverse strand, counting down.
AACAGAGGAGAATGAGCGTCACTGCGTTCGTCCACCGATGAAGCACTGATCACAAGCTATCAATTTGAATAGCCCACTGTTGGTTGTGAGCATATTTTTGGGGTAAAAATTTTAACTTTGCTGTGCGGGAAGAAACAGTTTTGAAGAATTGTTTGGGATTTTTGAATTTGGTTAAATTATTTTTGAATACTTTTTGCTGGCATATTCTTGAATATTTGAGGTTTGAGTTTTGGTTCAGATATTCTGAAATTATTAGAGAAGATGGGTTCGTTGAACTTTAATATTTTGTTGTTGGACCAGAATACAAGATTTCACTTATGTTAGATGCAGATGTGAGATGTGCTTGCACAGATGGATCTAGATGACACGTTATTAGGGTTGGATAAAATGTCCACATTCTGGAGTGAAGAGTAGAAACTTTGAAATGATAAAAAAAACCCTATATTTGATACGTCTATATTTGTCAAATCAAATTTTACAGGATGTTTTGAACGAGAAATCTACCGTTGAGTTATAGTTCAAATTGGAGCAGTTGTGTATGAGGAAAACTTTAATTAGCAAGTTGCATTTGAAACAAAGACTTCATTCTCATCAATTGATCGAAGGAGCTTCTATTACAGAACATTTGACTGCATTCAAAAAGTTAGTTTGAGAAGAAGATTATAGTGATGGAGATCTTCTAATTATGTTAGATGGAAACTCAAAGCCAAACAAAGATTGGATTCTGGATTCATCATGTTCGTTTCATATGTGTTACAATCGAGATTGGTTTTTGAGATATGAGGTTGTTTCAGGAGGTGTTGTGTTAATGAGTAATAATACACCTTGCAAAATAGCTGATATTGATACCGTCAGAATCAGAATGTTTAATAGAGTTGTGAGGACACTAGGTAATATGTGACATGTTCCCGATTTAAAGAAAAATCTGATCTCGTTGAATACTCTAGATTCGAAAGGGTACAAGTATAGTGTTGTAGGTGGAGCCATGAAGATCAGTAAGAGTGCTCTTGTCAAGTTAAAGGGACACATAAGCTCTGCAAATTTGTACGTGTTATAAGGTTCTACAGTGACGGATAATCAGACTGCAAAGTTTGTGAATTCACCTTCTAAAGGTTTTTTGGAGAAGACTAAGTCAGGTTCTTAGGTGAAGTTCAAGTTGGGTTCTGAATCTACATCAGAGCCAATATGTCAGCTTATTACAGATATTCAGCGTGATGTAGTCACAACATCGTCACCAATTTTAGTTTCACGTTAGAGTGGTATCGTTAAAGGCAGAACTAAGAGAAATGGCAAAGCTCCATGGCAAAATGGTGAAACTACTTCAGTGAGTTATGCATTAAGTGTGTTCAAGGATATAGATTCTAGTGGGGAGTCCTCAATATATATTCACATGCAGTTCGTTGCGACATCTTTGATAATTCGGTGGTACCATGGATAAGATGTGATTTCTTCTCGAGTGTGTCTCTCAAGTTTAAGCCTTGCTTAAACTTGATTGGTGTCAGATGACAAATATTGAGTTGGCCCAGTAGAGGCCTATGTGGAAGAAGAGGTTATTTTTTGTTGGAGTTTTGTGAATTCGTTTGCCTTGCATTGGAATTTCTTTGAAGACGAAAATTGTCAGAGTTCAGTTTTTTGGATTCATTTTGGGGTGGGCCGAGAAACCTGCATTGGATCTCTCATGTGAAATTCGTGTCAAGGTAGAGATTGTTAAAGTTCGGTTGTGACCCGAATTCTAGTTGAGTCAGGTCAGGCTTATATTCATATTAGGGTCTCTTATTTCTAGTATGATTAGGGTTTCATATTTCAGTATGACTATGATTTCCTGTTTATGCTATAAATATAAGATTGAGTTGTAAAACTCAATGTACCTTGATTTCCTAATTAGTGAATTTCTCCTTTGCCTGTCGTTTTTTCGCATAAGGGTTTTCCACGTAAATATTGGTATCTCTGTTTCCGCGATTTTCTTTTTTCGTTTTACATTTGATTTTCAACGTCATGGTTATGTTGGTTCACACTTGAAACCAAACCAAACTAGAATGTGCTGACCCCTAGAGAAGACTAAAGGATTTCTAGCCTATCTTCCTCCCAGCAACGAAGGTTTTTCCAATTTGAAGCAAGAATCATCCCTTTTAGCCTCTCACCTGATACAAAAACAAACCCAAATGGGAAGGTTTCGAGCAAATAGGCTATAAAGAGTTTTCACAGTTTTGGGGCTAACTTTGGATACGAAGACAATGGTCAAATGGTCGAATCAAGGTACAAATTTTGGAGACAAAATTAGTCAGAAGATTTAGAATAAGCTTACAGAAAATAGAGTTGAGAAACTAGATGGAAATAAAGATATAAAATGAATGGTGGAGATTGTTGTGAAATCGGATTTGGTGTTTGGCCAGTTGAAAGGGTGACTTCGGGATGGATAAAGGAAGACCAAATGAACGAATTTTGCATAGTTAGACACAAGAATAGACGATGTGTGAAGAAAATACCTGCAAATTTTGGTGGTAAAAGTCGTAGAAAAAAAGAAGATATGGCCGAAGAGGTACAAGTTGATTCAAAAGTAGGCTAATACAATTTCCTACTCTAAAGGCTACTTCAAAGACAAAATAGCATTATCGAGTTGGAAATCGCTGAATGAGTTAGAAATTAAATTAAAACACCTCATTAAATGCAAAAATATAATATACATGTGCTGAATTTATTGAATAATTGACGACAATGTTCAAATTTCAATAAGAATTTAATGAATATGCCCTTTGTATTATAAGTGTTGCTGCTATTGATAGGGAGGAAAACAATAAGAAAATTTTTGGTGAATCTACTCTTGTAGAAGATAGATATAGTGTGATGGTGAAATTCTAGATGCATATGATTGAAACTCAGCATCTTGCGAGAATTGTATTCTAGATTAAATTGAGAGTAGTTTCAGTATAGGAGATTGTATCTAATTGCTGTGTTGATGGGCAACAATGCATGCAAGATAGTTGATATTGGGTACTATTTGAGTAGTCTTAATTACTTTTGAAGATCAGTAAAGGAACTTTTGTCGTGAAGAAATGACAAAAAATTTACAAATTTGTATGTTTTTTTTTATGGTTCAACAGTTGTAGGGAATGTTGCAGTGTCGGCTTCTTCAATGTAAGTTGAAGATGATACTAAACTATGACACATGTCTATGGTATAAGAGTGAGATTCATATGAACAGTCTAAGGGAGAGAGAACTTCTTGATAGTGAGAGCACTAGTAAATTACAGTTTTGTGAGTACTATATTTTTAGAAAGCAAGAAAAAGTCAGAGTCACCGCATGCACTTATAATACAAAATGCACACTTGACTCCATACATTGTGACCTTGGGAGACCATTGATGGTGGCTTCAAACGGAGGTGTTAATTATATGTGTGGACATTAATCGATGATATGCTTAAAAAAGTTTGAGAACTTTTTTGAAGCAGAAGAATGATGTGTTTTCTATTCAAGTAGTGGAAGACTTTGATTGAGAAGTAGAAATCATAGCAATTAAATGGCATCGTATAGATAATGGTTTAGAGTTTTCTTCAAACAAATTTAAATTTTTTTTTACAATTTAGGAGAAATTTTGAGGCATTTAACAGTTCCAATCATTCCGCAACAACATGGTATCAAATAGCGCGTGAATAGAACTTTGACGAAGAATGTACGTTATATGCTCCAAAATTTTAGTTTACCTAAGTCATTTTGGTTTAATCTGCTAATATTGCTTGTTATCTTATGATTGCTCTTCTTCGATTGTTATTGACAAAAAAATTCATAAAGAGGTACGATTTGGTATTCTAGTTTATTATTCTAATTTGAGAGTCTTTCATTATATTGCATATGCTACTCTTGATAATGACAAATTAATACTCAAATCTAAGAAGTTTATATTCCTTTGACAAATTATCTCTTAGTTCTATGCTTGTTAACTCACATTGGAATAAGGAATATAGTTTGTTTTTGAAAATGTGGTAATAATTCTTAGTCTACCAATCTTTGTTTGATAGTTTGACAAAGTATTATGAAAACTTGAGATGCGGACATAAATTTATAAATGTCTAATGGCCCAAACTTTGTAAATAATATAATATCGTCAATCTTAAGGATAAAGTTTCATCATTTTTTCGTGAAAATCAATTCTTGACCAATAGATACTAAGTTGTATAATCTATATTATATTGAAAATGGTAAAATACAATTTAAACCTTAATGATTGAAATTGTTTACAAATAGTGGTGTTCAAAACCGAAACCGGTGAACTAAACTGAAACCAACAATTCGGTTCTGTTCAGATCGGTTTTGAACACCTCGGAATCGATTTTTGGTTTTATTTTGTAAGAACCAAAGTTATCCGTTAGATTATCAGTTTAGTTTATTCAAAATTGACACTAACTGAACCAAACCAATAAATTTACAATTTTTATTAAAAAACTTTGGTTTGCAGTTTGGTTTATGGATAATATTATGTAACTATTTAATAAATTGTTATATGTTCAAAACTAAGTCTCACAATTGTCAAAAATTTAAATTATTAACTAATTAGCTCTTAAATTATACTAATTAGTAATTAAATTATTATCTAATTACTAATAAAATTATTGAATTGTACTAATTAATGATTTAATTAGTAGATTATACCGTAAATATATTAATGAATTATGCTAACCAATTATTAAATAGAATAATTATTACTAATTATTTGATTAAATTATTTAGTGGTTGAGTTTTATATTTTTTTTGGAAAAATGACAAATCAACCATTACCTTTGCAGTCAATGACAAGTCAACCATCTTTCTTTTTTTGCTAACACATTAACCAATGAATTATGAAAAAATGACACTACCAAGATCGCTGGCACATTTGCCGTTAAACGCCATAATGTCGAGCTGTGACTGTTCGTCTACAAACCGTCGTGACTCCATATTTAAATAGAATAACACTACAATTTTGATGGCTCACGGCGGCTTCATAAGAAACTGCCGCGGTGTGATGATAAACCGTTTTGGGGTCACCGCGGTGGTTAGTCTACAAACCGCTGCGACTCCATATTTAAATAGAACACTACAATTTGCAGGTCGCCGATTAAACCGCTGCGTTGTGACTATAAACCGATGCGGTGTTATATGAAGCCGCAGAGGTTTATCGTCACACCGCTGTGGTGTCATATGAAACCGCCGCGGTTTAATACGAGCTTCATTCAACAATTTTCTAACCTATGCAGGTTTCACATATTTAAGTAAAGTGAAATGTTGACTTGGGAAAATGTTGCTAATTTTACAATTTCATAATAATTAATTTTCATTTCATCATCAACAACAAAATTATCAATTCCATTATAAACATATATTGTACATGTGCATTACAATTGCAAACCAATTCTATTACAACCATATAATGTGCATGAGCTCTAAAAATCGATGTGCTCAAAGAAACTATTGTAGATGATCCTTGCATGTTTGCTCACTTAATCCCATTATCTGATATTCCATATTCGATGGACTTGCCGTGATGCAAAACCAATGCTCTGCTTGCTACCAGGCATGATGGCTTTTCAACTTTCTCGAGCAAGTGTAAACATCGTTGTGGTACTTTATTTGAAGCGTCAGTTCACCTTGCATTTCATCTAGCAGACATCCCTCAACTGATGCTTCGGCGAGTTGACCGCCAACCACAAATTCCTCAGCTTTGCTGGAAGTGGAAGCAATATTGGAGTAGAGCTCAACGACAATGTTCTGAGGGTTAAATACTATGGTTTTCGTCTTCGATTTTTTGGGAGGCTAGGTTTTGGCCATTGTCGGTACAGTTACAGGACTTGGAGTGCTCTAAGGCGCTCCATTGTATGCGACTGACTCAGAGCACTCAGAGTCCTGTAACTGTCTGACAATGGCCGAAACCTAGCCTCCCAAAACATTGAAGATGAAAACTGTAGTATTTAACCCTCAGAACATTACTGTTGAGGTCTACTCCAACATTGCTTTCACTTCTAGCGTCGTCGGGGATTCTGTGGTTCATAATGAACTCGCCAGAACTTACATGCGATTCTTATATACTAGGGTTTTGGAAAAGTAGAACGAGACACGATAAACTGTGGCGGCTTCATAAAAAATTTTCGCGGTGTGACGATAAACCGATGCGGCTTCATATGAAACCTTAACAGTTTATTGTCACACCGCGGTGGTTTCTTATGAAGCTGCCACAAGCCATCAAAATTTTAGTGTTATTCTATTTAAATATAGAGTCGCCGTGGTTTGTAGATGAACTGCTGCAATGACCCCACCGCAGTTTATAGTCGCACCGCTACGGTTTAATCGGGGCCATCAAATTGTAGTGTTATTCTATTTAAATATGGAGCCGCCGCAGTTTGTAGATGAATTACAGCGGTGATCCCACCGCAGTTTATAGTCACACCGCTGCGATTTAATCAAGGGTCATTAAATTGTAGTGTTATTCTATTAAAATATGGAGTCGCGGCAGTTTATAGATGAACCGTCACGGCTCGACATTATGGCGTTTAACGGTAAATGTGACAGCGATATTATGGTGTCATTTTTTCATAGTTCAGTGGTTAATGTGTTAGCAAAAAAAGGAAGATGGTTGACTTGTCATTAATTGCAAAGGATGATAGTTAATTTGTCATTTTCCTTTTTTTCATCAAATAAATGTTTGTTTTGATTTTTAATTATTTTTGTTAAATTTATATGTGCAAAAATTAAATTTATGTTTGCATATAAATATAAAAAAAAATATATTATTTTATGTAATGAGTAAAGTCGAGATCAAATTGAAACCAAATCAAAATTTTTGATTCGGTTTCAGTTTGGTTTTGATTCGGTTTCAGTTTGGTTTTGATTCTTAAACGGTTCGGTATTGATTTCATTTTTTACGAATCGAAAAAAGTCGGTTTGGTTTCGGTTCGACCATAAAAATGATTGAACCAAACCAAACCGACTTTTGCACACTTCTATTTACAAATTAGATCTTAAACTATAGTTTTAGACAAATTAAATCTCAACTTTTCACTTATCAACAATTTGGATCTTACCATCAATTTGTCCATGAAATTTAACGCATACATGTCATGTTTTTAATTTAATCAAGTATTTTTACCCAATTTCTAACCTTATTTTTTTGATTTTAACAAGAATTTCACCTCTAAATAGTACAAAAACTTTTGGAATAAAATCTCAAAAAATAAAGTCGAACAAGAGAGTGATTATGCAAGGGGTTTATTTGTTTAATATTTGCTTTTAGGGTCGGAAATTGATTCGGTTTAAACCAAATAACCAAATCCAACCAAATATTTTTTGTCAACTCGGTTTATTTTTTATGAGAGTAAATTTTATAATTGGAACTGAATCGAACCGAACCTGACCGAATCAAATTAAAACGTTCAATTTGATTGTCGATTTTGGTCTAGACTAAACCGCGTTAACGGGAATGGGAATAGAAAGAACCGACCATATTAAAAAAGATAAAATTGTGCGGCTGCCCCTGCTGACGCAAAGCACCACACCCAAACAACACTTCATTATCAAATATTGGTTTTATTTTTTGTATTATTTCATTTTTGGACGCTTGTTCAGTGAGAAAGAAAATGCTTGAACCATAGCATTGCTTGTTAGCATGATACTGTTGTCTCTCTCAGTTCTATTTTAACCACATCCTCTCTCTCTCACACCTCTCAAGTTCTCTCTCTCCTCTTTGTAATATTTTAACCACATTTTCTCTTTCACACATAGCTGCAAATAGACCTGTAATATTATCAAGCTCTCAATTTATTCTTAAGTCTAATAGTAATCCCTCGTATTTTATAGTGATAATTGTCATCGCTTTTATATTATCAGCTAAATAGTTTAGGCTAATATTTCTCGATTTCTACATGTTCTTTACGTTCAAACACAAAAGAAATGAAGCTTTGTCATTCTCATAAAGAAATAGCTGTTGTAGCAGAATAGTAGTTTTAACTGGTAGTGCCCCATGCATTTGAGGGCTCTGCATTTTTCCCATCTGGTTTTGAGAAAGAGCAAGCGACAGAGAGAGACCAATTACAAAACTGAAAAAACCGAACAAAAAAAAAACCGACAACATAACCAAAAAATTGAATCGAATAATCAAAAAGGAAAAAAATCAAAACCAAACCGATTAAAACCAAAACTGAGGTTCGGTTTTCAATTTGGTTTTTCAAAATCCTCGGTTCGATTTTGGTTTTAAAAATTAAAAACCAAACCTACTTGATTCGGTTTTAATTTAGCTAAAAACCGAATCGAAACGAACCATTCACACCCCTATTTGCTTTTAAGAAACTTGATAGCTGCTAAGAAAAGACCAAAATTTAATTAATTAAATAAATAAATTAAATATTCATTTTGTGAATCCAATCCCTTAAAAAAGCTATGGTCGTTGGTGTTGATCAATCGTCACAACAAACCATATAATATATTATGATTAAAGTCTACTTTATTAAAATTATGACAATCATAGCACACAAAACACCAATAAAGAATCCTCCAATTAAAAGCTAAGTCTAGAAAAGAACAAATACAACATTACTCATGTGTCCACACATTCGATATTTATTCATTTTTTATTAATAAATAATTATTTGATAAATAATTATCTTTTTTTTTTTAGCAAATATTTTTAGTAAATCAGAAATATATTTACCTTAATTTTTTTAATAAACAATTAACAAAATTTTTTCATTTTGATACTAAAATCAATTTCGAATAAATTAACTAAAAATTTTTTATTTTAAAAAATCTTCTCATTTTCAAAATTTCTTTCAACAAATTATCAGCGATATTTGAGTAATTTATTTTTCATAGTTGAGTGTTTTATTTGTTAGCAAAAATTGTTTAGAGGGTTATTGATTCCGTAGTTTTGTGGTTGTTTTGTTAATTTTTCAATAATTTACCAAATAAATATTTTAAGGATAATTATTGAAAAAAAAAAACTAGACAAATAAATAAGTTGAAAAAATATTTACATAATTTTTAGTCTTTTTAATTTGCAGAGACGAGGAAGAAGCTACCTTGCACTTGAAAATTCAGTGACAAAGGAGAGAACTTCAACAATGGAGGAAAACGAAAAGGAGAAAATCATTTCTTCTTCTTTTTGATCTTTCCATTACAGAACAGGGAACCAAAACCAAAGAAATTTACGGTTACTTTGGCAATGTATGGAGGAGGGAGATTCAGAATTGGGCTGATTCGAACTCCATTGCCATGAGATCCGAAGCTCTTCGCCATTGATGGCCTCTGAGACGACCTGTAAGTGTAGCAGTACGAAGAAGACGAATATTTCATATTTGGAATCGAATGTTGTCTCTGTAAATTTGGTTTCTGATTCTGGGTTTCTTTTGGAACTGTTAATGGCTTCGGATTTGGAGCTGAACCAGTCGAGTTGCCGCGAGAGAGGAAGTGGAGTGATCGTATTAAGCTTTTGTTTCGGCTTGTTTCGCTGTTTAAACTGCGGCTTCGTCGGAATTGCCAGAACGATTTGGATTCCGATGGTGGCTGCTCGTCGGAATCTTCTGCCGAGAGAAACTCTTGCAACCTCTTTTTCTCCGAACCGGTTGTTCTTTCCGGTTGATTTGCAGATTGGTGAAGATCGTTAATGGATCTGAGATTATTTTTTATTTTTACTGGAGCAGGAAGGATTGTGCCATTGGAGAAAAGCTCATCGGCTGAAGACAGTTCTTGGGCAAAGAAAAAATTCCCAATGCAGAAATCGAAGGCGGAATCTGATTCCAGAAGAGATGAATCCAAACGAGCTTGATTCGGAGCAATGATATCTGCTTGGTTTAGATCGAGAGAAAATGAGATTCTCGGACTTATGGCAGCGCTCGAAATCTCAGAGCAGACGTCAATCGCCATTGACGTTTTGTAAAGAAACCAGCCAAACTCTCCCAACAGTAAATAGCGGTCTGAAAATGGCTGTCACAGAAACAAAAGAGCAGAAAGAAAGGGAAGAAGAAGAAGAAAGCGAATTCTGGAGATGGGTGTTTAGGATTTCAGAAGAGAAAAAGAAGAAAGGAAGAAGAAGAAGATGTTGAATTTACGCACCGAAAGGCCACCAAAACGAATCCTATTTACAGGGTTTCCAATGAAGCTTTTGCTTTTACTGTTCAATGATTTTAAAAAACTCCCAAGTTTATGTCATTTTGATTTTTCAAATTACATTTCCACAAGTAGCCAAGAAAACCCCCCAACTCTTTTCTAGTTTTTGGATGATTAACCAATTAAATATATAACCAAATAGATCTCACAAGCCTTATGCAAACGAATAAAAAAGACTAGATTTAACCCAAAAATCATCTGATCGAAGGAAAAACACTGTGAGATAATTCATATCAAATCTTTGACCATAAAAACAATAGGGTTCTTGTAACATCTCCCGGTGCTCCTAATACAATATTGTCTACTTTGGGCAGAACCCCGCACGATTCTGTTATTGGGATTAGCCCAAAACGTGTTGTACTATATAGGGAGGGGAACTCTACTTATAAACCATGCATTTTCTACTCTCCCAAGCGATGTTAGATTATTGTCACGCCCCTTTTCTCATGGGGCCTAATGGGCTAGGCCCGATGGGAGGCTTCCGGGAGGCCTCCCCAAATGCATGTTGGGCGTGCATTGTGTTCGGACAAATTAGTTCGAACAAAGGATGGTTTTAATCGGGACCAAGTGGCGGCTGGACAAAGCCGTCCGGGCTTCAGACAGCGCGCTGGGCCGCGCCAGCGTTGGGCCGCGAGGATGAGGCTCCAAGTTTGAATTTCAAACTTGGATAAGATCCGATCCAAGAATGATGGATCTCAAGCTTATGTGTCCGCAGCTAAAGCAGCAAATCCATGTGGGGCCAAGATGCACTTGAAGCCAACCAATGGGAGCACGCCACACCCGGGAGATGATGTGTCTTATCCTTTTCGAATTTGAATGTTATCCAGGGGATTCAAACATTCAAATTGGCTTATCCGGGATGACACAACACGGACCAATGGGAGAGAGCCATCGAGGAGGATGATGCAACTCGACCAATGGGAGGAGCCATCGATGAGGATGATGCGACTCGGCCAATGAGAGGAAGCCATCGAGGAGGATGACAAAACTCAGCCAATGAGATGAAGACAAGTCACCATTTTGTAATCTAGGAGATTAGATGGATAACTTAGTCTATAAATAGTGACCTTGAGGCACCAAGCAAAGGGAGTTCGATCCATAATAAAAAGGTGGATCTATCCTTGTGCATTGTGTGGTGTTCCTTGGAGAAAGTGTATTCCTTGGTTCTTTTATTGAGAATAGAAAGAACGGGTTGGGAGTGGGACTCCCGTAAAGCGATCGGATCATTACAAAAAGGCGACAATTGTGGGTGAAGTTCTTGTATTCACAACGAGCAAGAGCTTGGGAAGGCTGGTCGGAGTGGGACTTCGGCGCCATCACACGTTTCGTACCAATTCCGCGGGTCGAAAAATTTGGGTGTGACAATTATACACCCCCACTGATATGGGCAAGACCCACATCTAAGTTTTTCCTGACCTTCACACGGTGGGTTGTCACAGTTATACTATCTCTAAACTAATTTAAAGGGTAAAATATAAATAAAATTTCTTTGCGACATGAATCTTGGATAGTCATATATACTAAGTTACGTCACATGTGAAAAATGAATAACACTTAACTGATCAAGGATTGCAAATGATAACTCCATAGAAGGCCGATAGAAATCCCGACAATTCAAGTCGACTATCTCCACTCCATGAAGAACACTTCAAAAAATTAAAACGATCGGACCAATGATTGAAACTCAATCACACTCTTCGAAAGTAACTTTTTTTTTTCTCTTGTGGCCGGTCAGAACCTGAGACAAACCTCTTACTCACTATATTAAAAACTTACACTTACGTTGTTTGTTTTAGTTCGATTGAGAATGCAAATCTCTTCTATGTTATTAGCACATTTAGCGTATGTTTTCGGAAAAATTTTAGAAAATACATTAAACATATAGAGCAAGTGATTATGTTCTCACGAATCATTCGAAGCTAAATTGATATTTTATCGAGTTTTCTCACACTACAACACCGTAGCATACACAATTGATCATTGTTCTTAATTCCCAGTAATAATTATTATTACCGTATTGTTATGTTATTGCATAATATAAATTTGATCATTTTCTTAAAATAACCTCTCCATAAACAAAGAAAGAACATCTTATTGTAGGTTAAAAACATCAAAAGGGTGTTGCCTCTCGGGTTGACAAGAGAAGTACTATAATTGATTCTCGATACGCTAGGCTTACACAACTATGTTGCATGCCTGTTACGCCAATTCATGGTTTTATTTAGGAAAATTAACAAAATAAACTCGGAATGATTGCGTTAGCGATAAGTCAAATTTTAAAGTAATTTTGTGAACAATTAAAACATTAAATGATGGAAAATGAAAAAGACAAATATTGTTATCACGCTTTCTTTTAAAAATTTTAAAATAATATACCAAGTATTCACTATAGAAATGATATTTTCTAGTAGATGTGTCTACTGTTGTGGAATGCTAGTTTTCGCAGTGGAAAGAGTATTTGCCGCATCGGATATTTGCCTTCCGCTGTGAAATTTTAGTTTCATCAGCATAATCTGAAGGTGAAACACGATCTCAACTTGAAACACGATCTCAACTTGAAACACAATCTCAACTTCAATCTCAACCTCAAGTACGACCAATATTTCAATTGATCTATTTCCAATCTATATTAGATTATTTCTACTCACTGGTCTTTAGAACTGAGTCGGTGAACCATAGGTACAAAGTTGATATTAAAAATCGCTTGATTATTGTATCTAAAAGAGTATATTTCGATACATTGACTCATATGAGAATAGAAGACACATTTTCACTGGAGAAACTGAGATTCCACAGCGGAATGCAAGTATCCACTGCGGAAGTTATCCTTTCCGCTACAATAAATATAATTTCTACAGCGGATACTTACATTCTATTGAGGAAAGCAAGTCCTTGGAATAACATTTACTTTCCGCAAAGGAAGACATGTTTCCACTGCAGATTCTGCAGCGGATACTTGCCTTCCATTGTGGAAAGTAAACAGTTGACTACAACTACTTCATATACGAGTCCGTTGAAGAAAGATGACTTATCCGCTGTAGAAAAAAATTTAAATTTTAAACAGAAAACTTGCAACTAGGTTTGCTTTCTTCATTTTTCATAGTTCGATATTTTAGTTATTTGCCAAATTACATTAAAGTTTGACTTGTCGTTGATATCATAGTTCACAATTTATTTTGTTAATTACCCATTTATTTATTTATTCAATTATATTATAGTTAAGTTATTTACATCAATTTAAGATAATTACAAGATGTATAGTTTGTATTATTGTAAGAAATAGTTGATGACAAATAAGATAACGTGAAGAATAGTATAATTATTTCATTTTTTCATATATTGCTCATTCTTTTCTCGTCCCACCACCTTCTCACATGTTACTCGTACTCTCAAATCAACATTGTAGATGTACCCTCTATTTCCTAGGAAGATTCTCGTTTTAATTTCAGAAAATTTAATAAAATAAGAACTATCTTGATTGATAAAATAATTAATTCTAAAATATTTTCAATAATTTCAATTTCAATTTTAAATTGTGACCTAATAAACTTTGAATTTTGTACAGTAGCCCAACAAGTTTCGTTGTTAGTAAATCTGTTAAATTTATAATGTAACTCGCACGGGGAAGTTTAATTTTTTGAATTTTACACATAACTCGGGTCACATTTGGAATAGTTAATATCTCTTTCTCTATTTATGTGTCATTTTCGTCAAAAATTGGATTTCATTGCTGCCTCTCCAAGTTTATAGACTATCGCCTGCGGACTCTCTTCTCAGACACCAAAACACAAGAAAATAACTATCTTTTTGATTGTAATTAAAACGAAACCAAGACAATTTTGGAAATTTAACGAATTATAAAGAGAAGAAGATTTGAATGCCGAAAACGTAAATTTTAAATTCCATAAAATTGTAATATGTTATGCAAATAAAAAAACCAATAACAATTGTGCGTAAAGTACTAATTGTCGAGATCGTAAAACAATATAAATTATCACTCACTGTAATTAGATCTACAAAACGTATTTTGATCAATATCTTTAATCGTTGTAGATTTGAAATTCATATACATGTAACGAACTGTAGAATCTCGATTTCTCTCCATTGACTCTGGTGGTAATGTAATTCCTTGATGACGAGAAAATTCGATTTTAGGGTAAAAAAGGACCAAAATCTATTATATGATGTTGTAATTCTCTTTCAATCATCAAAAAGAGCTAGAGCTATGTTAAAATTCACGTTAAAAATCAATATGGATCGAGCTCATTAATTCATTAAATCTATTTTAATAATTTCATTAATTAAGTCATTTAAATCACATAATAAAATATTATTATAAATACTATCTAATATTCTCCCACTTGACGAATATAACTTAATACACATAATAAGGTTTAATGATAGAACTTTAATTTGCAAAATTTTGTCAAATCGATTTTTATATTAGTTATGCTGTAAATCATTATTAAGTAGAAAATTAGTCAGGAACGTAGCGGTTACATATTATTGAATCGACATACTTCCTTCTATGTATCACTACATCAATTTTATACTAAACATGAACTACAATGACATATATTGTAACGGTTTCAAAATTCCATGTACCGAGTAATACCAATCAATTATGATGTTCTATGATTAATTAACTAACATAGCTAAATGAAAAAAAAAACGTTAGATTTGAAGAGGATTTGGATTTCTAGGTTGTCGGAGGAAACAATAAAAATGTGAAGAAAAACCTAGGTTGTTTTGAACATACTTGTGTAAAAGTCGAAGAATTAGGTTTGGGTTGTCAAACGTGAATAAGAAGAAAAAGTGTTCATGACTAAGTGAAATCTCTTAGAATATGATACGCAATGGGTTAGGTAAGAAGTCAAGAAGTTAGATCTTCGCGTGTGTGTTACATAATAGATTAACGAATTTCTTAACATCTGGATTTATTTTGCTAACAGGCCAGATTTCTAAGTTCATTATATAAAAGAAAGTTTGAATTATTAATTCTGTTAGAAATTGTAATCCAATATGGCTTTTGGATTGTGACAATTCTCATAAGGTATGGTCCAATTTTTCAACAGTTACTATCGCTTTGAGAACAGAAAGGTTTAGAAGCGATTTTTCAAGGAAGGAAAGCAGCCGTTCCTATTATATCGTCAATGGCCGGAGGTATTTCAAATTTCTGCGTTTAGATCTAAATGATTCGACTTTGTTCTAAGATCATGTTAGATCGATAAAGTTTAAAGTTTACAAACTCTAGATTCGCTATGTTCGAAATACATAATGCATTTGATTCTTTTCTATTCGAGTAGTAATAATGTCACTCTATGGTTCATTTAAGCACAATCTAACGTGACAATTAAAGTGATTTCTACTTAATTAAAATTATATGCAATAAGTAGCTCGAACCAGAAAAAATATTTCCTCTTAAAGTTGGTTTAATTGAAACATATTTTTGGAGAATTATCATCTAAAGGCATGGGGTAACAACCTAATATATAAATTAAACTAAGAAGAAACAAAGAAGAAACAACATAAACAATAAAGAAAATATAGAAAGGTGAAACATGCATGTTCGATTAAAGACGTGACAAAATATTTCATAATTTTTTTTTGTATTAATAAATGTTCAAGAAATCAATCAATTATGGATAGATTAAATTATTAAAAAAAAATATTAAATCAATCTCACACATGAATGGATGTGGCTCTACTTCGAATTTTAAAATCATCATTACATATTAATGAATTTAAGTTTCAAATTATCTATTTTTATTTTTAGAGAAATCAACAAAACATATCATATAATTTGCGATTAGTGACAAGGCAAACATTTAAAAATTTTCACAAACAATTAAAACTTTGAACTATAAAAAATGAACGGCGCAAATCTTCACATCACGTTTTCCATCAACAAACACATATGCGAACACCATAGCCACATTAATGTCAAGGCCCATCCAATAGTGACGTCCAAGGATCAACAAGAGACGTCCTATGACCACGAGGGACGTCTAAGGCTGATCCAGATTTTCTCGAAAGCAGTACGAATGTCTGTTTCAAATGGCTATTCTTCCCCTTTGTTGTCCGAAGAGTATTTGACTAAGAGAGAGAAAATCGATATCATCATCATAGTCTATGGAGCGAATACTATCATCGGAAAATAAATTAGTAGCTGTTTTTACCACATTACAATCATAATTCATTGAACTTGGTTTCTCCATTGTGTTTTTTTTTTTTGCATTGCTTGCATCTTGTTTGATCTTGTTTTAGTCGACTCTTTTGCTTCTCAGTCTCTTCATGAGTTAATGAGATTGCTTTGCCAAAAGTACTATAGAGGGGCGTCGTGACGAGAAGGAACTGGTGGATGAAGCTTCATGACCTTTAGATGAAGGGACAAACGTCTCTCAATGAGGATGGATGACTAGGATGGACCAAAGGTGCTAGTAGACATTATGTTGAAAGGGATCACTTGCAAGACACACACTATTTGGGCGCAGAGTCGCAGAAGAAGGTTGTTGGCCGTTGAATGAACGAATCGTACGTCCTTCAAAGCTGGGGGGACGTCCGTTGTTGGAAATGGAGGTTCAAGATGGATTATTAATTGACGATGTCATCCCCAGTTTAAAAAAGACATCTCTTAGCTAACAATAGACGTCCCTTGCTTAAAACAGACGTCATTCAACTTATGATAGACGTCCCTAAGTCCACAACAAACGTCCCTAAGCCATAACTACGCCCCTCAACTTAAAACGGATGTCCCTCAGCTTACAATGGATGTTGAGGATGAATTATTAAAAGATGACATCGTCCCCAGTTTAAAGCAAAAGCTCCTCAGCTAACTTCGAACGTCCCTCAGCTTAAAACAGATGTCTCTCACCTTATGACGGACGCCCCTAAGCTTAAACTATAAATTGTAAGAGAAATTGTCAGGAGAAAGATTGTTTGAGTTTTTCCATTAATCTTATTTCATAATTGAAACCAAGTTTCAAGTCCCACCCTCCACCCTAGTTTCGTTTTTGACAATAGCATATTTGACAGATAATTGGATGCCACAGATAATCAATAATTGATGGAAACGTTCCTCGTGGATCAGCTTTGCACGTTCCTAGATCAGCTTTCCGCATCCCTCGTCTTTAAAGGATGACCAAGGTTGATCATTGGACGTCCATGGCGTTTTCTAAAAGAAAAACGTGGCTGCGGTGTTTGCTTTTGTGTTTTTTGACAAAAAAACGTAACTGGAAAATTTGTGTCGCTCATTTTCCATAGTTCGAGATTTTAGTTGTCCGCAAAAATTCTTCAAGGTTTGCTTTGTCGTTGATCTCAAACTATAAAGTTTATTTTGTTAATTTCCCTTGATTTTATATAAAATATTTCATCTATTTCTCAAATTTAAAAAATGAATATTTGACAAAAAATAATAAATTTGTTTACTTTTATTTAACAAAAAAAAAATTGGCTTATTGTGGGTACTTGAGTCGGGCTACCGAACTAGCTACCCAGTTCATTAACCCGGTCCGTGACTCAAATTGGGTATTAACTACCCTTTATTTTGTCCTTTCTGCAACCAACGAACGCTTTACAGAAAACATTCACAATTTTCCCTTTTTGGTTCGAAATCTTCTTCTTCTTCTTCTTCAATCTGAGACTTATTTCGAACCTGAGGCTCTTTTTTTTCTCCACCATAGCCTGGATATGATCACATGGAGGAGGAAGACGAGAGCAATTTGAAGAAGAAAAAGAGGAAAAGGGGCAATAATTCGATCCATAAAAGGAAGCCAATTAGGTTAAAGTGCTCAGTACAGAATTACGATTGGGGCGTCGTAGGTGATAGTTCCCATGTTTCGAGGCTCTACTCTCTCAATTCCGGACGGCGAAGTATTGACAGGGGAAAACCTTATGCCGAGTTCTGGATCGGAACGCATGAGTCTGGTCCGTCGTACGTCGTTCAAGGCAGTGACGATAGTGTTCGATTCGATTCCAAGGGTTTAAGTCTTAGGGATTGGATTTCGGAGGATCCGGTTACTCTGCTCGGAGAGAAGGTCGCGAAGAAATGGGGAAACGATCTTCCTTTTCTCTTCAAGGTCAGGCTCTGTTCAAATTATCATCATTATTTCATTTTTTGTTTCGATTTTGGTCGAAAAGTGAGCGATGCAGATGAAAAACGGGATCGAAATTTCACAGGTTATTTCTGTCGAGAAGGTTTTATCGATACAGGCGCATCCTGATGAGAAAATGGCGAGAGCTCTTCACAAGTCGCATCCTAATTTCTACAAAGACGAGAATCACAAGCCGGAAATGGCGTTGGCATTGACAGAGTTTGAGGCCCTGTGTGGGTTTATTAGCCCAAAGGTAGACGAATTCTCACTTCCATCGTTGACATCTTTGCTGCTTCAGCTTGTTCCTTGTTCCTTTTAATTTACTTTTATTTTCAGGAACTCAAGGAGCTGTTGAGTAATGTTCCTGAGATTGTAGAATTGGTTGGTGGTTCCATGGCAGAGCAATTTGTCAATGCCAGCGAAAAAGAGGGAGATGATGAGGTAATCCCGGATTTGGCATCGATATTCAGTCAAGTTATGACATCAAATAAAGGTTCAGTTCAGAACATGGTATCTAAATTGAAAAAGCGTCTGCATTTGGAAAGAGAGGTATTACAAGCCATTAAATGTATCCATTTATGACCCTTCTTTCTGATGACTGTTTTTTTAGGGCAAAGTTCAATTTTGCTCTTGAATTTAAGAGTCATAGACAATGAAGAATGTTCTTACACTTAAGGCCGCTAGCATAACAACTTATACCTTTATAAAATTGATCAAATATCTCATAATTTCTTCTTTTGCAATGGTCATTTAATCCCACTATAATTTACTTTAAGTAACTCGATTTCAAGCACAATTTTATCTTGGATTATCTTATATATTTAGAGATCAATTATGATATCGAGTATGCGTGGAAAATAGAATAAGTCAAAGTAACTATGGGAGGTTAAAATGACCAATACAAGCAAAAAAGGTTAGACATTTAATGCATTTTATCAAAATTTGTACTATTTTTCTAACGACCCAAAGTAAAAGAGGAGTTTTGCTCAAAGAATAGTTTAATGTAACTGATTCCTAAGTTTAGAAGCTAAGTTACACTTTATTCTATCTTTTTCTAGGGTAACTACTTTCTTTCCATCGACATACGTTGTCTTAGTTTCAATAATTCTTCTTCTTTTCCTTCATTAATACTTCCCTTCATTCATTATGGGTTGTGATCAGATAAGGGAGTTAACCGTGAAAGAAGAGCTGGTCCTCAAATTAGAGGGCCAATATCCTGATGATGTGGGCCTAATTGCAGCATTTTTCTTAAACCACGTGAGGCTGAATTGTGGGGAAGCATTATATTTAGGCCCAAATGAACCCCATGCATATATCTCAGGTGAATGCGTCGAGTGCATGGCAGCCTCTGACAATGTCGTTCGTGCTGGGCTTACCTCTAAAAGGCTGGATATTCCAACACTTCTCTCGATGCTAACATATAAACAGGTAATGATTGTGTTAAGATGTATAGGATTTAAGAAATTTTCTTCTTTGTTTTTTGCTTGGATTGTTTATGTACGTGTTAATTAGGAGAATTTCTTGCATTTAAATCTCTGCCGTGGGAAGAAAAATGAAAGCATGTGAATAAAAAAGAAATGAGATATTTTTATGCATACTATAAATTCTAAGAAGTGAATTTCTTTTAGAGGAATATTTTTAGAATTATTATTCAAAAAATTACTAATCATTTTTTTTCACAGTGATATCTTTCTAGATTTAATTATTGTGATTTTTTTCGACTTGAGTTTCCACAAAAAATGTCAAGATCTAACCCTACTGAGTCTTAACTTCTGGATTCTCAAAGTGAAAGAACTACAGATTTGCTTATTCAACCTTTACAATTTAGTCGAATTCTAAAAACTAAACATACAATTAACTAAAATCCACTATCACTAACCATACACATAACTAAGTCCCATAAAATATAAAATTTAACTCACAGTTAATTTTAAATTTTTATTACATACAAGAATTTATTCAAATTTATTTTACACACCGGAGCCTACTAAACTAAAATACAGGAAAAGATAAAACTAAAATACGTTTATGGTCTTATGTTGTGTCGGCTCCAATCTAACTTGTCTTTACCTTTTTCTCTTGATTTACTGTCATCTGTTTTTTAAAAATTAGAGAAAACCACATGGTAAGCTTTATTTGCCTAACAAGAATCATAATCTAAAGATTAATTAAACTAAAATCATAAAACATTTAATTATGTATTAACGTCTTATATGATTAGTTTTCACAACCTTTACTTCCTTTTTAACATTTATCATCCACACACGTACACATACAACCTATAGTTTGCATTTTACAAAACTATCTTGGCATTTCTAATCACTGTCTAAACCCAAAATATGTTTATCACTTTACTGTATATATTTAAGAGATGTATATTGCATATGTGAATATGCTTATACACATGATGTTAAAGATCATTTCCTAAATGTCATAACTCATAAACTCACATGTCTTCTAGACTCATGTACAATTAATTCAATGTATAATTAATTTCAAAACAACTACAACATCCACTAAACTTTCTATTCTATACCCATGATATACAATGTGTGTGAAATGTATTTGTTACACATAACTCATGTTATGATTTTTGAATCAATGCATGTATATGCATTCATGCTATGATAAGTGAATCAACACATGTGTATTTCATATTATTTAAATAGTATCATCATGAAAATGAATGATAACTCAGTCATTCTTCTATTTCTATAAAGCTTTTAGAGTAGAATTACCCCTATGTCCATTTTGTTTTTTATAGTTTAAAATTTTATCTTTTCATGTATGCATATTCTCAAAAATACCATGATTTATTATGTTTTAAATATACTTAGCTTAAACTAATTAATTTTTATTAGTATTGAGCTAATCATCAAAATTAACATAATTAATCATGATTAATTAATTTTAATTATATTTTAATTACCTCTTAATCACATAATTAGAGACTAATCTTTAAGGGACTAATAATTTTTATTTCATAACATACTTCATCATGTTAAATGGAGTTCATTTGACCTGCTTTATGCTCCTTCATTCCGACTTGAGCATCTAATATTAATCACCCGAAATAGATAGTTATAATTTGACTACTTCCTTATGCTTTGTGTTGACTTTACACATGCATAACTTTTATCCTCTAATAAATCTATTGTTAGATTGACTTATTCTAGAAGAAAAAAATTAAAAAATAGATTAAGTAAAAATAAGTAACTGCTATAACTGTTAAATGCAGCTATTAAATTTGATATGGCAGTTTTTTATAAGGAAAAATACATGGGAGAAGAAAAGTGTGCTTTTGTTAAGTGTGTGTTTGGTGTGGAGAGCAAAGGGTTTCTCGAATATCCTTTGTTGTGCAAGAATTGTGTACTGTTGTAAAAGTTTGTCTTCAAGAGTTTAATAAAGTAGAATTTCTTCTATCAAATTGGTATCAAAGCATTTTTTAGATTCTGGGCAACAAAGAATGATGATTAGATCAGAATCGCAAAAGGAGAATATGGCGGAATGGCAGAAAGAAGTTGCAGGAATGAAAGAAGAATTAAAAAAATGACTTCAATGAAGAATAGTATTTAGGTAATGCAAGAACAAATGTCAAAATTGTTAGCCAGAACAGAAGAGCGACCGTTATCGGAAGCACACGAAGGACCCAATAGTTTTGAAGCCGAGAGAGATTTTCGTTCTGAAGAAATCGGTCATTCGGGTGTGAAAGAATTTCTACCGCGAAAGTTGGAGTTGTCGGTGTTTAGCGGAAATGATCCTGAAGGGTGGGTGTTTAGGGCTGAAAGGTATTTCAACGTCAACCGATTAACAGAATCGGAAAAGTTGGAAGCCGCCATTGTTTGCTTTGAAGGACTGGCGTTGGCTTGGTTTTAGTGGGAAAGTGGAGTGCGTTCCTTTCGCTATTGGCTAACTATGAAGAACAGGTTGATAGAGCGATTTGGCAACGTTCGGGGTGGGTCTGGTTGCGAAAAATTGTTGACTCTGAAGCAACAAGGTACCACCGATGAATACAGGACTCAATTTGAGTCTATTGCTTCAGGTTTAATTGGTATTTCAAATGATGTTTTATTTTGTGCATTTTATAATGGGTTAAAGAATGAGATAAAAAGTGATGTTAAGTTAATGAGGCCCAATGGTCTCCTGGATTTGATGAAAGTCGCACAAATTGTTGAAGATAGAATGGAGCTTTTAAATATGGAAAAAGCTGATGTACGGGGTGTCACTAGACAACAGTGGACAGCACCTCTAGTTAATAAAAATTGGATAGCTCCTATGGTTAATAGAAATTTTCCTTCAGATCATACTGCCATGTTGGCAAAACCAAAAAATGTGGACACGAATAGAAGACAATTGACGGAAGCCGAAATGAGGATGAGAAGAGAAAAAAGACTGTTTTTTTCAGATGTGATGAAAAATTTTCAGCAGACCATAGATGTAAAAAGAAAATGTTACAAGTTTTGGTCTTACAAGATGACGAAGAAAGTGAGCTAAACATGAATACCACATAAGAGTATTTCGAGGCAACAGGGGAAAATATAAAAAATCCAGTGGAAATTTCATTAAATTCGGTTTTTGGTTTAACAGCTCCACGGACTATGAGGTTATGGGGTACTGTGAAAGGAAGAAAAGTGATTGTATTAATTGATTCAGGAGCATTCCACAATTTCATTGCAAAAAAATTGATTGAAGAGCTACAATTACATACAACTCCTTCTATGGATTACAGCATACAATTAGGAAATGGTGAATCTGTTAAAGGGGATGGAATATGTAAAAACCTTTTGTTAGTGTTGCCTGAAGTGGAAATTCTTGAAGAACTTTTACCTATTGAGTTAGGTAATTCTGAAGTAATTTTGGGAATGATTTGGTTAGAATCTCTTGGCGATATGTTTGTGAATTGAAAATTGTTGACTATGAAATTTGTTTTAGGAAATAAGACAGTCCATATAAAAGGAGATGCTAGTTTGAGTAGAACAAAATTTCAATTAAAGCAATGTTGAAGGCCGTCAAAAAAGACAAAAATGGAGTTTTTGTGGAAGTTTTTGATATGAAAATGAAATCAGTACAAGTGGAGGAGAATTTTTCAGAAGAAGTAGTTGATTTGTTACATCGATTTGATCATGTTTTTCACATGCCTCCAGGATTACCTCCAAAAAGAGAACATGATCATGCCATTGTTTTGAAAGAAGGAGTGACACCGATTAATGTAAGATCTTATTGATATCCGGTTGTTCAAAATGATGAAATTGAAAAATTGGTACGTGAAATGTTGGAAGCAGGAATCATTCAACCGAGTTTGAGTCTGTTTTCGAGCCCGATTATCTTAGTAAAGAAAAAATATAGTAGTTGGAGATTTTGTGTAGATTATCGCGCCTTAAACAAGGAGACTATTAAAGATCGTTTTCCTATTCCAATTATTAATGAATTGGTGGATGAACTGAGTGGAGCAACAGTTTTTACAAAATTAGATTTGAAATCCGGTTATCACCAAATACGCATGAAGAACGAAGATGTACCCAAAACGGCATTCCGTACGCATGAAGGTCATTATGAATTTCTAGTTATGCCATTCAGATTAACTAATGCTCCATCTACATTTCAAGCTTTGATGAACAAGGCTTTTCGTCCATACCTGAGGAAATTCATTTTTGTATTTTTTGATGATATATTGGTATACAGTCAAACTTTTGCAGATCATTTGAATCATGTGACGTTGACACTACAAACGTTATCTGAGCATCAACTCTATGCCAATAAAAAAAATGTTTGTTTGTTACCCATGAATTGGAGTATTTGGGTTATGTGATTTCTAAAGATAGTGTAGCTGCTGACCAAAAGAAAATTGCTGCAATTGTGGATTGGAAGTCTCCAACTACTATTAGTCAACTGGGGGGATTTTTGGGTTTAACTAGATATTATCGCAAATTTGTTTCGGGGTATGGGAGTATTGCTTTACCACTCACAGAACAGCTTAGAAAAGATAATTTTTGTTGGACCAATGAGGCTGAGATGGCATTCCAAAAGTTAAAAACAACGATGACTACATTACCAGTTTTAGCACTTCCAAACTTTAATGAAATTTTTGTGGTCGAAACTGATGCTTCAGGTACGGGAATAGGTGCAGTCTTGATGCAAAAACAGCAACCCATAGCTTATTTCAGTCAACAATTATCTAAGCAGAAGCAGCTTAAATCAGTGTATGAACGTGAATTGATGGCTATTGTCTTAACTATACAAAAATGGAGGCCATATTTCTTGGGACGTCATTTTATTGTTCGAACAGATCAAAAAAGTCTAAAGTTTTTATTAGATCAACGTATGGTGGCCATTGAACATCAGAAATGGCTTACTAAATTGTTGGGATACAATTTTGAGGTCCAATATAAGCCAAGTGCTGAAAATCAGGTAGCTGATGCATTAACAAGACGAGAGGGCATACCTATGCTAAAAACTGCATTGCTTACATTAAATTGTTCAGGAAGTGTTGATTTTGTAAAATTTTGAAAATGAATCTTTCTCGAGCTCAACATCAAATGACCATGTTTGCTAATAGAAAAAGGCAGAATGTGGAGTTTCAGGTAGGTGATTATGTTTGACTGTGTCTTCAGCCCTACCGTTAAAAGTTCGTTGCAAAAAAGTTGAATTTTAAACTTTCACATCGGTTTTATGGTCCATTCTTGATTTTACAAAAGATTGGTAAGGTTGCTTATCAATTACAATTGTCAGCTTCATCATCTATACATCCGGTCTTCCATGTTTCTCTTTTGAAGAAGGTTCTTGGGGACATAAAAAATACGGTACCGTTGCCGGATGCGTTGTTACATTATGGCAATGGTAGTATTCAACAAGAATCACTCTTGGATGTTCAAAGACAATGTGGGGACTCCTCCAAAACTTTGGTTCTTATTAAATGGAAGCATCTTCCACCGTTTGAGGCGACTTGGGAAGATTTTGACCAAATTCGATTACAATTTCCAAACTTCAACCTTGAGAACAAGGTTCTTCTTTGGGTGAGGAGTAATAATGATAGATCTATTGTTAGATTGACTTATTGTAGAAGAAAAAAATAAAAAAATAGATTAAGTAAAAATAAATAACTGCTATAACTGTTAAATGCAGTTGTTAAATTTGATATGGCAATTTTTTTATAAGGAAAAATACAGGGGAGAAGAAAAGTGTGTTTTTGTTAAGTGTGTGTTTGGTGTGAAGAATAAAAGGTCTCTCGAATATCCCTTTGTTGTGTAAGAATTGTGTACTGTTGTAAAAGTTTGTCTTCAAGAGTTTAATAAAGCATAATTTCTTCTATCATCCTTACATTCAATTGACTTAATTCCTATGATAATTACTACTTTCCGGTATCTAGTTTATGACCTTAAAATGATTTTAGATTCTAAATATCATAACTCCTTCAATTATCATCAAACAATAGCTATGTGCATATAAAGCACCTCCCATTGATTTAATTTCACCCTCATTTGATAACTTTAAGTATCTACTATTATACTTATTTTTTATTTGGAAATATACCCTCATTTGGTTGGTAAATTTCTTTTTTAAAGTCATCTCATCTAATTTACAACCAGTGTAATGGCTTAACTAACTCATCTGCTAACCATGGTTTGTTACTATTTCTAGTCACATTAAATTATCCTAATGTGATTAAATTGACCCATTTTAATTCAAGCCATTACAAGACAATTGTCGGTGTTTATTTTTATTAATTATTTATGTTACTCTTATATGTGATATTTTAACGAGATGTGAATATTTTTAGTAATTTTCGATGCACGTCTCTTATCGTTTTTCTTATTGCCATTATTTTTCCAGAACATTTTACACAATAGAACATTTCTTCATTTCATTGGCTTCTAAAACCAATATCTTTCCATATTTATTTAATTTTTATGGTTTATTATTAGAAGTTTTTTTATAGGTAAGATCTGTGAGCTCAACCTGGGAAAATAATAAAATCCGTTTGACTAAGCAAACACAATTTCAACATTTGTCACTTTTGTTTTGTAGGGATTTCCTGAAATTCTACCGGGAGTTCCGCTGAATCCATACACTAAAAGATATCTCCCTCCATTTGACGAGTTTGAAGTCGACCGCTGCATTCTCCCTCCAGCTGCATCCGTAGAGTTTCCCTCTCTCTCAGGACCATCTCTTTTTCTGTGCATCGCTGGAAAAGGAACCATTATTTCAAGCTCTTCCATGGAAGATTTCACCATTGAAGAAGGTGATGTTCTCTTCGTCTCTCCCTCCACAGATATCTCCATTACTTCATCCATTGAGTTGCAAGTGTATAGAGCTGGAGTCAATAGCAGATTTTTTGAGGACTCCTGGCCTATAAAATAGACCCATAAAAATTTGCCAAATTTTCTGCTTATTTTCAAAGATACTGTGCATATATATATATATATATATATATGATATTTTACGTGTTTTGGATTCATTTTTGTTTGATGATTAGATGGTGAGTTTACTTTTCTTATATTGATTAGTATAGTTCGAATACTTAGTTGTTGAAAATAAAGCCTTCATTGAGGATATTCCGAAATTCATTGAATAATGTGCTAAAGCTCATAGAAAACTAATCATTCAACTATTTAGAAGTCAATTTAGTCTCCTTCCATTTTAGCCAAACTAATATAAAAAATGTTGTGCTATTATCACAAACTTTTTTAAATTATTTTTCTAAAAATTGTTTTGAAAACATGTTTATTGTCCCACATATTTTTGGGTAAAATACAATATAGATTCAAACGTTTAAAAATAATTTTTTAACAAATAGAACATTTATCTTTCAGTTATAAGTAATTTAGATTTTTTCGTCAATTTATCCGTTAAATCCAACATTTATATGCCACGTTTTCTATTTAATCAGAAGTTTTAACTCGATTATAACCCCTCCAGCAACTTTGAACCCGGTTTCTAACTATATTGATACCTTATCTGACGATTTCGAATTTTGTCAAGAGATCGACAAAATTTGAAATTGGGTTAGAAATCTCTAAAGAAATCCTAATTAAATGAAAAATATGGTTTACAGATGTTGGATTTAATAGATAAATTGGTGACATGATTCAAAATAAATACTGATAGCTGAAAGATAAAAATTTAATTGGTCAAAAAATTAATTTAGTATGTAATCTGTAAATTACCATAATTTCGCTTGAATTTTGAGGTGGACTCATTTGTTTAGCTTTGATTTAATTTATTAGGATTAAAAAAAATACTAATAATTGAACCAATCTATTTGATCACCCGACCCACAGTGAATGTGTCTCTTCCTATAACTACTATATTTAAGTCAAATTTATGGTTTGAATAATCTATGGGCCACCTAAGTTTTATCTTGTCACGTTAGATATTTTTGGTTGGACTAGTTCAAATATTTCGTAAATATAATTTAAATGCAAAATTGAACTTGTTTTGACTTGAATATATATATATATATAAGCAAATATATAATTAAAAAAATAAATAATAAATTCCGTCACCATGGATTATTAGTCTTTTATATTATTTTTTAAAGGTAGTTATTAATATTAAACCTAAAATATAATAATATTTTTAACTGTCATTTTAAACTTTTATTTTTGTTATCTATTATCTAACATTTTAAAGTTTGAGGCTTTAACAATGACCACCCTCACCGTTAAGGGGTCCGTTACATGATAGATATTATTTATAAAAATTACTTTTTTCACGGTAGAAAATATCATTTCTGCAATAGATATTTGTCTTCTGTTGAGGAAAACATGCTAAGAAAATAAGTTATTGGAATAAAACTTACTTACCGCAATGAAATATATGTTTCCGCTACGAAAAATACTATTTTCACAGTAAATATTTGTCTTATGTTGTGAAAAATATACTTTCCACAGTTATATCAGTAATTTATCGAATCCCCTAAAGATGAAAGTGTTTATTGTTAACGCCTCAAATTTTGAGCTGTTAAATAACAAAAATAAAAATTATATCAGTTATTTCATAAGATAAATATTGATAATTACCTTATTTAAAATATATAATAAAAAAAGAAATTTTCCATGTGCCAACTCATCTCCATTACAACACGTGCCTGTATAAAGACATTTTTTTGTAAAATAGTTAGTTTGAAACTAAGGAAAAAAATTAATTGGAAAATTAACAAATCAACCATCATACTTGGTCATCAATGACAAGTTAGTATTTTTGCTAACAACCTAACCACTCAACTATGAAAAATCGCCACAGCGAATATCGCCGTTAACTTTCTGAAAATCGCAGTGGAAAAAAGTAAATACTCATGGAAAAAACAGAAAGAACTCGTGATTTTAAAAAAAACTTTCGGTGGAAAAAAGTTCATATCCATGAAGAATGGATGTAGAAGATTTCGAATTTTGTAAAAGAATTGATTTAAAAGATTTCGTATTTTATAATTTAGAAGATTTTGTAAAATAATGTTAATGTTTTAGATTTCAGATGAATTAAAATGGTTTTACAGTCCATGGAAAAATCACAGTTTGTTTGTATTTGTCTGTATTTTTCTACGAAGAAGACAATAAATTTTTTTTTACAGACATTCTTCTGCGAAAAGACAACTTTTCTTTGCAAAACGTTGTCTTTCTATTGCGGAATGTCAACTTTCTGCAAAATAAAGACGACATTCCCCTGTAGAATGTCGACTGTTTTTAGATTTATTTCAACAACTCACGTTCTGCAATGAAAAGATAACATTCTGCTGCGAAAAATTAATATTCCGTAGGAAAAAAATAACGTTTCATAAAAGAACAATAATAATTTTTTATAATTAAATAATTAATTTATTAGTAAAAATATTTTAATAATGGCCTTGTTTTTATCACAAAGTTTTCATTTTCACAAATTAATTTCTTCGACAATAATTTTAATGATCGTAATAAACTACAATAACACCTGATCACATCATATTTATATATTTATTAATTTAAAATTTATTATTTTCTTCAAATATTATAAAAAAACTAGAATAAAACGTGGCATTTTCTCTCTCATTCAAGAGTTCAGTCTTCTCACGAAAAAAAGTAAGAGATTGATTTGACTCATAAATGAAAGAATTTGTATAAAATAAATCAATCCATCAATCAAGTTTAAAAAATAAAATAAAATAATGTTGTTTTCAATATTCCAACTATATAGTATATTGACTGCTTCCTACTCTCCTACTATTAAAATGTCACACCCACTGTATTTTATTCTATAACAATTGTTATAGTCAATACATATTTCCTACCCATATCTATACGACCAATCTCAGATATCTAATACATTTAATTAAATAATATATCGAAGAATTTTATGCTCGATTGCATGCCGATCGATTGTAAATAGAAAATTTTCGTCAAACAATGGAATTGTCCAAGTGAATTTTAACAACTATCACTAACTTAGAGGGAAATTGAAGTTTTAATTATAAATTTACCAATGTTTATTATTTGCTAAGATGAGTTATTTCTGATTGGATGAGACTATCTATATCTGTCGACCAATCGATCCGATAAAAAGCGTTTAAACTAATCTTGAAGAACTTTTACAAAAAACCTTATAATTTTGTATTGAAAATTAAATGGCTCCTTATGATTCATCTAAGTAGATGTTATTCATTAATGTATCTTTAATTTTGACTATGATAGTGAAATCTACAATGCATGTAATTTCAGATATTTGATTTGAATTCTCTGACTCGATCGCTCAGCCCAAAACTAAGATGTCAGCGGAAGACTTGATAATAAATAAAGCCAAAAATCCAAATATTTGAGTCAAGTTCCACATAGTGATCAACAAGAGATGCAAATAGTCCATACATAGACAAATAGTATAAAAAATAGCTCCATTGGGTTTTCACCGTAAAACAAGTTTCAATGAAAAAGGAGTATCACCCAATGACTATTCCAAACAAATGCACAGAAAGATGAAGATCGTTTTCTGGCAGCACCTCATGAGCCTAGAAGGGAAAAGTGATGGCGATCCAAAGATCCAGCAGCATCACCCAAGTTTCTAGCGAGAAAGGCTCCACGATGACACAAAACCGTAACATCAATAACTAAATACACCCTGATCAAGTTTAGGGATTCGAAACCCAAGGAGAGTGTCATCACCGCTTTATTATCCATTTTCACATAGAGCACAGACAAAATATCTTCACGTAGTAAAAGATGTACAATTATAGACTCGTGACACTTTGACACTATGACTGTCCAAAGTATCAAGAGAATTTAACTTCCCATATCAATAGCATAGCAATCAATGAAAAACCATGTACCTAAACATAAACGTGTAAAACTCACGTATCCATATGTAGTATAAAAATTGATGTGTAGTCGAATAGTTCCCATCGGGTTTTCATATGTGTCAACCCACAAAATAAAATTTTTGAAAATCATGATATAATGCAATGCAATAAATATATAATCACTACTTCAATGACGACAGAAGCCTAGCCAACCAGCTGCACTCGCCGTTGGAAATAGACACCGAAACCAAAAACACTGGCGGAACCTAAAACCAAACCGGTGTCAAATCTAAAATCAACACTAACGATAAACACGAGTCTCAAATCAAGATTCAAAATCAGACCGAAAACCTAATACAAGACTTTTCGGCTCAATCAAAGAATGACAAGTACCCTTACATCGAACAAAGAAGTCACACTGACTGGAAACAATATATGGCTGAGGAAGCCGCGTGAAAATCACTAAACTCAACTCTACGAAATCACACTATGTGGTCCATCAGGACATAATAATGGTCGACCAGGCACACAACCAGTCGACCTAAAAGACACTACAGTTGACAAGACAAAACTACGAATGAAGATATACAACTATGGC
Organism: Begonia loranthoides; assembly: GCA_022433065.1. Lineage (NCBI taxonomy): Eukaryota > Viridiplantae > Streptophyta > Magnoliopsida > Cucurbitales > Begoniaceae > Begonia > Begonia loranthoides. The sequence goes on along the minus strand of CM039483.1, from coordinate 38,652,739 downwards.
CAATAGGAACAACTCAATAGTCGAGGAGATACAACTGGAGTCAACTAAACACAACCATAGTCAATCGAAACCACTCAGTGTCGACAAGACACGACAATGGTCAACGAGGACCACCCAATGTTGACAAGACACGACGACAGTTAACCAAGACCACACAGTGTCGACAAAACATGATTACTGTCAACCGAGGCCACATAGTGTCTACAAGACATGACGACGGTCAACTGGGGCCTCACAGTTTTGACAGGGAACGACTGCGGTCACCCAGGACAAAATAACGTTCGACGAAACTCAAATATGGCCAAATGAAAAACAAACAGCGGTCAAAAGACACAACTGTGATCGACAAAGCACCACTACGGTCAACCAGGAACACCTAGTGTCGACAAGACACAACGTCAGTCAATCGATACCTCACAACGGTAAAAAAGACATGCTAACGGCATCCAAAACTCAACAACAATCGATGGGACACATATGCGGCCAATCAGACCAAACAACAGTAGACAAATCAGCCTGCGGTTAACTGGGACCACGCAGGAACCCAAACCAAAAAGAGAGAAGTCATGTCGACGAAATTTGACACAGGGTTGTCGTGGTTGCCTAGACCAGAAGTAGGATCCAGTGTGGAAGACCGCCCTAAGTGCAGACACCCCGTGTGGATGTCTCGCGCTTCCACAAACGTCCCTGCTTTCGCAGATGCTAAGTTTGCATCGCGGATGCCATGGACGTCCAAACTGTACCACAAACGTTTGACCCCGCATAACAATGCGGACGCTGGTGACGTTGTGAACGTTCCTAGGCGTTTCAAAACACTTCCGCTAAGACCCACAATAGCGGTAGACTGGGGATGATGAGTCCAATACAAAATCGCAAAGAAAACCGCCCCTTTCACCGATTGTCACCCCGATCAAAATCCTGTATAAACTCTAAATCTACAAGAACAACGCAAAAACAACCAAATGATTCAAGTTTCCAAGTTTGAATCCGAGACCGACACAAAAAAAATATTCAAATGGAAAAATGAAGATAGAAATCGATGTACCCACAAAATTTCCTTACAAAAGTTAAAGATCGGGATGCCATGAATGCAAATCGAGCGGAAAAATGATGAACTTTGCTTATGCGGAGAGGACCCTTCATCTTATAGGAATGAAAAAATAAAATAAAAAAATTTTAATTTAATTATTTTATTTAATATATATAATATAAATTAATATATTATAAATATTAAAAAAAAAAATTTAATCCTATACCGATAATTTCCAACAAAGCTCGAAACTCAAATTATGATAACACAATCTTACTTAACAAAATCTCTCAACTCAAACTGCACAACAATACACGAGTCCACTGTTTTACTATTTGACCAAACCCTCAGATATATAGTTAAAAACTTACGACACGCGACTGATGACTCACTTCACGTGTCAAGAACCTGATCCAAACAATCAAATTGACATGGATTAAAATAAAAAGTTTATTGAAAAAATATGTAATATAAAAATTATGAATTTTACAGTTTCAATAAAATAAGAAGAAAAAGAAAAGGAGGTGCAGAATCTCTAGTTTTGCCCGTGCAAGATTTGCCGGAAAGATACACAGAATACGTCGATAGGGCAGCAGGAAGTGATATAAAGCTGATATTCCAGAAGGGACTATCCAAATCGGACGTTCGACCCTGGAGTTCAAGACTAGCAATGCCACACTTAGAAAATCCGGCAAGATTTCCCAAAGGAGACAAATTCAGAGAGAGAAAGAGGAAAGAAAGGAATGTGAATTTAGTGGATGGAGTAAAGTCCCAGCCCTTGTTTTCTCTATAGACTTATCGGAGACTGACGGTGAGGCTGTATTTATGAAGTGTTGTTATCAAAATTTAAAGTATAGTATATGGTGGTGGTTGAATCTAGGCTCTTAGGGTCTACATTAATATATTATTTACTTATAATAAATCATTGGAAAAGATGGAAGAAAAAACTAGCTCAGTCAATTCTCTGGCTTCAAAGAAAATACAATTCTCCTCCTGATTATATAAAAGATTTTTAAAATACAAGAAATTAGGAAAATGAAAAACTTAAGATTGCAGAATCTCTCTAAACAATGTCGATGTTCCATAGAGTATCCAGCATATCCCAGTTGCTTTCAGGCTCAGCTAAGTGGCTATCGATGTCTGACATACCGTGCATTTCCAACGCTGGAGAGTTGCCGAGGTTGAAATCCCACATGCTGTAGCTGTTTTCATTCTCTTCGTAGCAATTGTTGTTCAGGATGGAGTCATTGAAATTCATGTCGTTCTGCATGAAAATTGATGGGTGTTCTTCATTCTGATGGAGGAGAGAGATTTTCGAGTAGTCCGGAGAGAAATCAGCACTTTCGCTTGTTTCAGAACATGGGTTTTCACTGCTTGTCATAATGCTCGGTGAAGAAGATGACAATGGCGGATAAGAAGTTGCAGAAATGGCTTTCGATGAAGAAGAAGAAGAAAAAATGGAGGAAGAGATCGTCTGCTCCATTTTCTGCTGCAATCTCGGCATCCATAAAAGACGAAATGGGTCGACAAAATTCTCACTGTTTGATTCGATGTTAAGCTGTCTTGCATGTTTCTGAACCCTGGTTCTCCAGTAATTCTTGATTTCATTGTCTGTTCTTCCGGGTAAATGCTGTGCGATTTTCGACCATCTGAAAATGGAGGTCAAAGAAAAACCAGAAAATTATAATTCTAGTTAAAATCAACGAAGATGTATGATAAGATATTTAAAATGGAAGTGGATTATACCTATTACCCCATTTGGAATGGAGATGAAGGATGAGCAGCTGCTCTTGCGGGGTGAGATTTCCTCGTTTTACATCTGGTTTGAGATAATTCAGCCACCTTAATCTGCAGCTTTTTCCGGTTCTCTTCAGTCCTGAAAAGAGGGTTGGAGAAGAAACCATGATCTTTAATGGCGGAAAAGAAGGTGGATTTTATGGAGAAAAAATGAATTGTTTATTTGGATAGTTTTTGACCTGAAGATTTGGCTAACATATTCCACTGCCCTTCACCATGATGAGCGATGTAATGAATGAGCTGAGTGTCTTCTTCCAGTGTCCACGGCCCTCTTCTTAGCTCCACTTCTTCTTCTTCGAATTCTTCAACACTCTGCTTCCCCTTAGATATGCCTGCTTTCTCTCTCATCGTGAGAGGGAGAGAGAGGGAGAGAGAGAGAGAGACTAGCAGTGAAAGTAAAGGCAAGTGGATGATTTATAGAATTTTAGAAATATGAAATTCCTATCAAGATCTTCTCATGATGACATTATTCACTTACAGAACCACTGTTTTGAGGTATTATTCTATTTTTAAATTTGGACGTGTCGGAAGTTTATGTGGAGATGGAGACTTACCCACTATTGTAAAGAGTGAGACCATCCATGGATGTAAACCATGTATGACTATTTAATGCATGAGTATTAAGCCCTTCATTTTCTCTATTTTATATGCAAAGTAACAAGTATTCTATCATTTATTTTACAAATTTGGTAAAATCCCACTTAGACCCTAACGTTTATGATCATTTATAGATTAAATATTAAACTATTTTTTTAAACAGATCGAACCTCTATCTGTATATGTATTAAATCCAATACATGCACATTATGTTTTTCGTTTAATTCGGTGTTTTAACCTGATTTTTAATATCTTAGCGATTTCCAATTCAAAATCGAACTTTATCAATGAGTATTCTATCGTTTGTTTTATAAAAGGGTAAAAATATCACTTAGACCTTAACGTTTGTGGTCATTTATTTGATAGAGTTCGAAATCTCTAGATAGGAGATTAATAAAGTTCGCAAATCAGGTTAGAAATTGTTAAAAGAGTTGGAAATCATGTTAAAACACCAGATTAAATGGAATATACTATATACTCGTGTTGGATTTAACGAACATATTGAAAATATAATCTAAATTATTGATAGTTGAAAGATAGAAGTTTTTTTGTCAAAAAATAATAATAATTTAAAGTCTAATGTATAAAAGACCTCAAACATTAGAATTTAAATTGTATTTTACTATTATAAAATTTATGTCAATATATCGGTTGACATAGTTAAGTGACGAATTATATGTATTTTTGATAGTCTAATTATCAATTTATCGTACTTTAATTTGTTTGTAAGTAGCTATATTCATGATTATCATGTCCCAAATTAGTTCAATCTTACAAATTCCAAAGTATTACATTTAAAAAAACGTATTTTTCCCCGGATATGATTCATGTCTTTTGAGATTGAATTATTTAAATATTATTATTTTTAAATTTATTTGTATCACAAGGTTGTTTTCTTTGTGTTCTTACGTGGACTAAGGAAGCAAATTAATGAATCCTAACATGGGAATAGTAGTTAGAGTTAAAAGAGGCCCTTGGACCCAATAATTAGTACACATCAACTTTATTGGAATGATTATTGATAGAGAAAAAGCCTTGAGAAAAGGAAGGAAAGATGATAAGCCATGAAGGCAATGACAATGAAACTTGAGGGGTGTTTACTTGTGGGGGAATCATTCCTACCTTTAATCCAATTTCTTCTTTCACCCACCTCAAATTTTAAATCCGGGACGTAGGGATAGAATCAGTTCGATTCGGTTCGGTTCGATTCAATTTTATAGTGAATTGAAACCTAATTGACTCGGTTCAGTTTTTAAAATAAAAAACCAAAACTAAACCATATTCATTCGAAAACCGATAAAAAATCAAATCTCAGTTTTTAGTTTTCTCGGTTCAGTTTTCGATATTTTTTATTCGATTTTTGAAAAAACCAAAAAAAAATTGGATTTTGGAACCTAAGATTTTGGTTATATTCAGTTCGGTTTTAAATTCAATTTTTTGCCTTTGAAAATCGAATCGAACCGAGTAAAATTATTTGGTTCGGTTCAGTTACTTAGTTCGAACCGAACTGATTTCCACCCCTACTTAGACAAGTTAAAATGATCGAAAATCCAAAAGGTACACTACAAATCGTTTCTAGAATGAATTTGCAATGTGTAAAATAGTTAGAACTATTTAAACAATGAGATGATTTAGAATCTTTTGTCGTCCAATTCTGACCACTCAATGTGAAACCAAGCATGATTTTTGTTAGATCAATCTTAAAGATGTCATAGTAAGTAGAGAAAGCGACAACTCAAGAGTTTGAGTTGAGTTACAAGAGAGGTGGGGGATGAGTAGATAGACTTAGAAAGCTTTGGAAAAGACTAAGAAAGATGACAATAATTGAAGGAGAGAAAAAAGGGTGTGCATCTCATGAGAGAGTCAAGGAGATTTCATTAAAAACACAAGCTTTTCCTCATTCAGTCAATTGCTTCAATGGAAGAAAGACATGTTTTTGTCGTTTCTAACATGTTTTGATAAACATAAAAATATATAATTGTACGTGAAGTGTATGACTAGTAAGACTTTCTTTATTCAATGAACAAACAACGCATGTATAAGAATTAATTTCGTAAGTGATTAATTGAGACCTCTTAAGTTCATATACAAAAAGTGTGACTGCCTATGAATGCAAGGATAACCTAAAATTCTGTTAACTTTTTCATGATCGGGAGAAGTGTCAAAACAGAAATGTTAGATTAAACGACTAGATTTTCAAAGAGAATACAGTCGCTTAACCAAAGGTCTGGTCTATGGTTCGCACTAAAAGACTTCAAATTGAATTCAATGTCATAGCCCATACAATATGGACTGAATTCCATATAGCAATCACCGTAATATGAGATAGTGCAATAAATTAAAGCGAAAGAAAGTACTGTGTATGAAATGTAAAATATTCAACACCAAATATAATTTTACCGACCCCAAGAGAAAGAGAAATAAGATAAGTTCTCACCAAGGAAAAAGAAATAAAACACTCATAGAAAAAAAGGAACACAGAAAGAGGAAATAAATGCCACGAAACTGCGATTCCTAATCACCACGGTTTTTTCCTCGGAAAAATAATTAATCCTTTGGAATGAGTGACTACATTTAGTAGTAATCCTAAAGCTATATCTAATGCATGAAAAACATGATTTTATCATTTTTTTTTATTGAAATATGAGCTTGTGAAAAATGCATGCATGAATTTATATTAATTTTTTTTTTTACCATTTTAAAAATAGGCTCCAAGAGATATTAGTGGGGTGTGTTAAAAACAATGTTGCATACTACAACATAGCTATGTTGAAAACAATATCACCACTATTTTCCGTAGAAAATAGTCATAGTGAAAAGAAAGTTACTCACGGACTTTTGTACAAAGATGCCCAAAGGCACACAAGAAAGAAGAGAGATTGCTAGGAGAACAATCACAACGTAACAAAACACGTTGGTTTAGGGATTTGCACCCATGGGTATGTCATCAGAAGTTGTCTCACTATGGTATCCCGCGTACAAGCAAACACCCTCGCAATAGAAGGTGTGTATTAAACAAACGACGTAAATCACAGTCCCCAAACAACCATAACTATATTCAAAATATCAAATAAAATTCTATGCATACTAAAAGTAAACGTGTAAACCCAACATACATATAATATAAAAACTGACACACTATAGAACATAACATGTCGGGTTTCACCATGTTAGAATATAGAAAAAGAAACCCCTACCTTGATCGTTGTGAATCTTGCTACCATTTGGGATGATACTCTTGGGAATAGGTTTGAATTCAGCAAACTCTTCAAAACCTACAATAATATAGATGTCAAAATCCCTTATAAAACTCTAGGTTACTTGATGGGTTCTATACCATGAATAAGAATCTAGGTCAGAAAGACTCGACTAATGGCCACGAACCTTATGCACTGAGGTGACAAAGCTTAAGCATGAGAACTAACCCAAGAAATAGTCTAAAACAAATCCAAAGAAACAGCCCCAAACGAGGCACGCCAATAGGGCACCAGCACTGCAGAGCACTACGCGGGGTGTACACATCAACAATCAAGCCAATAGCAAGGCACTCACTGTATTCCAACCTAGATTCCACCTCGACACATGAAGCTACGACATCACTTGGATTTTTTTTATTGTTTCCCCTAGTTTCCACTGATTTCGCAATAACTAGACTCGAAACCCACACAAACGCCCTTGTAACCTAAAATAGACTAACATTGTAACATCCCTCATTTAAAAAAAAATGCGTACAATTTAAAATCTTTCTTTTCAGAGTAACTCACGCAGTTTTTTTTTTTTTTTAGAAATACTCGTTAGATAACATAATTGCAAAACAGTCCTTCATACATTTTTTTTTTCAAAAAGTTCTAGTAAGTAGCAAAAGTTCATCATTAGCTACTATTAGCAAAATATTACTTCTTCCTACCCCTTAGTCCTAGTCGTCTTACTCATTCCATACATAAATACTGAAATCTGTCTGAAAAAGTACCACTATATCTGACGTTAATAGACCTAGTTCCACAAGACATTGGTGATGCAGCACAACCACCAAATCAAATGGGCTGATAATCCAAAACGTCGTTTGGGAGTACCTCCTCCACATAGTGATCGTCATCCAATACATTACCTACATCACGGGGGAAAATAATGAGCCTCACGCTCAGCAAGAATTTAAATGAATGCAATGAATGTAATGCATTAGCATACGATGCAAATTAGTCCAGAGTACATACATGACAAACACCGTGGGACATGAGGAAGGCATGGCCAAGAAATAACGTATAACATATCATATGCTTCCTCATGCCATATGTACTTTTTGTTCCAAGGATGTTGGGGATTTCAGAACGGGAGACAAAGAACACTCGACCCCATGACATTAATCTAAGTTCTATCTCATCGTTTCATTTATATTTTCATTTCATTGTAACTCATGGGGTGTCATTGTCATCCCGAACCCCCACACGCTCTTTACATAAATTAAATATGACATGCAAAATGAACAATTTCATAAATCCTATACATGATGCATGTATGACATAGAAATACTTAAAGCAGAATCACAAACAATACTGAAAACAGAGATACAAACTGTAAGACACAATAACAGCATATAAATTGAGGATTACATGCTCATGTGGATCGATTCATAACATGAGCAATACATGCTCCTTTAGCCTTCTATTTAAGCAACTTATAAATTTATGTTTAGCATGATTTTAGGTACTCACAAGGAACCCAAATTCTTCCATCAATACCAGTTCACAAGAGATAGACTATAAAGCATTATACAGCATGAATAACTTGTTTCATGTTCTGTCCAGGTCTTTATACTTTTACAAAGTTTACTTCACAACTCTTTCAAACTTCATTGTGTATATGATCAATAATACTTCTTTCTACTCCTATCCAAGTATGCACAAGTTCACAATGTCCTAAAGTCTACTACATAACTAAGAGTTCTTACTTTGTCATGGTGAAACGTACCAGTATATAACATATTCTTCTGGCCATATATAACTCACAATTCATATTTCATAGTTCCTCCATGGTAAATAATTCAAGTATCACAATAACAACAAACAACACACAACCCCGTGATGTAGGCCTCCTTTGGCCACACATCATCTAAATTCTTACCTCTAGCCAATGTACAGTCCACTGTACTACATTCACAGTAGAGACAATTTAGCAGTGAAGACAAGAAAACAAAGACAACAACTCTTAATGGAGGCAAGGAACAAAAGATACACTTGTACTTACCTCTAATTGTCTCCTTGCCGTTCACACACCAGCACACACAAGCTTCCAAGTCTCCCCCCTGCATCCCCCTGTATCTAATGTCTTATAAGCTTTCTGGCGAGGACAAGGGAAACGGTGGAAGCCCAAGACCACGTGGCTGTACACCCTTCACTCCACCGAAGGTGATTCTTCGTTGGCAACCATCCAGACTCTCTCCCCCCTCCTCATACTATCGTGGCATTAGTAGAAATTTGAGGGAAATATCGTTTTAATCTACGAAAATCCCCAAATTTAAATGGGTTTTTATGATATTTTCGATGTTGCGGACGCGGTTTGTCGTCCGCAGCGTCCTCATTGAGCCAAAAATATTACAGATTCAAATCAGACGCTGTCTTCTCGCGTCCGCCTCATCCGCTGCATCCGATTGTTCCCAGAACTTGGACAGATTCACTGCGGACGGCCCTGTTACCGTCCGCTGCGTCCGCACCTGGACATGTCAGCGTCCGCAGATCAGCTTTGAGGACGTCAATTACCATCCTATGCGTCCTAAACTTTCCAACTTTGCATTTTATTGAACTTTTACACTATATTGCTTTAACTTCATGATATGAACAATATATTACATTATCAAAAGTTATTACAACGTCATAAACGGGTTTACATGGTATCTTTATAAGTTTTGGGACCTTACAAACATACATCGATTCTAACCAATGATTTCAAGTTTTTAAGATTGAAATCCTATTTTTCAACAAAATCTAGGAAAATGATGTTGAGATTCGACATACCATTGAAAACCGTCATTAGAACTCAAAGATTTGGACATTAAGAACTCAAATTGATGACAAAAATACCGTCCAATTGCGCGATGTGTCCCTCTCCCTTGCACTCTGTCTTTCTTTTCGATAATTAGGGACGAACAAGGTAGCCCTCCTTATATAAAATTTTAATATATTATATTATATTATATACATCAAATAAATTCTTAAATTTTATTCATCAAAAATTTGAATGTTGTTCACAACTCTATTCAAAGTAACTATAATTCACCTAACATTGTTTCATATTTTTAATCTCAATAACTCTCAATAGTTTGACCAAATGAATGAAATTTACTTGTTTCTGAACTTAAACAAGTTATGAAAAATCAATTCAATCACGAAACAATTTGACCTCGAAAAACGTAAAAATTTTACTTAGAAAATTTATTAATTTAAAATTCGATGATTTTTCAAATTGAGGGTCAAACTCATATCATTAAAGGTACACCTGTCATGTCCCAAAGGGGATCTGAGAAAGAACGAGTAACAACTAAGCCCGAAAAAAAAAAATCAAATCACCTGACCCTTGAACTTATTTACTTAATAGGAAACAAAAAAACCTTAAATATAAATAAAGTAGCCAATGCCCAAACCAAATGGGCTAAAATAAATGTATATTAATGACGTCTAAGATAATGTTGTAATATAAATTTAAAGTAAATGTGTCATAAATAAAAAAGTAGTAGTAAAATTCTAACACTAATTTTAAATAAGATCCAACCTTTCTAGAAATTCTTGAAAGAAAAAATATTGAAGTAAATCAATAATTCATCGCGTTCACCACTATATCGACAACTGAGAATCTTTCAAACTAATATCTGAGAGAAATGTCATTGGAGTAAATCGACTAAACTCAAAAGAGATAAAGTTTTGCGTACCATGTTAAAATAAAAATAAAATAAAATGGAGAGCATGTCATATAAAATATATGAGATAAAATAGCTTTATGAAACAAGAGTAGGGCAAACGATAAAACACTGCACTATAGTGTGATACATACAAAAAATAGGCCCTACTATATATTATGAAAAATTTAGTGAAAATAAAGTCACTTATGGACTACGGGTACTTTATGTCGTAGACATAAAATATAATGACGATATTCAGTGATCGCTAAAGCCACGAAAATAAAACATTAATCTGGTTTAGGGTTTTGCGCTCAGAGACATGACATAGTCAGCTGTCTTATTACTCTAGTTAACACAAACAAACATATCCTCTAATTGTCGAATTTGTGTAAAGAAATATGACCCATTAACAGGTTGATTAACTTGGTTCACTTGACCAAGATGATTAATGAACAAGATAAGTATGCTTAAATAGAACGTATCCAGTGAAAAATATATATACAGTATAAAAATTGATAAGCCATAAAAATGGACTTACCATTTTGTATGAGAACCAGTTTCAAAATAATATTTTGTAAAACTATGAGATGTTAGAAATAAAATAAATTTCTACCTCATAGTAACCTATAACCAATCAAGGCTAAATCCAAACCAAAAATGCCCAATAACCTGTCGAGTCCAAACTCGAAGCCTTGGGACCTATGAATAATCATATTACAAAATTAAAATCGAATATCTCACTTAGTTCCAAACTTCATGCTTAAAAAAATGACTAAAAAATGATTTAGTTTAAGGTTCAAAACGGTTTCAAAACAAGTCTTAAAGCAACCAAAAAACAATTGGAGTAAAAGTCCAAAACGGACCCAAAACAGGGTTCATGCTACAACTCAAATAAACCAGGTCACGACCTAAAACTAGGCCTAAGCCGCAACCCCACATGGTTGAGCCACAACTTAGCCTAGAAGAGAGGCTAGGGCCGCGGCCCAACAAGGCTGAGAGGCCCAGGTCACTACCCAGGTCACTACCCCAACTCCCTTGAGTCACGACCTAATGCCTTCTTCCCCAACATCGATCGCACTGTTTTGCCAGATTTCTCATATTTTTTGTCAAATCGAGGTCCAAAACAATCTACAATATATTGGGTAATGAATATAACTAGATTTCGCCTATTAAAACAACAATCTTTAATCCAAAATTCAATCTTTTGTGTAAAAATCAACATCTAAATTACCTAATGAAAATCCTAATTCTAAAACACGGATGATCAGCCATAAGGATTTGAGATTTACCTCATGAAAACGTCCAATTCTCAAAATCGTCAAGTCACAATTTACAAACAACTCAAATGATTTTCAGAGTACTAACCTAAAATTAAAAGAAGGTTTAAGGTTTGATTCTTCTGTATAATTTTTATCACAACGATGGAAGTAAAGCTTAGTGAACAATCTCCACCACAGAAAATCCAACAACCAGCAAAATCTTCCCTCCCAATCGACGAATTACTCTTAGGGAAAAATGGTTTGAGGCTACAAATATTGGATTCACACCTTTATCGTCAGCCTTAAATGGAGTAACATGGACCAATGATTAGGATCGAAAATAACATGGACAAATGATTAGATTTCACTTTAAATCATTTTGAGAAATGAATCTAATCATTTTGTTTGAAACAAACTATATATATACTCATTTTGAGAAATGAGTCTAATCATTTTGTTTGATTCTTACTCAAACTTAATTTTCTTGAAATATTTTGCTCATTTAGATTACTTTAGTTACATAGGAGAGTAATAATGAGACATTTCATTCTCCACCTAAATATACTTCATTATTTCATCAAATTTAATGAATTGAATTAATTATATCCTGTTTTTATTATTTTTTGATAAATTCAACTGTTAATTTAGATATAAACCTCAACAAAAAGATTAAAGTGACATGCTGTTGAAACTTTAAAAGCACTCAGTCTCTAAGATTCTGCCACTGTCCCTTCATAAACGTGTTTCGTGTTTCAAATTGAGGATGTAGTTCAAGTCCATGGGTTTGATGGAGAACCGACAACCCCCCATCCAATTTTAATCCACTTTGGCCACGAAAATACGAACATAAATAAAGAATCCAACAAGACCATATATTAAACGAAAAATAAATAATTTAATAAACCTATGGACTTGAACTACATCATGAATTCAAACCACGATTTTGAAAGGTTCCTTTTTAGTCTCTTCAGGGAGCCGGTTTGATTTGCCGCCGAGAGGTCTTTGTTGGACCCAAGGCTGCGCAGTTGGGCTCACTGTAACATCTGGAGTTTTTGCTATTTAAATTTAGTGATGTACTGAACTAGTTGAATTTTAATGAAATGAATATTTAGTGTCACACATGATACATTTTATGCTTAGAATATTTAATAATGTAATTTATATGTTAATTGAGAGATAAGAAAGTTAATTAAATAATTTGGGTAATTGAATAATTTAATTAAAAGGGGATATTGACAATGGATTTTTGACTTTATACTCGGTTTACGTAACTTCATAATGTGTTAAACGACGGATGAAATCTGACTGTATTGCTAGATTGTTCTTTGTCTCTAGATTTAGAGTTTGGCTGGGAATTGATGTAAGATATTGCTTATCCACATGCTGTTAAGGTAGAAAGTTGCTCATAAGTTGCCTGTAATTTGAAGATTTTGATTCTGGTTTTTATGAGTGTTACTGCTTCTAAATTAGATGTAGGAAAACTATTGTTGATTAAGGTGGTTGTTTATACTTTATAGTGGTGTGTTGTTGGTGTTTGACTTTTATGAATTTCTACTGTTGTTGTACCCTTGTGACTATTTCACGTCACTGTACAGCAGATGAAAAGTATTTTGTTGTGTTCAATGAGGATAGTTCTGGATGTATATACAGTAGTTGTTGATAGAGGGTTGAATACTAGCAGACAGGGGTGGGCATTTTGGGTTTCGGTTTGGTTGTAGACTGTCTGGAACCAAATAGTCGGTTCTTGGTTTCGAGAAGTCTGTACCGAACCCAAAACCGATGGGGAACGGAATCGAACCCAGAATCGACCTCGGTTTCAGGTCCAGAACCGGCGGTTCTCGGTTCCAAGAAGTGTCCTGCCTAAATACACACTCCATCAACTTATCAACCATCATTATTTGACTAAATTGTTCATAAAACTTAATATCTCCACGGCACAAACCCTCGTTCATATGTTTTTAGTAGACTAAATAATTAAAATCACAACAAATAAGAAGAAAGCAAGAAAAGGATTTCAGAGAAGAGTACATACATGCAAGCTCTCCTTGCAAGTCTGTAATGCAATTTACAGATTGCAAATCTGTCATTCATCAACATTCAACAACATTCAACAATCAAAGTATCAAACAGAGGAGTAGAAATCCAACTTTATAGTCTATATTCGCAGAAATCAAACAGACTAATCAAATAGACTATAGTCGTCGCCGCACCTCTGTAGTCATCGTCGCCTTCGCAGTCACCTTCGCAGTCACCTTCGCACCTCTGTAGTTGTCGTCGCCTTCGCACTTCGCAGATCGCACTCAGGGTATTTGGTTTGCGGGTTAGGGTTAGGGATTGGGGTATTTTAGGGGTGGTTCGGTTCTCGGTTCTTATCTTAAGGAACCGAGAACCGAACCCAATTCCAAACACAGAACCGAGAACTGAACCCGATTTGTTTTTTAGAGCCGAGAGCCAAAACCGAACCAGAACCTACTGTCGGTTCCAGTTCGGTTCTCGGTTCTAGTTGGTTCTTGCCCACCCCTACTAGCAGTAGGTGTTGATAGAGAAATGCATACTAGGTTGCTGTATTTTGGTTTAAGTTTCTTATGGACACTGTCTATGTTGCATAAAGAGACATAATATTATTGTTAATTTAGGTTAATGTTGAAATTCTTAATCCTGTTGATGACTGGAAATTTTTTAAGGTTGCTATTCATTGATATTGATGAGATTATTGTTCATGAATATGAGGATAGGTCGTTGATTAGAATATGCTACTGATTGAGGATTTATGATAGTTGAATAATTCTGTTTTATGATGATAAATACACTCGATGTTTTGTGTATTTATTGTTTTATGCATGTTAGACTAAAATTGCACTCCATGCATCATATTTTCAAGGATAGAACGTAAACGATTTACATGCATAAGTTTCCCGAAAATAAACAATAGAAGACAAAACAACACATAATCAAGATAAGAATTATAAAGGTTTTCTGAGTGGACTGTCCCGTATGAGGTGAACCTATTAGTATCGACTAAATAAACGTAAAGGATTGTTTAGGGCGGAGTTCGAGTTGGCTGTCCCGCATGAGTTGGGTCAAATGGTGTCACTCTCCCTTAGACTGATGTCCCGCATGAGGTGGGCTAAATAGTGTCACTCTCCCTTAAATTGATGTCTCATAACAATCAGACTGTAAAGTGAAAGAAAAGAAAAGAAAATATTGTTTTTACGTATTGCATCTCATAGTCATGTCACATGTTGCACTCTGTATCCTATATGTCATATGTTACATATTTTAATGCTATGGGGCGTTACACCCACCCTCTAAAGGGAGATCCTAGGTCGGGCTTCCAGTCTTCCGACTATTTAGCTGACATGATATTTATATCTTTTTGATATAAGTTCTGTGGAACATCGTGACCTTCAACATAATAATGCCTTTGCATTTTTACAAATGCTTTTTTATTGCACTACAATGTGTAGGCGTCACAACTTATTGATAATTATGTTGTTGCGTTCTTTGATTTAGTTGAAATAAGAAAAAGGGCTTCTAGCATGAACAACCAACTTGCCAAACAAAGTCGGAGGGACTGCCTCACCTCATGAAATTAGGCTTAGGTTGGGCACGACTTTTTGCTCAGCGTGATCGCTATTAATATAATAATAATGTATTTAAATTAAAATTTTTAAATGGTATTTAACAAAAAAAAAATTAAGACCTATGGGATCTTTGAAAAGCTAAACATTAAACTAATTTTGTTGACAAATAAAATTATGAACTATGAATAATGAACAAGATAAACATTGTAGCCACATTTTCTTTTAAAAAACGTGTTTTGGACATCCGCGCCAACTTGCAGACCTCCGTATGTACGCTTTTACATAAAAGCGGATGACCGCAGGCAAAGAGAGGTTATCTGTCCACCCGAAAGATATAAGTTCCGCACGACCGTACTTATATAACGAACGTTTGTGTTTTCGTCTTTACGTAGAAGCGGATGACCGAACGTTTAGAGCAGACGTCCGCTCCCATAAATACTTTACTTCTAGACGACCTATTTAAATAACAGACACATGAATATTGACTTTAAAAAGAAACGGACTACCACATGTAAAAGCAAACAACCGCACTTTCAAACATATAAGTTTGTGCTTTCATATATAAGTTTAGACTATCGCACGTTAAGAGCGGACATCCAGTACTCCAACTATATAAGTTAAGCGGACGCCCTCTATGCAAGCCGTGCAACTTAAGCAATTTTTGAGTGATTTTCATGCAAACTTCCATCAATTTCAACTTTCTTAGAGCATTTTCTAGAGATTTGAAGTTCCGAAATAGTTTTCCTCGATTTTTCTGTTCTCAAGTTACAAATTTCTCAAAAACTGAGCCCTCTTATTTCTCTGTTCCTTCAATCCAAACCCTAAAATGGTATCAATAGATGGAAAATTCACCTTAAAACGCAAAACCGCTCCCTCTTAATCTCATTGTGATAAACATTAATTAGAAATTTCTAGATAGTTTGTTAAAGACATTAATTAGAAATGTCTAGATAGTTTGTGAAAAATATTAAATAAAAATGTTTAAATAATATGAGATAGACATTAATTAGAAATGTCTAGTGGTGATTCGACGTTAGACATATCTTGTAAATATTTAGATAGCTTGAGATTAGATACATTAAAGATGTCTAGTACTGGTATTAAAAAAATCATAGAAGTATATGAGAGGTGGTTTGAGGAATTAGACAATAATTAGAAATGCAAACTAGTAATGGTTACAGATAGATCAAAATAAAAAATGATCCATAACATGAAAAATCACATTGGAAAGTAGAAATAAATTATATAATTAAACATTCTATAGAGTTTAAAGGTGTTTAAAGGGAATAACATATAAGAAGAAATTATAGGGAATAAGTTATCCATGAAGTGTGGTGTTTTAAAATGGAATAAGACATTAGACTTTTGATTGAGGTATTTGATATACATAAATAAGTATGAAAATAAAATTGTGCATAAAGAGAAATTAAATATGAGAATTGGGAAAGTTAGGCTACGGTTATCTAAATCATAGATCTAAGCATTTATACATATGTACTAAACACTTCTTATATAAAGAAGTGTATCACGTGGTTGAGATATTAATTAAAAATATCTAAAGAGATAGATAAAACATAGATTTTAGGATGTGTGATCATGAGAGTTGATCAAAAGTTAAACATTGGAAGTTATTGATAAAACCACTAATCATGTTGGGCTTAGAACATTGTTAATTTTTATATTTGTATGGTTTATTGAATCCGTAAATTAGGATTCTTACTGAGCTTGAAAAACTCAAGGCTTTATTTATCTTGTTTTTCAAGAACAGGCGCTAGCAGTTCTTGAGCAAAAAAGTGAAGATCAGTTGGACTGATGATTTGCACATCATAGGCCAAGAGTGTGAGTTCGAATTTGTATTTTGATGTATTTGATTTTAATTTTGCCAATGTTTGTAAAATAAATTTGGATATAGTTTTGTAAATAAATAATTGTGTACAACGTTTTTGTTTTGGTTGGATTTTATTTTTATTTGACCCAATTGCGCGAACACATGTGTGTGCGACTGGTGAGCTTCCATTGAGAGTTGTGAGTTGTGTGAACATTCTCCATGAGGAGAATCCGGTTCGCAGCGCGGTTCTCCAGAGGATCGGGGATCAAGTCAAGACATTTTCAGAGTCCCTTTTCGAGCACTTCTCTCATGTGTATATAAACCCGAAATTTAGATTCAACGTCATCAATTTCTAGCAATTGTAACTATACATTTGTTATTAATTTATTTTACATGTTGTTGATTATTTATGTTATTTTTAAATTATGTTTGAGTTGTTAATGACTACAAAGGAAATTGAAAATACTAGGGTTACTCGGTCTAAATTATTTTTTTCCGTGCATGCATATTAATACTAAGGATTCGTTTGAGGTTGTTGGAGGAACATCCTTGTAAAACCCGAGAATTTTAAGGATAATTAATTTTACGTGTAAATTTTTTTGCGTTAAAATCGGTTATGACGTTGAAAAGTTGATTCGAATTATCGCGTAGTAACTACGTGTAAAATTTTGGGTCAATTGGTTAAATTGATGGAATTGAAAATTTTTTAAGTGAAGATTAATTGGAATTGAAGTGTAGACTTGGAATAAAAAGGAGATTAGAAAAGAAAAGGGTAAAATTGTAAGATAAAAATGAAAGAGGTAGGGTTAAGTTATAATAAAGATGAAGTGGGGGAGAAAGAGTTGCGGCAGTGGCTGAGAAAAGAGAAAAAAAAAAAGGGGAAAGCTCCCTCCCTTCTTCAGCCTAGAGAAAAGTTTCGCAATAGATGAATCGATGATTCCGGCTCACGGAAGCTGCAATCAGTTGGGCTTTTGGCACTGGCGAGTGGTTGTGTCGTCTATTCGAGGACCCTTTGCTAGGGCTTTGTCAAGACGGAGAATGCCGGATTAGGGCAGTCTCGACTTGGACATTTTCCGCCATTTCTTCGACTTTAGTAAGTAATGTTGTGAGCTGGGTTTGTTTTTGGTTATTTCTACTGCCATTGATAATGGGTTTTTGATTAAGCTGCTGTTTTTTTGGGAATTTTGCTTGCTGCTCTGTTATTTAGGCAAGGGGTTATTGATGAAATCCTAAGAAGTTGACCATGTGCTGTTTCGGTTTTATCAATGGGGTTTGAAGGTGTTATGTTGGTCTTTGATATGAATATTAGCTCACGGTTTTATTGATAGAATTTGATGATTTGAGTTGAAACTTCATAATAGCAGAAGAGGGATATTTGGTTTGTTGATTTTTCAATGATGTGGATTCTGTCTCATTACCACAATTGTTAATAAAATGTGAACATTGTGCTAATGGTTAAAAATATTGCACAGTGTTTATTTATGCCATTTTCCAAGAATAGTACTCTCTTGGTTTGTTGATACAATTAGGAGATAATGTTATGTTGGTCCAGTAGAGTGACTGGAGTTGATGATAAGTTTGAGGATTTGAAAAAAATGTGGTTACGGTTGGCCAGTTACTTGCTTTCGGTGATTTAGTTTAATGTGCTGTGATATTGAGGATAAAATAATAGTTGAGTTAAAACGGAGATAGAAGTTGCTTAGCCGTTGTTTGTGAGATGTTACTTGGAACTATTATTATACTATTAAGATGGGGTTATTTACAGTTCAATTAAGCAAATTGAGGAATATGTTATCTGCACCGTTGATGAATCGTTATGATTATTGAGAGATGAAGTTTAAGAATTTTGTTGGGATTCTTAGGTGAGATATGTATATGACGTTTGGGTTCCTAGATTGATAGGATCTTTTCACCTATTTATTGAGAGACATTGACAAGAGTGTTTGTTCTCTAACATGTTTTAGGTTCGGACAAGTTTGTGGACTTTGAGCCGATACTTGAGGTTACTGCTCATTTGGATACGCGGAGAGATCACCGTTGAGGTAGAGGTTTTATACCTACTTCCTTTGCATATCCCATACCATCTATCTTTTTCAAAAACTAATATTTTGTGGTTTACCACATATGCATAAAAATCGACGGGGACTGCTCGACAGCACGTTTGATTTTATTATATTTATGTACGCGAGTTTTATACGTTTAGATTCTGTGCATAATTTTCTTGGTATGTGATATCTGTTTTGGGGCGATGAATCCTCTTGGCACTCTGGACGACCGCGGCGTCAGAGTATCATGAGGCATCTCTGGTACGTCTCGTGCTATGAAGAGACGAATGCTTGTACGCAATATCTGATAAATATTGAATTGGGAAAGTGATGACGCTTCCTTGGGTTCGAACCCCTAAACCTGGCTAGGGTGTACTTTTATTCAAGTTGTCGGCCCTGAGCTATGTGCGTCGGCAAACTTGAGATTGAGTTATCGGCGCTGAGCTTTGGCTCGTCGGTAAACTCAACGAGGTGATTTGAGTTGTGTCGGCGCTGAGCTTTGGCTCGTCGGCAGGACTAGGGTTTATCTCAATACGAGTTTGTTAGCGCTGAGCTATGCTTGTCAGTAAACTCGAGAGGTGATTCGAGTTGGCTGAGCTTTGGCTCGTCGGCAGGACTAGGGTTTATCTCAATACGAGTTGTTGGTGCTGAGCTTTGGCTTATCGGCAAACTCGGGACGTGATTTGAGTTGTGTCGGCGCTGAGCTTTGGCTCGTCGGCAGGACTTGGGTAACGATACTGGTTGGGTCGGCGCTAAGCTTCGCTCGTCGACAAAACCCGGGGTGACGAGCCAGGTCTACGGACCGTCGTTGCTTTTCTCTGTACAATTGACCAGAGGAGTCCATGGGCAATCTCCCTTGTCACTGGGGATGTTTTTCAGTGTGAAACCAACGAGAGTAATTTTGAGTATAGCTGTCTGTGTATGCAGCGGTGTTTTCTACGATATCTCATCGGGGCCCTTCGAGGCTGGTTTTCCTTCAAAAGGATGGAAGTGATTTTGAAAACGTTTTGATAAAAATGCATAGCCCCTAAAACGAATTAGAGTTTTGACAAAGAAAAGAAAAAACAAGTTTTCTCACGCGCTTGGCGGTAGTTTTCTACTGAGCTAGTCATTCACCCCTTTGACTATATTTTTCCTAGGTAGAGATTGGAATACTTAGAGTGTGAACACATTAGACTTGTGGAGTTATAACTTTAGGTTGCAGCAGACTTGTATCGTTTCCTTAAGCTTAATTATATTTTTCGCTGGTAAGAACAAATGGTTTCTGTAATATTTTATGGTTTAGGATTCTGGATGTATGGATATGGATGCACAGTTTGTTTGGACAATTAAGTTTATTATTTCACAATTATTATTAATTTAACTTTTGCAATCACTACTTGGACCGTGACCCATCACTTGTGGGTTGTGGCTGGATAATTAGTCTTCTGCTAATTTCAACTAGCCTTGGGTTGGACAATCGGGTCTTCTACCAAGACTGGCTCGTTTGGCCTCCCTCCGGGTCGTGACAATTCTCTCATTCTTATGGGTGTCCAAGGAAAATACAGACGTTCGGGGATGTGTTGGACATCCGAGGACAGTTCATGAACGTTTGAGGAAGTAACCCAGACACCCGCGTCCATTGGAAAACATGGACATTTATGTCCAATGCAAAACTAAATTCAACATCCTCTCATTCCCATGGGTGTCTGAGGAAGTCACGAATGTCTGGGGATGTCTGGTCCATGGATGTTTGAGGATGTATCTTGGACATCTACATCCAATGCAAAACTAAATGCAATATCCTCTCATTTCCACGGGTGTCCAAGGAAGGCACAGACATCCAGGATGCATGTTGCACGTCTAAGGATGGTCCATGGATGACCGAGGAAGAACCATGCAAGTTCGAGGAAGGCAATTGGCATTTGGGGATGCCACACAGACGTCTAGGGATGGGCGCACGACTTGCGTAGAGGGCGTCCACTTAACTTACATAGTTAGAGTAGCATATGTCTATTCTTAACATTCAATCGTCCGAACTATATATGAAAGTGTGAACTTATATATTTGAAAGCACGATCGTCCGCTCTTATATGTGGACATCCGATTCTCTTTAAAATCAATACTCAAACATCTATTGTTTAAGTATGAGCGTCCAGAAGGGAGCAAAAGTCTGCTCATAACATTGAGCGGGGAGCATGCGTGCATGAATTACATCCAAGGAATGCCCATGGGTGTCCAGGGATGCAATACAGACTTTCGGGGATGGACACACGGACGTTCAAGGATGTCTGGGGATGTACCCCAGACATCTGCATCCATGCAAAACCAAATGTAATATATGGGGATGGCCCATGGGCGTCTGGGGATGCCATATAGACATCTAGGGTCGAACGTTTAGGGACATCTGAGATGTCCATGCAAAACAAAATGTAACATCTGGGGATGACTCATGGGCGTCTGGGGTACCCCGGACGTCTACATCCATGCAAAACCAATTACAAAATCATCGGACGCCCACGAGGCATGTTTTGATTATGTATGTATTTTTCCTATCACCCTAATTTACCATTCGATTATTAAATTCTTATGAACCAATTTCAATATTCAGAAATAAATATAAAATGTTAGATCATCTTTGCTAAATATTAAATTACAATCATACAAAATGTCAATAATATAATATAGTATAATTAAATTACAAAAAAAATAAAACAAATCACCAAAGATGTAGATCTAGCATAACAGACTCTTGCATAACAAATGCAATACTGTCATAAAAAGTTTATTGGTTAAAATAATTTTTGAAAGTATAAACATAATAATGTACTCAATTGTATCCATGCAACAGTGGTAAAATCCATAAATATATCTTCTGAGCTTCCTCTTCTACCACTGTCACTTCTGCCTCTGGCCCTGCCGATGCCATTAAATTTGTCAGTGGCTAAGCCTTCACCTTGACAAGTGCAAATATTGTGATCCACACCCCGACACCGACTACTTGTTATGGTTACATCTCTCTTGCTCAAGACTGTCTCATCAACATCCCTCACTCCTTGTTTTCGAGACCCCCATGGGCATCTCTTTATTGGTGATAATAGAATTGGATTTTGGTCTGTTTCAAGCCACATGTATTGGCCATTAACAGGCTGGACAAAATGGGAGTACATTCACATGTATGTTTTCCAGTGATACTTTACATGAACACATTCCTCAACTAATCTGCTCATAAAATGTAGATACAGGATTGTATGCACGCACTTAATTGTAATCAGCTTCCACCTATAACAATTATAAGTACATTTGTCCAAATTGACTATGTACTGTTTGTTACTGTCACTGACCTCAAATCAATCAGCTTCTACAAATGTTGGACACCAATTTTGATGTGCATGTTATAGTTTGACAATTTTTTTCTTGATCTAAGAACACAATAAGTTCGTCGACTCAGCCATCTTTTCGTGTTTCTTAATGATCTTACACATGACATCCTTTCTTATAATCTCAAACATAGACATAATCGGTTTGTCCTAAGTTGGTAGGATGCAGGTGTTGAAAGACTCACTCAAGTTGTTCAGGCTTATGTTACACTTTGGGATCGAATTGAAAGCATGTTTTGCTGAAAATCTTGGATTCATGCTTTGTAGATATGCGTGTATTGTTTGGTCAATTAAAAATAATTTCTTCAGCTCTCTTTCAAAGTGCGATGATGTTGTAGCCGTGGATGCATTCCACATCGTATCCTTATACAACTTACCTCAATTTTATTTTTTGAAATTGATATACAAGTTTCTGAGACAGAAACAATGTTTGGTTGATGGTGCGAAGTCTTCAGTAGCAAGCTCCAACTCCTACAAAAATAAACAGACATAATGAGACTAAGGTTTCCATACATAATATAAACATACATTACCAAGGTAATGCACCATACCTTTTGTTGGTCGAAAACAAATGTCCAACCCTTGCTCGAATCATTTTCTAAATCCATAAGCAACAATTGAAAAAACTAGAACCAAGAGTCTATACATTTTGCTTCCACCACTGCTATAGCAAGTAGATAAATTCCATCATTTCTGTCAATGCCGACAACTATGAACATGTAACGACCCGACTTTTATAACCCTTTTTAAAATGCGTTAAATTTAAAACTTTGATAAAATGACTAAACTCTTTATAAAAATCTTTTTTTAAATTAAAATCAGAGTGTCTTTCAAAAGTCAAACCATCAAAACTCTTTCGTTATACTCGTTATGAAAATCGTAATAAAGTATTGGAAAACATAACGAAAGCCGTTATAAAATCTTTTATCAAAATATGGTGGAAGCGAAATCACTCATTTATATGTTTTCCCTTAACGACAACATTTGGTATGCAACACTCAAATACTTCAATTGCTACTACTCTTTTGCTCTTAAAATCAAATAATATGAAAAAAAATGTACAAATTAAAAAGATTGAACTTCATTTCCATGACAGCATTCAAAATTCCACAAATATAAAATCTAATTTACTCGAAAAAATTTGTGTAACATTATTATGCCTGAAATTTGGAAGGGCAAATAACGAATTCGCTAAGGGAAAATGATTTTAGGTCAAAAAAGTGAGATTAGTGCTTGGATGGTATTCAGGGATTTAGGGTCGCAGAGAATTTCGGCTTCACACAAAAAGACATCTTTCATTATGCAATATATTTGGAAGTATGGTTGTTTGCTCTTACATGCGGTCGTCCGTTTATATATAAAGTCAATATTCGGATGTCCATTATTTAACTATGGACATTCTTTATTTATGTACGGTCGTCTGGAAGTAAAACATTTAAGAGAGCGGATGTCTGTTCTATGTGCAGGTGAAGATGCGAATGTCCATTATATAAGTATGGTCTTCCGGAACTTATATCTTTTGGGTGAATGGATGACCTTTCTTTACCTGTGGTCATCCGTTTTTATGTAAAGGCGTATACACGAAACGTCTAGGGTTGGTGTAGATATACGAGACACATTTTTTAACGAAAAACGTGACTGCAAAATTTGTCTTGTTCATTTACTATATTTCAAGGTTTTATTTGTTAGAAAATTTTGTTTAAGGTTTGACTTGTTAGTAATTCCATAATTCAGGGTTTTTTTTTTATTAAATACCTATTTTTAAAAAAAATTATAAAACTAGTATTTGTAAGGAAAAGTCACGCGGAACAGTTTTGTGGGCCAATTTTTAAAACCCAATAAACCCAAATGAAATTATGGAGTTTGGATTGAGATATTCTTAGTCTTTCGTAATTAATTGGTCCATTATAATCAAATGAAAATTTAAAACAAAAAATGTAAATGATTTTACTAGAGGATGATTAGGAAAATTAATTACAATAAAAGTGATTAGTCAAATTAATGAGATTTCCATTGAGAGGATTAATTCAATGCATCAAAAGTCATAAGTAGGTGAATTTATATGCAACTTGTAGAACATTGTCCTTCTCAATGGAGTAAATGAAAGTCCTACACTCAATGCTCTTCTTCTAATTTTAGGCCTTTTTCCCTTCTCTCAACCCATATGCCTTTGCCTATTCTTTTCCCTCTCTACTTTACCCTACTCTTAGTAGGTATTGATTGACAAACATGGATGCTCATCACTTTAATTCTGCCACACAAAAAAATAAAATAATATAATTATCTATTATATTCTTATGGTGTTGTAATACTAGTAATATGGACCTCTATAAAATAATAGATAATGCTAAGTTTAATTTCTATTTTTACATTTTAATCTTACTTGATAATGTGTGCTTATTAATTGATATAATTTAATATCTTATTTTAACTATTTATTATTCATATTAATTATTATACTAATTAATGAGTAATATATAAATTTTATTCAGTAAATAAAATTAGAGTGTAGAAATAGATAATAAACTTACTATTACTCTAAAATAATTTGTTAAGTTCGAAACAATATATAATATTTTAAACTATCAATAATTTTGGGCAAATTACCAAAAAGTTAATTTCGAAACAATATAAATTATTTCTAACTATCAATATTTTTGGGCAAACTACCAAAAAATAGTGATATTTTGATTAATATTTTTATGCATTCCACAGTTAGTTTAGTTATTTAGATTAATTTTATTCGGAGTTATAATCCATATTTCAGAAATATCTATATATTTAAATTCTTGGGTGTGTGTGTGTGTGTGTAGAGAGAGAGAGAGGTGTGTGTGTGTGTGTGTCTATATATATATATA